>JAIUCV010000931.1:0-248373 GCA_026724425.1 Erythrophleum ivorense | reverse complement strand
CACCATTGTATATGGTCTATGACCTCTTGAGCATATGTAATTATGATAATATATCATATATGAATAAGAGAATATGTTATGTAGCCATTAGAATGTGATTTGAGTATATGATGGCAAACTAGCTACATTGATAGTATTATGCCACCAGAACCAATTATTCCTGTACAAACACCTTTCCAACCTCTTCCATGTATGATTTTTTCCTCTTACACAAGTCCTAATTATGCTTTTAGACTTGCCCAAGAGGTGCCAAACCCTAAGGAAAGCTATTTGGATATTTTAGTATCCCTTATGGAGCCAAAATTGATCAATTTAAAACCTTAGGTAAGTTTTTGTCCAAATGAGCTCGTCTTAATATGAGATTTACCATGCAATTATAACTTGTTTAGAGCTTTTTGTAAAGCTAAAGAACAAAATTTTTGGAGGTCTAAAGAATATTTGATGAATTTTCAAAGTTGAAAAATTTTCTGGTTTGGTCATATCACTCTTCATACTGGTTTGAAAATAAAATCTATCACACAGATCCTAATTGATCTCCAATTACCATGAAATTTTATACAAAAAAACTAGACATTCATAGTGACTTGTACCAACTAGGAGCACCTCATTTGGATGTCTAAAGAGGGAGATATGAATTTTTAAAGATTCTATCTAGTATCAGGAACTCCAGCCGAACTCTGTTACTGTTTGATTAGATTTCGAGGTCTGGACGTGCTTAAGCTAGTTTGGAGTTATTTTTCCCTCTAGCTAACATTCACATCTTTCTAGATTAGTATTATTGGTATAGATTGGATTTTTTTTGGAATTAATTGGACATTTTCAAAGTTTGCTGCAGAAATCTGTGATAGTACCAGTGGATAGCTTGACCTCTGGACCTTTTTGCATTGTCAAACATCCTTTATGTTGAATTTTAGGGTCTAGACATATTTTCAGTATGAGTAGACATCTGTAGCTTTTCAAAATAAGCAAGAATGCATGATTTCGATGTTTCTAGAATTAGTTATGATTTTTCAAAATTTGTGACAGAAATGTGGAAAATCTGGCCAAAAATACATGTTTGTATTTCATGCTTCCCTTTGAGCTCCACGTGATGTAGGCCACTTTTGATGATGCAAATGAGTTGTATTTATGTATTTAAATATGAAAATGTGATTTATAAGTCCATATGGCCCACAAGATTCTGAGAGAAAATTTTTATATAGCGCAATGCAAAGAAATGTAATATTTTGATGCTATTTTCCCACTTTCTAGTGTAATTCATGACATGAGACTTAGAAGTAACATGAGGCAAGGTTAGAAATGCATGGTGTTACAATCTTCCCTTCAATTCATAGCTAAGGATATTCAAGCCAGTACATGGACTTGTCAACTATTGTACTACGAAAGTGTACAAATGAGTATATATATCATATAAGTAATATAGTGAAAAGTATAATATCGTTCCCTTACAGACTTGTCATTATGATATTTGTTAAGTATTGAAATTGCACATCTTAATCTAAATCAAGCCAACAATAAATTGAGATAGAAATAACACTAGATTAAAGATACAAAAATTGCAAAACAAAGAAAGAAGGAATTCTATACTAAATTGGGAATTAAAAGGAATAAGATTATGATCCCTTATAGTATTTCATAAGAACCCAATTAACCTCTCTTTATCTAACTCTTGATGATTTTACTAGCCAAAAAAACTTACAAGAATCTTCCAAATTACCTATTGGTATTCCTTAAACTATACATAATCCCCTATGCACTTAATTAAGAGAAATTATTAAGAATGGGTTTTAATGTGGCTATGTGAGGTCAATAGTTATATTGTTATCCTACAAGCAAATCAATCCCCTCAACATTGACAACTTCATGAACTCATAACCCAATCTATGGTCTAGTCCTAAAATCCATTTCCTAAGTTTATTTAGGTTACCTAAATTATTTTATGATTTCCACACACTTAAAGCATTAGGAATAAAATTGAATAAACAAGTTATACCATAAATTGCAAGTAAAGAGAGTAATTACAACTTATTACATACTAGGGTTCATCACAATTTTCAAATCAATAATCTTAACTGTAATTACAAGAATAAACAATATGAAAAACAAAGCATTATCAAATGAGTATAGAAATATGCAAGAAAGAAGGAAGGATTAAAGAAAACTAGATGAAAATCTTGTCTTCTTCATAAAACCCAAGTTTCTCCCTTGCTCTTTGAAGCATTCCCATGCTCTTTTAACCTCCAAAAAGACCTAAAATAGTGGCTTTCTTGTAAAACCCTAAAAAAAATACTTTAAAACCTAGCAAAATCAGATTTTAAAACACACTGGTTTTGAAAAAGTTGCAATTGGCCTTGTGACTTGAAATTTGAAGTTACAGTGCTAGAGCATTCTATACAAAGGATGATTTTTTTTTTCCTGCAATAAAGTTGCAACTGGAATTTTCACTTTTGACTTGGAAATCTCAATTATGACTCAAGTTCTAGGGTTTTGTGGTTTATGCTTTGTGTAACACCCCATAATTAATTAAGATGTTAATCATGGATTAGATTAATTAAGCGAAATTAATATGGGATAATTAAGCAAATTGAGTGAATATGAATTTTAGATAAATAAATCATTAATATGGGTTTGAGAATTAATTGGAAGAGAAATTTCATCTAGGCCTAAATTAATGTAGGAGGCCATGATAAGATGTTAATGGAGGCCCAATTGGTTAGGTGCAGTCCCAACTCAATTTAGTGTGATGGAGACCCAAGATTCACCTTGTATAGACTCCTCTAAGTGGCCCAATAACCCTTGTGCAGACCCAAAACCTTTGGGCTCTTAAAATTTGGTCTGGCCTAATTAAACTTCAGCAACCCAAGTGCATAAAACTGGCCCAGTAAAAATTCTACAGCCCAACACTTTAAAACTGGCCCAATAAGCTAAAATCTGAAGCCCAAGTGGAGATGGATCTTAGAGCAGCCTATGACCCATTTTGACCCAACTTAAACCTAACTAAAACCCTAATACACCAGCCTCTTCCTCCCACTTGCTGAAACATAAAACATAAAGAGAAAATTCGGAGCTTGGAGAAGAGGCTAGGGTTTGGGGCACTAATTCTACATTTTCTCACATTTAGAGCAAGATTCAGCCAAGGTAATAGTTATACAACTTAATCCCCTCATCTTTCTCTTTAATTTGGTCCGATTAGTTTTTCATTTGAAGCATTTTCATCCTACCCAAAATCTGAAATGTGAGTGTTTGGGGATTTTCTTAGTAAAATTCGTAGGTTGAGGTTATGGCTGACCTTGGGTGAGTTTAAACCCTCCATTATGATGCTTCAATTGTTAATTTGAGACCCCCATAGCTGATTTATAAAATGGGTATTAATTATGTACGAATTTGCTTAGGATTTTGGGTGGAATATTGAGTTTTCTAGTGGAAGACAATTTAATCCGAATTTGGGACTTATAGTGGCTGAGTAAGTGATTCTTAGGTAGTCATTAGCATCTTAAATTCTTTGGGTATTGATTATAACTGTTAATGATGAATTAGAGTAGTAATTCTATGATGTTATGGTTATAGGAGGATTTCTGCACCATTGGTGACTATTGCAAGTGTCTACAAGTGAAGTAACCGGGTTTATATCAATTCCATGTATATATTTGATTTAATTTCATATGTTGCTGTATATAAATGATTTGAAATGTTGAATGAATTGGTTGGCTATCTGTTGAATTATGATTGGACCTTATGAATCCATGGTGGAGCTGTGGTGCGGCTGCCACCCGTGCATGTGCTTCAATCGAGCACCGGGTTATGATCAAACCCAGATGCACTGAGCCCTGATTGTGCTCAATAGGGAGTAGGTGCCGTGGACGGGCCTCTCCCGGTGTTAATGGCCTTTAACATGTGATAATATGATTACTAGTATGCGATAGTAATCATGATAGCCTAATTGCTTCATTTGCTGATATGATGTATATGATTCTGATGTTGATTTTGATTCATGCTTATATGCTAATTAAATTAGATATATGATGGAATTGCCTTGGTTACTGAGATTTATATCTCACCCCGTTTTATGGGATTAATATTTCAGGTGAAAGTTCCTCGGGTAAGGATAAGGGTAAGCAAGTGGATGAACATCCATGAGCTGAGGCCAGGTGTGGGGAGCTACACTTAGTCTGAGTAGAATAGGGTAGATGCAATTTTGTTATTAGTTTACATAACATCATCATGTAATCATGTTGCCAAGTGTAGGCATTTATATTTTGTTTGATTGAAATGTAACCGTTAAGGATTCAAGTCTCATTATAGTTGAATATTAATGTATGAACTTATAGCAATATATATATTTGTAGTTTTGTTGAAATTGTGATATGGATCACTATATAGGAATCATAGTCATATGATGCCTTGGATGTAAGCTATTGTTGAATGGAATCTCCATGGAATTTGCATGGGATGTAAATTGCTACTAATCCATGTGATCTTGCTGTCATATATTCTTGAATTTGCTGATATGAGCTAGTGGAACAAGTAGGAAGTAGTGTTTAAGTTTTGCAAGGGTAATGGATGGATTGATGGGTAAATAGGGTAGATAAACACCATTAGGACCACATAAAACAAGGGTAGGTGGACCTAGAGTATTTCTAAGATGAGATTTGGAGTGTAGAGGGCGAAATTTAGGTAATATGGTCACAAGAGGGAGTTCCACCGTGGCCAAGAAGGCTTCGCCACGGCCAAATGGGAGACAGAGCCAAAAGGCGCCGCGACACAACCAATCCCGCCACGGCGCAAGGGAGGAAAATTTGCCCAGGGAGTGACAGTGGTGAGGCACGCCGCGGCTTGAGAAATTTCGCTACGGCGTAGAGCAAAAAAAATCATCCAAGAGGGTAACAGAACCAAAACTCACCATGGCGCATTAAGTCCTACCGCGACACGAGTCGAGAAAATTAAATAAAGCTTGGACAGAAGCAAAACTCACCGCGGCGCGAATATATTGCGCCGAGGCGAGAATCCTAGGAGTCGAGAGCAGTAGTTCCATGAGGTATTTCCACCGCGGCGCCATATAGGATGGTCACGGCGAAGGCCGCGGTGAGATTTGTGAAATTAGGAGATGATATAGGAACACTTGTGAGAGGTTATTGGGTATTGAAACTGATGGACGATTGAACCATAAACCCCGAATGGTAGTAGGATTTCTTTTATGCAAATTTTGTTTTGTGTGGTGGTATGGTGATGACCCTAACATCAAGGTTTAAATTTTCCCCATATTTTCATAATATGATAAATTGTAACCACTCAAACCTTGATAACTAATTATTAATCGTATACTTAACCATAATTACAATGGATAGAAGGTAGGGTTGTCACACTTTGGGTCACTAAAACTTGGTTTATTTGCAACTTTTAAGTTGTAAAAATGTGTGAAATTAGTTAATTACAAATTATCAAAGGTTAAACCAAAATTTAACACTTACATTACTTAAAGTGCAATTAAACATACTGTGCATCTTAATTAAAATAAAGGCTAAAACATTAACTTTATTCCTTAAAACCTAAATTAAACGAAACTTAACTCCCTAAAACATATCAAAATAACTAAATTATTAAGAGTTAACATCTATGAGTTGGAGATTAAATTTGGATATACCTAAATCTTTCAAGGCGCTAAGTTGCAATTTGTTCATTATGGCCCCTATGTCCCCAAGATATGCTTTAACATTCAGTGGCTGATCATTGTCGTGATTATTATTAGATCATTCTCATTATTACCATGTTTGAATCCTCTTAGCAAAATGTGATTACCTCAAACTAGGATTGTAATAGAGTTCAGGCATTGTCGTTTAATGGTCATTACTTTGTTGAAGTAATACTCATTGTCCCTCTGCATGTGGCCAGGCAAGGTTAAAATGATGATGATTATTCCTACTAGCATAGTAGGTGCAAAGGCTTGTGCGCAGTTTTAAGGTTGTCCTTATGCTCCTTTTCTTTCAATTGCTTGCTTTGGCCTTTTATGTTTGTTATGCCTTTAAGTGATGTTACCCCTTTTGTTGTCAATCCTAATGACATAATTTCATAGGTAACCTATTTAGATAAGGTCTTTTATGGCATTCTTTTTAGTCTTTACACTATTTTGTATCATGGCCAACATCACAATAATAATGGTAGAACTTAGTTTGATCATGATTGCCTTTTTGAGTTTTCATTGGCAAGGTTTTGTTTCAAAACATTTCCTATTCTGCATTCATTATCTCAATTGGTGAGATTATTAGTGAGGTGTAAAATTCATACAAGAGTTAATGTCAATCTAAGTTTTTGAAAATTGACTTTTCCTCTTAATCTGCCTTTAGCACATCATTGAGGCTACTTGTTCTTCTTTTGCTTTCCAAACCTTCATCCTTCTTTCTTCCTTTCTTCTTCCACTTTTAGGCAATTTTATGCCCATATATGCTATGAAAAATTTTGCATGAGCTCAACCATAGTTTATAAGTGCTTTATATTCAATCATAATGAAATTTTATAAGTGATAGATGGGGTCAACCTTCTATGATATTGTAACACCCTGAAATTAATTAAGAGTAATTATGATGAGTTAGGGAATTAGTGTAAGTAATTAAGAAAAATAATTGAGTGGAAAGGGGAAGTGGAACTTATAAAGGAATAAATTATTAATGTGAGTTTAAGATTCACTTGGCTTAGAAACTTAATTTAGGCCCATAATTAATTTAAGTATGTCATAGATAAAGACTAATGGAGGCCTAATTGTATTTTGAGCAGACTTAACTTGCTATTGCGAGACTTAGCACAAGAGAGATTACTTGGCAATGGCCTAATTTGGTTTAGTGAGCTAGAAGCTCAGGACCTTACTAAAATCCTAGAAGTTCTATAGCCCAACCCATCAAGCTTGGCCCAACAAACTAAAAATCTGAACCCCATTTAGATTTAGGCCTTTAGGTTAGCCCAAAACCTAAACTTAAACCTTAAACCCCTAGCAACCCCTCTTTATTCTACAGAACTCAAAGATAAGAAAAATTTTGGAGGTCCCTTGGAGGCTAAGCTTTCCATCATCTTTTTGGCCTAATTTCTCACTTCTAGAGTTAAAATCAGCAAGGTAATTGTTATATAACTTGACCCTCTCTTCTTTATCTTCAATTTGATCCAATTGGTTTTTCATTTGGAGTATTTTCACCCACACCCAAAATCTAAAATGTGTTTTATGGTGTTTTCTTGAAGGATTTTCAGAGGTTGAAACTAGAGATGTTGTTAGATAAGTATTTCCATCTTAAGATAGTGTTTGCTAGTTTGAGACCTCCATAGTTGTTTTATAATATGAGCCTTTATTTTGTGTAAAATTACCCAGAAAATGGAGTAATATCTTGAAGTTTCTTGGTAGGTGAAACTCAAATATGAATTTGGGACTCATTGGGGGCTAGGTAAGTGTCCTTTAGATAGTCTTTGATAGTTTAACTCTTTGGGTATTAGTTTGCTACTATAAATGATGAGTAAGAGTAATAATGGTCTGGTTTTGTGTGCATAGGTTGAAGTAGCATTGTTGTTAGCTCAAAGAATTGTTAACCAAGTGAAGTAACTGAGGTTAACTTAATTAGTTGCATATGTTCAGAGTTGATCTTATATTTGCTGCACATGTATGATTTTGAATAATAAATGAATGGTTGACTATCTGATATATTATGATTAGACCTTGTGAGTCCATGGTGGAGTTGTGGTGCGGCTGCCACCCATGTATCGTGCTTTGATCGAGTATCGGGTTGTGATCAAACCTTTGAATGCACTAAGTCTAGGTTGTCTCATTGGGGAGTTGGTGTCGTGGACGGACCTCTCTCAGTGTTAACAGTATTAACATATTATATGTGATTGCTGATATGGGATGGTAATTACTGATAATTCAACTATTTCATTTGTTAATATGATTGATATTTTTGGTGTACATCTTATCTAATGCATATATGTTGATTAATTTAAAGCATATGAATGGAATTTATCTCTGGTTACTAAGATTTGCATCTCACCTCGTTTTATGGTCTAACTATTTTAGGTGAAGCTCCTTCGGGTAATGATAAGGGAAGCAAGTGAATAAACATCTATGAGCAAAAAACTATGTGTGGGAATGCTGCACTTGGGTTAATCTAATTTAGGATATATGCTAATTTTGTTATTCTTTTGTATAGCATCGTCATGTAATCATATTGCCAAGTGTAGGAGTTTTATATTTTGGTGATCTATGATGTATCTAATGAGGAGTTAGGCCTTATACATATTTGGAATATGATATATGCAATTATTTACATTTGATATGAAACTTTGCTGACTTGAGATATGATTTATCACTTGAGAATGTAATCATGTGTTGCTTTAAATGTTGACTTAGACTAGTATTATATGGAACCTCTGTTGGAATTTACATTTGAATGATAATGGTAGTGCCTTTTATATCCCTTGTGTCAAGTCTATGATTTGTTGATATATAGTGAATAGATAGGTAGAAATCAACACCTAAGTCTTGACTTAGTGATGATAGATAATGAGCAAATTAGGTGGTTGAATGCCTTTAAAACCTTTTAAATTAAGTAGAATGACACTTAGGATGCCATTAGAGGGAGTATTAGAGAATTTGGGAAAAAATTAAGAGAGTTTAAGTGCAGAAGGAAGTTTAGCCGTGGCCAAAACACCTTAAGTCACAGCCAACAGTCAGTCAGAGGCGAGGAATGCTGCGGCGTAAGACAAAAGTTCTACCCAAGAAGGGTAACAAAATCCAACTTCACCACGATGTAATTTGAATAAATTAGATAGAAATTTCCAGGAGATGTACTCGCTATAACACCACATAGGCTCACTGCGGTGAATCGCGAAGAGTGTGAATAGTAGGTCTTGAGACTACCTTCACCATGGTGTGGAAGGCCTGAGTCGTGGCACAAAATGTATGAATTTTTTATTTTTAGCTCGAATAGCCACTTACGTCGTAGTGCGGGTGTATCAAGTCGCGGGCGAGAGTCTCCAAACTTGGTTTTTAGGTTTTAGTAACCAATTTAACCATGGTGAAGAAAGTCCTAACTCTTATTTTTGAGTAAGAAACCTTGAAGTTTATTATGATAGCGCTATGAAATGACTTGAGAACATTTATAAGAGGTTTTGTGAGTTTAAATCAATAATAAAATCAAACAAAGGTCTTAATTGATAATTAGGATCACCTTGTGGATTCAAATAGCTGTGATAGTTTAGCTAATAACCTAATAATATCAAATTCAAATTTCCCCATGATTAAGCCTTGATTTATTATCATAACTACATGATTAAGCCTAATCATTGTAATTAAGAATTAGGGTTGTTACACGTATAGCTTGATCGAAATGGGCTTGTACCCTTGGAGGTTGTACCTTTTAGATATCATTGATGAAAGTAGAGTTCTTGTACATTGGAAAGCTTGCATCTCTGAAGTAATCTACTTGAGGAGTATTCTTACTTTCTTGTCTTAAGATTGCTTCTATAGCTTTCTTTTTTCAACTCCTTTCCATGTTGTTACCTTCCTCAATTCCTATAGGACTTCATAATTTCTTTTTACACATTCCTTAACTTTGTTGATTGCAAGGGTTTTTTATTCTACTAACCACTGGATGAGCATTGGCTGATAGAGAATTTCTAGCTTTACTTACCTTTAGATAAGCGTTAGCTTGTATAGAATTTCTAGGTCTTCCATTGAAGCTTCTTTGTTTTGTCACCTTCTATAGAAGGTGTTTTCTATAATACCATATTTATCTAGCATCGATTTTGTACCAACACTAGCTAAAAGTATCAATTTAAATCCATTTTCAAGAAATTGACACTTTAGGCAACGAAAATAACCAACATTATAAGCCAAAATAATTCAAATTTTAATCATATGGACCATTTGGCCTTACCAACCTTTCTTCTATCCATAATATACTTAATAGACTAGAAACATTACAATTTAAAGTCTCCATTTCGAGTATGGAGTAGGCAACACAAATTCAAGACCAAACTTGAACTTTCCTTAAATCCATATTTTATTACAAACTTTCAAAAATTATAATTAATTTTAGAAAAATCTAAAGCTTGAGATGTCCTCTAACAACCATAAAAATTTCAAATCAAAATAATTAGGTTTGCCCTATGAAATTCAATGGAACAGTAACACTGATCATTGATGCATCATACAATTGAACCCAAATTTTAAAAATTCATATATCTCTCTACAGAGCTCTAAATTAGGTGCTCTTAGTGGCTATGGAAAGTTTAAGATGAGACCTAGTTGTTGTAAAAATTTTATGGGCATACGAACTCATTTGACTCACAAAATCCATTTCATATCAGAGGCTACTATAGCATTTGGACACCACCAGACCTCTAATTTCAAAAATTCATAACTATCTCTATACAACATCTTTTCATGAAAACTTGGTGGCTCTAGAAAGATTATAATATCAGCTATATTCTTGTAAAATTTCATAAGTATTGAACTTTATTTGTCCCCTAAATGATATAGAAATGAAAACTAACTATATGAGCAGTGACTGAGGCAATTTTGCATAATTTTGCCAACTTTAAAAATTCATAATAAATTCTTTAGAGCTTTAAAAATAGTGCTCTTTACCTCTGTGAAAACCTTTAGATGAGGCATATATCCATGCTAAATTTCATGTATCAAATCATTCATTTGGTCAATTTGTGGTTCAACTCAAGATTATGTTATATCTTGCAACTATAATGGGGTCAAATGGTATCAAATGAACTTCTAGCCATTCCATAACCACTTGAGCACATCCCAAAGTATAAGTGCAATATATAAAAGCTTCTCAAATGGTCTATAATATCATAGAACTCAAAATCACCTTTCTAGTTGTCATTACACACAAGTGCATTAAGGCATAAGGATGTCAAACTCTCACAAATTCATTCATTTGACTCCAAGAGTGATTCATACATTATAGTTACATACATCTAAACATGCTAAAGGATTTATATCATATATACATCATATAGTTACAAATTTTGACATCAAAATATATAATTTCCTATGCTATTGTCAAAGTCTTGCTCTTCAAGTGGCTTGGCTCCCATTTCATGCTCCTTGAAGTTTACCTAGATATGGTTAGATATAATGTAGGGAAGAACGAGATTCAAAGAATCCCAATAGCTCTTTACCCTTTCAAACATATATATAGAATACATCTTTATATCATAGAATGCATGCATGCCATAAAAGCTTCTAATGAACATATATAAACATATTTCCATATTACATAAACTTATACAAGTCAAATATAGGCTCTATGGGATGTTGGTTTAGCCTCATCTAATTTCCTTGGGACTTTTGGATTTGCCTTACCCATTTTAAGGGATTTTTTATTTAACCTCACTCTTTTTTGATGTTTTTGGTTTTGTCTTACCCATTTTTAAAGACTTTTGGTATCTCTTCACCCATTTTAAGCGACTTTTGGCATAACCTCATCTATTCAAGTCACCTTGCATTCAAAACATGTTTTCAAGAAGTATAATGGTACCATAGCATTTCATCCAAAGTTAAAAACATATCTCATGGTTCAAACATATACACAAGCATCCAATGAGAATCAAACATCCAAAATATGCATGTAATAAAGGTTAGAGAGCTATCTTAAAATAAAAACACAAACTTTTCTCCCTTGGATATTTCTTCCCATTTTTGGCCACACACCCACAATTAGGAGAAGCTTGATTCACTTGTCCTAGACACATCAAATGAGACACAATTATGTCACTGAAACAAGTTCTAGCTTTACACAAACTCTATGCAAGCTTACTTTATCCTATGGCATGGTTATGTTTCCATATAAGTACAAAATGAAGCAACCCTAGAATTCATGATCTTGGCTCTAATTTCTCATTCAATCTAAGTCTTATGACTCCATTTAAACTCATTAGAGTTATTACAAACTCAATTCAAGGAGCCAAACACCAAGTTACTTTTTTATGCCTAAAAAGGAATCTAAACTTTCATATTTCAAAATATGATTTCTAAATTTAATTTAATACTTCCATCATTGTTCCTATATCATTTTAAGACTATTTGTAGTCCAAGAATCCATTGAACTACTTCCTAACCCCTGGAAATTGCTTTGGCCAAATATGGAACCATAAAACTCTAACTTGCACATTCCAAAGTTTTAATTAATTCTAAGCTTAGACTCTTGTTCCTTGCATCAAATAACATCTAAATATACTAATTAAGAATGGAAAATAACATGGTTAGCCATTGAAGAAGCCTAGGCTGAACCATTACATAATCATGGTTTAAATTACATCTTTTCATGATTCAAGAAAAACTAATGTCAGATATGGAATCCTTGCATGTTAAAACTCTTAGTTCTATCAAGAACACATGAAGAAAAACTATCCTCCTCACTTTCTCTCTCTAGGTCGAAGGTTAAATGGCTTAGAAACACAAGATTTTATAAGTATTTCAAGTAAAGTCTTACCTTAAAACGAAGCTCTTTTAGCGTAGATTATTTTTTATTGATTAGCTTCTTGAAAAGAGTTCTTTTTCAACTTGGATCAAAACTAAATCTTCAAGTTTTCAAGAAAAAAAACCACCATTAAAGAGCTCGTAGAGAGAGAAACAACTTTCCTAACTAGTGCAGGATGAAATAAGGTCGTTTACTTACTTAAATGGGAACTTATACTTCTTCTCTCTCTCTTCGCTTAATGTCATGCCATGGCAGCTCTAAAATGTTGAAAATGGAAGCTTGGAAAAGATGAAGAGGTGTAATCTTACTAAAGAAGCCTTTTTATAATTTTTCAAAATGACCTTTTTGCCCTTACATGCCTGTTTACTCTATCTAGGCTTATTTTTCAGGATCTGACTACTCTTTACAAATTTTTGGGATCTCTTTTGTATAAAAACATTAATTTTGGAGTTTAAATAGCTTAAAATAGTGAAAACTAGCTCCACCTAAAGTTTTGGTACTATTTGACCCTTTCAGCACCTCGAAAAGGCCTTAGATGATTTTGACTGTTTTTACGATTTTTAGGGCCTCTGAAAACCCTGGTGACTTTAATTTTAGGCTTTAAAACTCTTTTCCTTGAGTTTCCTAAAATTTTCTCAAAATTACAATTTTGCCACTAATAAGCCATTTTTCTCCGTTTTGGTATTTTAACGTTATTTTCTTTCTGCGTATAAGTTCTTATCTCTGTTTCTTGACGTACTGATTAATATTTTACCTTTGTTTAACCTTAATTCAATTTACTTTAGGGTCCTTTTCCATTAACGTACTAGTCCCAGTTCAGTTAAAAAACTGATTGTTACATCTTCTATGCTATTGTCTTTCTTTTAGGACTTGTGGTTTACATCATCCTTCTCTTTTGAAAGTTATTATCTTCATCGAGAGAGGCATTGCATGCTTATCACTCTCTTTTGTCGACTTGAACTTAGCTTGTGCAAGAAAATTCTTCTATCACTTGGGCAATCCATCAATTGTAAACTATTTTCCTTTTTGAGTTCATAAGGCATTGTCATTGTGAGATTTTTCTCTTACGACTATCAATTGCTATTGCATCTCTATCATATACTATTGTTGTTTGTACAAAATTTAATGAATCTTAATATTGCCAATTTGAGGTTGAGTAGAGATACATGACATTGTTGGATTGAAAAGGTTTGTGTTGAAAGCATTACCCATCAATGAATTGACATAGATACCTACTTTTGTGAGGTTGATGGCATTATCGATCTGCACTGGAGCAATAACATTGCTTGCTGGTCCAATATGGTTAGGATTTATATATTTATTTGGCCTTGTGTGTTTGGGCGGTTTCAGATGTCACAATGCTTGTTGTTGTTATCTTGTAGATAGAAGATGAGTTGGCAATGGTTCTTAACATGTATCTCACTCTAAACTTTGGTGTTGTAGTTATTGTTATGGTTGCTAGAATGATTTTTTCTCATTTAAGCCATGAGTCTTGAGTAGCTAATGGATCTAGATTTTAGGATGTGGAACTCCTACTTGGTGCATCAAAAATTAGTATCGAGAATATGGCAAAATGCGAATGACAAAGCTTAGTTTAGCTATAATGTATTATATTTGCTTAGTAGGAATAAAGTACAAGGGTTTTCCTCTCTTTACTTAGAGGAAAAATAAAAAGCTATCTATAGCTACTATTTACAATGATGCTTTAGATAAGATAATCATTTTTTGGGATAATGAATGAGTTGATCCTTACAATCTAAGATTTATTTTCCTTTTATAACTAAAGATTCATGTCAACTATTGTTTGGCTCCTTAGGATTATGCAAGGTTTCTCCAATTATGTGAGCATTGACAATATAAACTAGATCATTTTAAACCTTTGAGAACATTGGGACTATAAGACCTAAAATAGTTGTCCTTTCATTTCATTTTCATAAAATTTTGAATGTGACACTTGAATATTATTTTTTTCCAATGCATTAACTCATATAAAATTTAGTATCCAAATCATTTGATTAAATTTTTAATTAAAACTAGAGGTGCTACTTGTGCATTAGCAGGCACCAATAGGCTCCATGTAATGACTCTAAATTCTAATCATGGTAATTAAGGTTAAAGACGCGATCAATAGTCATAAATCAAGATTTAAAGTTATTACAATTATTTACATTAGGAAAAAGTGGAGAAATTTAAACTTTGATGTTGTAAAGTCATTAATTAATTACTCAAAATCATTTATGCGCATGAGGGAATCAAACCCGCAATTATAAGCCCTTAATCCTTTCATCCATTAATTCTAACTCATAAGAATCTTCTACAAGAGTTCCTAATTTATTCTTTAACATTTTCATAGAGAAAACCAAGGTTTCTTGGTCATTATGAGAAACTGAGTACCTTTGTCATGGCTAAATACTCTCGCGCCGTAGCTAGAGGACCTCCTAAAGCTTCCTAACTTGCTCCTCAATATTGGCCACAGCCAACTATCTCTTTCGCCATGGCTAATTACTCTCTATTACTCTCCTTAGGCAACTTCATCGCTTTTGGCCGAAGCCAATAAAATTTTGGCCGTGGCCAATTACCTTCTATTCCTATAACTTTCAATGTTTCATCTCATGCTTTCCAATTCTTCCTTTAGTAACACTCTAGGCCACTTTAACTTAATTTATGAAGATTTAGTGTCATTCCTTTATCTAATCTACCCAACGCATCTATCATTACCCATTCAAAACTCAAATGTGGATCCTTAATCCTCTAGCCACCATAAACCAACGAGTTTAAAGATCAATGACAGTAAAGAGTTCATAAACTACTCACATTTCCATTCAAACATAAATCCCAATAAAAGTTTCATACATCACTGGTTTAAATTGACATCTAATGTATCACATGATTACAATCCCTATGCTTGGCAATACATGATGCAATACGACAATTACATAAAATTAGTAATCTAATTACACTATATAATCTGATAAGATTTCTAAACCAATATGTTATCAAATCATATAATAAGTTTTCATTAGTTTCTCCTTGCTCTTCCAGTCTTTGAAAATGTTACCCCACAACCAGGGTGAGATATACAATCTCAATAACAAGAGGCAAATTCCATATATATGTATAGATTAATCAATACAATATAATTTCATATCATCACTATCAAAATCATCAATTCAATTTGCAAATGAACTAGTTGAGCTATTAATAACTACTGTCCCATACCAGCAATCACACATAACATATTAATGGCCAATAACACCAGAAGTGGTCCATCCATGACACCAACTCCTTAATGAGCATAACATAGGCTTAGTGCATTTCGGGTTTGATCACAACCCAATACCTGATTGAAGCACATGCATGGGTAATAGCCACACCACAGCTCCACCATGAACTCACAAGGTCCAATCATAATAACAATTCAAGTAGTCAACCAATCATTTAGTATTTCAAAATCAAGCACATATAAAAAATATCAGATTAACATGAGCATATACATGGAATTATGAAAAATAACCCTGGTTACCTCAATGAAGCCAATTACTATTCCTTTAGCTACCATTATGATTCAAAGTACACTAGGCCTAACATAAGCATAATCATCATCATTCAACTACCATTAGTAAGGAATTTCTCTATCCATAAATTAATCTTAACAAGAATACATTGAGAACTTCTTACCTAAGCTTCTTAAGGGTCTACTGCACCAATTCAAGGTTAAGACATCAAAACTCACAATGGTTTACTTCCCACATCTCCATTTTTGCACATATACAAGCCATGCACCAAAAGTTAATTCAAAAGCTACAAATTCTGCACATACACTTTATACGAGAAGGAGAAACACTTACCCATACATATAAGAGGTCAAGTGGATTGGGTTGAGCCTCAACTACTAAAAACACATCATAGGACATTCTAAAATTCGGGTTTGAGTTATCAAGCCTAGAAACTTTAGTGTTTTATCTTCATTTCCTTGTAATTTCGCACAATAACAGAACCCATTATGAAAATCAGTGTTTAGGGACATTTTCTAGCAAAATAATGCATATAATGGAAGGGAAATACTTACCCAATTATCCTTCTAACTTCTAACTCCAAAAATCTTACAAGGAGTCACTCAAACACCAAATTTCCTATTTAAGAAGGAGATGAAAATGCCCAAAACCAGAAACTAATCGAACCAAAATGAAGAGGAGAATGAGGGGGATATGTTTTATATAGATTACCTTGGCCAAATTTTCCCCTAAAAGTGAGAAATGGTGGAAGAATGCAGAAAAACTTTAACCCTTCTTCTCAAGTGCGAAAATGGCTTTCTTACTCTGTAGAACATGAGTGTCTTAGCAGCCAAAAAAGTAAGGAGAAGGCCTCTTAGGGTTTTAGTGAAGATGGGTCGGTTTAATGGGCCCATTATTTCAAGTAGGCTAGTGTTATGTGAGATGGGCTGCAAAAACTCTTGGGGGTGGAAAGAGTGTGCTGATTTAAAGGCCCAAAAATCCATTTAGATTATGGTAAAAATTTATTGGGCCACAAGTTAAAGGATTTATGGTGAGTTTGGGTAGTCTTAAGGGCCATTTAGCTTAGGTTTGCACCACATAGTTGTTGCCTTATTTGGAAGTGGAATTAAATCCTCCTATAACTAAGATTAGGCTTCTATATTTAGTCCAAAACTCAATTAAGTCTTCTATATGGCCCAAAGTAAAAGTCTACTCTCTTAATTAATTTTGCTAGTTAATCTACATTAACTCCTTAGTCACCATAATTAGTCTTAATTAATTTCGAGGTGTTATATTCTAATTTTATAAAAAAATAGAAAAAAATAAAAACAAGAAACAAAGAAAAATATCAAATCATGAATAGTTTAACTACAATGAAAAATAATCATTTTTATGTAATATATATATATATATATAATGAAACAATAAGCCAAAAAATAAAATAAGTATTTAATTGGGAGACTAAATTAAAATTTTTTTATAAAAGACTAAATTAAAAAATTATTTATTTATAAAGACTTAAATAAAATTTTTCTCTTTATTTATTTATTTTTTGATCAGCAAATTGTTCTCTTAATTTAAGTTATTAAAATTAGCATCTTTTGGAATTTAAAAAGATACAAGCATTTTTAGTTTCGCCTCTCCATCTTCCTGTCTAAGATTGTGATATTTAAATCATAAGCTAGCTTATAAATTTTTATGGAAATTATACTCCATTTAAAAATTAGCAGTGAAAAGTTAAAATTAAGAAACTATAAAAAACGAGTTAAAAAATTTACTAAAATACTATGAGAATGTCAATATTTTTATCTATTAAACTATTATCTTGATTTTTTAAAGCCAAAGAAAAATAAAAATAATAGAGAAAATAAAAAAATTATAATTTAAAATTTAAAATTAAAGATATTTATATTACAATATATTATATTATAACATTATTAAATATTTTAAAATAAAAAATTTAAATTACATTAAAAAATAACTCAAGGCCCTGATGAAAATTTTTAATTCTAGAATTCTGTGTAATAGTTTTAAATTTAAGACTGATGGATGTAAATATCTTTTAACTTACCATTTTTAATTTTCCCAATGAAAAATGCCAAAATGGCAAAACAGCCGTATTTGGCACCGCAATTCCGCAATACGTATTTATTTTTCCAGAACTTTCTCCAGTTCTGTAGTGGGTTATCAGGCACTCTCATTCGGATTAGCGCTACCATTTTGCTCTTTTCTGAAGCCCTTTGGACCCTTCGACTTAATTTGTAACGCGTCTTTGTTTCACACATTCACGTACAGAGACTATGTTCAAGAAGGCAGTGGAGACAAAGTCGCACCAGAGATTGTCTGGTGCTGATCGGAAGAAGCTGAAGCGAACCATCAAAGACAAATTCCCAAGGGCTTCTGATTCCGACATAGACGCCTTGCTTCCTCCCAAGGTACCATCATAAATATCCAAAGCCTTTTTTTTTTTTTAATGCAGAGTTTTACCAATCTCACTGTAAACCCACTTCGTGATTGAGGTTTCTGGCATTGAGAAGAACATAAACTTTTAGAAATTAACTTCATTTTAATGGGTTATTTATAATTTTCTATTCGATCATTTCGAACATGGTTCTAGAAATTCAAACCCCCATTTGGGTTTGCTGATATTAGCCACAATTTGTTAAACAGCGGCTGTATGCATGCTTATGGATATTTATTTAGATATCCTATAATATGTAAGCTTTCATTTGGAACTTCAAGTGATGCCTGTTCATAAAACGTTCTGCTCAACGCTCTCATTTCTCCTTGTTGTTCTTATTTTCCGTTTTTCAAATCAATAGTCGTTAGTCTTTGGAAAGGGGTCCCCCTAGTTTTGTCTTTGCCAAATTTTATTTTTACAATACTATAACGTATTACTGAATTGACATACTCTTTCTATTTCAAGGTGTACCACACGAGTTGTTTTTCTGGTGCATTACAAAGTCACGGATGATGCTTAATTTTTTTTCCCCCTTCCTTTCATCTCCGTACTCCTTTCTTATATGGTCTAGTGAAAAGTATTCTCGTTTTAGGGCTTTACTTCGCTATGGCTTTCATCTAAATGAGGGCTACAGCTGGGGAAAAGAAATAAAACAAGGAAACAGCTTTAGGTCTGATTTGTATTACTTTCTTTCACCTGGAGGGTAATGTTGTGGATATAATAAAAAGTCACTTAACGACCAATCAAATACACTCATTTGCTGTATTGCTTTAAACATACCAGGCAGAAATAACGGTGGCAAAGTTTCAAAATCGAGTCCATGTATATGGTGTGGAGGGAGGCTTTCCAATGTTTTTTGATGTTGATGGGCGGGGCTCAGACATATTCCCCACAGGTACGTGTTACTTTTGTTTTTGTTTTTTTGGGGGGGGGGGGGGGGGGGGGTTGGTTGTGCTAAGTTTCCCAAAGTTGCTCTGACATAGCCAATGATATTAAAATCAGCAACAACCCTGTGCTCCTAAGACTCGCTGCTTTTAATTTTATGCCAGTGTTTATTTAGCATATGTCTGATTGTCTGTAGTGGTCTTTTCCTGGTTGACCTCATGGACAACTTATTCTTCATGTTAAATGTCTAAGCCCAATTTGCTATGCAATTGCTGTATAATTATGAAATGGCAGAAAGCAGATTAAATGTGGGGTATTATTTTTCTTGGTAAATTCTTTTCTGTGTTCTGTTTTGAAACTATTCCAAAATTATCTATGTAAACATGCATTGCGGGTAGTAATTGTATTTGTGTTTTAGAACAAAGTTGTGGCTTGAGTATGCTTCAGTTTCTTGTTATTCTAGACTGTTTTTTGTTAACAAATTAGTGACTATGAGCAGTGAGTTGCCCCCCTCTCCCCCGTTAATTTAATATTCAGCTCTTGCACATTGTACTGAATAAGCTCCATATTAATGATTAAAGCTGTTGCTAAAAGTTGCAATCAACTTTTTGCCCTCCTTTTTTTTGTGTTGCAATTTTACTCCAAATATTATTGTTCAAGAAAATTCTATGCCTGTTATAATTGAGCCTCAAATAGATTAATTTCTAATATAATAGCACTCTTTGATCTGACACAGTCCTTAAGGAACATGAACATTGCGAGTGTGTATAAGTTTAGCAGCTTTTGCTTACCTTAGCATCTTGTCTTGCTTTTCCTATTTTGTCAATGCAGTTTATGCTCTTTGGAAGGTCCCTGAACTATTGCCTGCTTTCATGTTGAAGGGTGGTGAGGTTTCTCGGTTTGTTATAGGAGGAGCAGACTTGATGTTCCCAGGTATAAATGTACCTTCTGAAGGTCTTCCATCATTTGTAGCAGGGGAACCATGGGCGGTGAAGGTACCAGGAAATCCTGCTCCAATTGCGGTAATTTCTATTACTTTGCTCATTTATGTTGACCGATGTTAGATTCTATAATCAATTCTTGTAAGCTGGCGGTCATTGTTAAAATTATATTCATTCCTATGAAGGTGGGGAGTACAACCATGAGCAGCACTGAAGCATTAAAAGCTGGTTTACGTGGGAAGGCATTAAGAATAACTCACTATTATGGTGATTTGCTTTGGCAAGTATAGCTGGCGCCTGACTTTTTGATTGATTAAACGTTATTGAATCTGTCATAATTGACATAAGTTATTTATCTATTTTTTTTCCTTGGTTGCATTTGCAGGGAATCAGTTGAGAACTGTTATGTGCCCAATGCAGGTTTTCTTGTGGATGCTGTGTTTGAGGATTCTTCTATATTGTCATCTTTACAGACTTCTGATTCAACTGGAGGTGACTCTGAGACTTCAATTCATCAACTGAACAACACTGAAAGCAATGAGGGGGTGGAATCTCTGGATGTAAATGATCCACATGCTGACTCTACCCATTCCTTGACAACACCAAATGATGATGAAAATGAGTCTGCAAATGAAATAACAGCAGGTGTGGGAGATTTGAAGTTACCAGATGCTGGCTCTGCTGATGAGCCAAATGACCAACTTAGCCTATCAACTGCGGACATAGATTCATTGTTGGATAAGTGCCTTCTGCAAGCATTACATACAACAGTGAAAGATAAAGACCTTCCCATGCCTGGAAGCACTCTATGGTAGAATATACAATTTTTATTCTCGCTATCTATTTCTTCCCCTAGGGTCTTGGCCTACTAGACCAAGTCAAATAACACTTGGGAACTTATTGACCAAAAAAACTAGGAAACTAATACCTCTGCTTTTGCATTTAGAAATTTTTAGTGATAGGTTTGTTCATTAAGGTGATTCTGAGATATGAACTAAAGTATGCTACTGTGGAGGACACTCTTAATTGGATGAGAGCATTTTGCTTGAGCAGCAGTTGCTATGAATTATCACTCACCCTATCTTAGTTATGCCAGAAAATGATGATTGGGACCGATACTTAAACTTGGTGGCTAAATAATGCAGTGTGTCCATTTAAAAGAGTAATTTATGACTATGGAAGTTAGAAAAATAAGTAGGAAAACAGGAACTCTCGGTCAAGTGCCTTGTGAATCTTGGATTTGAATATAATTTCATATGCTGACAAAAATTCTCCTTACAATAACCTAGAAAAGCCCTGAGTTAGAGGCCTCTAATAATCCTGCATTTTTGTCCTAGTGTCGGTGTCTAACACTTGTCTAGCACGCGGATAGACCAGAAAATATGTGCCTGTGTTATGATTTGGTCAAATAAAAAATTGTGGTAGTTATTGTAAAGATAAAGCTTGTTCTTATGAGCAGGTGAACTATGAAGCATGGTTACTAATACAAACATGTGACACGACATGGACACATTGACACATCAAATTTGGAAAAATATAGAACATGATGCGATGTGTCATGTATATATCTTTTAAACATTCTATTCGTGATATACTTCTAAGAGAAAAAAAAATACTGCCTGCATTATTCTATATTTTAAGTATTTTGCACTATCACCTTCCTAATCAAATATAGTAAATCAAAAGTTGTCTATTTATATCATTGGAATTATTCATAGACAACAAAAACAATTAGAAAAAGAACATTCATTATCTCGTCGTGATGTGTTCTCTAGTTCTTCATTCTACTTTTTAATTTTTGTCAATTTATATTATTCAAATTACACTCATATTGGACGCAAGGCAACAATTTAAGTTACATGTGGACACTTCAAATTTTACCAAGTCACTGTGTTTGTGTTATGTGTTATGACCCATGTTTGTGTCAATGTCCATTCTTGATAGATAGTCACTTTCTACCGAATCTGACTAATACTAATGCTGATGTGAATTATATGCTGTATCAATTGGCTTTATCAAATTTGCATAGACGTACATTTTGAAATACTATTGGTGAGATATCATGTGGTAATGATAATTAGAGGTTAGGTAGGTTGCATAAGCTGCTATCTAAGGCATTCGCTAGTGGGATAACGAATTGTGCTAGCTTAGAAATTATTTTTGCAATGTCTAATTGAAGCTTGAGATGATTAGATGAATTTATTGCACTTTAAACTTTAGAAAACCTGACTTTTCTTTACCTTAAGTTATCTAATAAATGTTTCTGAATGTCACAGGTCAAATCATGTATTGCCATGTAGGCCTTCAGGAATGACTTTAGACATAAAAAAATCCTCGCACAAGAAAGTGTCAAAGTGGTTACAAGCAAAATCGTCCACTGGCTTGGTGTGTTACTTACTGCTATACTTTATGCTTTGAGAAAGTAGATAGCTAATGGAATTCTGCTTATATTGAAATGGAATTTTTCAATGTGTAAGACTATAAATTGTGCTAAATTGTTTGTTATGCCAATCTAACTCTCTGAACTTTAATTGCTTTGTTGCTTTTCTTCTTTTTCCCCCTGGTAAATGAAGTTTGTCTTGTGAGGATGCATTTTGATAGTAAAATTCAGAGTTTGTACCCTCATTGAAATGTTAGATATGTAAGCCACTATGGTGAAATAACAAATTTTATAATATGCTGTCATAGAGTTGAATCTTTACACAATAACTAGAGGTAGAGGAAGACCAAGAAAAACTATAGGAGAAATTATTAAGAGAGATTTAGATTTAAATGGTCTATTTAAAAATATGATTTATGATAGATGTTTATGGCGTCGATTGATCCATGTAGCCGACCCCACTTAGTGGGAAAAGACTTTGTTGTTGTTGTTGTTGTTGTTGCTGTCATAGAGTTGAATCTTGAAAAAAAAAAAATGTAATGGTAAGAGGGTCAGAGGAGGTTGTGCAGAGAAGTTTTATTAGGTTAATAAGTTAAGTGTGATTGGGAAACTGCTATAACTGAAAATTTTGAATTGGTAACTATTAGGTAAAATTAAATAGAAAACTGGGTACATAACAATGAGAATTTTCCTCCGCAAGTTATGGTTTATGTTATATAGCTTTTGTGAAGCTTCTGGTGAACTTGATTCTTTTTTAATAAGAGGTCTCTGCTATAGCAGTCAACGGGATTTATTTAAGATATAGTTATTTATTATAGTTAAAATTATCTCCTCATGAGATGAACCAATTGATGTAGGATCAATAGTTTTTTTTTTAAAAAAAAAAAGAAGTGAGAGGGAGGGAGAATTTCTTTTTTTTTTTTGGGGTGGGGGGAGGTAGCAAGAAAGGGAGAGAAATGAAATACTGATGTTTTATTCAGTCATTAAGCTTCCTCCAAAATCTACAGCCAAGGGATTATGACGGAAACTAAAACACGTTTAAGCAATTAAGGAAATAGTAATAAAGAGTACTCCTAGTTCAAGCCTCAATTGATGGCTTAATTCCTGATTCACTAATAATTATCCATATCATAATAGACCGTAGCACTTCTAATATTATTTTCCCATACTTCATCAATCTGCCCCTAGTTGGAGTAAGAACATGAAGATTCTGAAGACTTTTGGAGGCAAAGTTAGAATGTGAGAAAGATGACAACATTGATCTTGCAAACAAATAAATTGAAGACAATGCTGTATTAAAAGATGATAAAGCTGGGGAAGTTAAACCCGAGGTTGCAGAAGTAATGTTCATCTTTCTCACATTCTAACTTTGCCTTCAAAAGTCTTGAAAATCTTAATGTCCTTCACATTCTAACATCACTTCCAAATGCTGTTAAGAATTTACCATGATAATGATGCCATCATGATAAGAGACCGTTGCAGGTTTATCAAAGGAGAAGGAACAAACAACATTAATTGAATCAGTTCCAGATTTTTGTAGTTGAGAAATATTAGGAGTTTGTTTTGACTTTTTATGGCACTTTGAATAATGTAAAGTCTGTTGAAGGCTACTGACGTTGTTGTTAGTTATTTTCTGATTCTCAGGGATATTTCCTGATTTTCTGATTCATTTTCTAATTATTGTAATCCCCATTTCCTCATTATTAATAAGAGCAGTGCTGAAGGCGTGGAGGACAGCACATTGATTCATTTATTCTTAAAGTGTATTGGAGATTCTCCTCTACTTTGGCTATTAGGATTACTTGAGCGAGATCCTTGCTCTAATTTTTCCTTAATAGATATTAATTCTATTCCTTCCGAAGTATTCTAGGTGGGCATCTCTACCACATCATCCTCAATATCAGATGAGCAATCTAGGGATTTTACTGTTATGACATCGTCAGGCTCTTCTACGATAGCTATCTTGAGGATATTTTTCTTGTTCAAATTTGGAAGGACTGAGTATGGTCCTGATATTTTCAGTAGGAGCAATAAGAACTGCAAAAATAATAATGGTTGGGAAAATCAGCAGAAAAGTATATCCGATGCTTGATGTTCTGTACTTGAACTCTCATCTTTATATAGAGAATAGCTTCTAGAGCTTCTATACCTTTAATTCTTATTTTGCCTACCTCTTGAGTAGAAGTCATAATAGGGATTTGAAGTATATTGCCTACTGGATGAAAGGAGAAATTTTAATGGCCCAATCTGTTTCCTTGTGATGGTGATTTCTCATAACACCCAAAATACCTTTGGTTGCTGTTTGGCTCATGGGAAATTTGATTTCCCAAGCGCTTGGAAATCTATTTATAAGATGTCTGGGTATAAAAATTATGAAAATTGTAAATTTTGTGTGTTGTATATGTCCTGAATAATTTGGAAATGATATATATATACATACATATATATATATATATTTTTTGGGGTATGTCAAGTTTAAAAAATTTATAAATAGCTTTCCAAGTACTTGGGAAATTTGGATGCGCAGCACTTGCACCAAAGGTCATCTGAAAATCACAGCCAGGAGATTGCAAAGTGGTTGGAAGGTCAGAACTGAAGAACTCTGAATTAAAGCAGATTCTAGCCAACTTTCCAGCAAGTTGGGTGGTGGCTCTAGTGGTGGATATCTGGGAACTTGCTGGCCAGCAGTGGGTGCCCTTGATTTAGCCTGCTCTGGGCAGTGGTGGTGGTTCCCTATGTTTTCACGTTAAACAACTCATCCTCCACCCTCTTTTTAAGGTAGAACATCTAAACAGAAGGAAAGGAATCATGGGTGTCTTGAAGTTGCAGTGGGTGTGAGGCTGTATGGATTTGGGATGCTCTGATGTCACTTGATGTGGGACCAATAGTAGATAAAGGGAGAGGGAGGGAGAGATATGGAGATAAAGAGACGGAAAGGAGAGAAATAGAGAGATAGAGGGAGAAAGGGAGAGAAACGGAATACTGAAATTTTGTTCAATCACTAAGCTTCTTCAAAAGTCTACAGCCAAGGGTTTATAAAAGTTTGTAGGAAACTAAAATCACTTGCAGAAAAGAATTAAGGAAATAGTAATGGAAGAGTACTCCTAAAATAAACAATAAACGAAATTATAATAATTTAAGTGTTAATTGATGTCTTAGTTATTGATTTACAAATAATTACACAAATTACCCATATCAGTATTGATCATATCACTTCTAATATTCTTTGTCCATTCTTGATTCCTGATTAAGTGAGGTTTACAAGTATGTCTGATGGGAGTATGCATGTTTTGTGTTTCAAAAGTGAGTAAAATTTAACGGGCTTTCTGTTTTCTGTTCTTTGCAGTTTTATTTATTTATTTATTTTTCATCATTTGACTTCTAGTAAAGCTTTTACAATTCTCCACTGCCATTTCTGGATTATTTTCTTCATGTAGATTCTCATTTTGTACAGATTTCAGTGAAAGAAGATAAATATAAAAAGGAGGCCATGCTATTATTGGTTAACAGAAACCATGTTGATTATTCATCCTTTAAGCCAGAAAAAAGGTCTGTTGAGAAAGGTGATCAGCCCAGTGTTAATGCTGCTAATGAAAGTCGTTCATCCAAAACTCTTGAAGTGACCGAAATCTATAAACCAAGTGTACATGTCAATCCCATATTTTCTGCTGTAGGAGCAGACACGGGGAAACTTTACAGCGCTTCTGAAGCTTCTGACATTGTCTTCAATTACATTGAAAAGGAAAGTCTTGTGAAACCAACAGATAAATCCATTGTGGTTCTAGATGTAATATTATGTGATGCACTGTTCAAGGGGGCCATTAAAAAGGGAACAACATATCCTACTGAAATTCACAAGAAAGACTTAGGGCCAACATTTATAAGCCGTATGCAAGCTCACCATGTTGTGACAAGAGGAAGTGAATCAGTGGTTCGTAAGGGTGCAATTAAAACAATTCAAATAGTGACAGAACGTCGGCAAGGTAATAAGAAGGTAACCAAACTTACTGGTATGGAAACCTTTCTGATAGATGCTGAAGCATTAGCAGCAGAACTGCAGAAGAAGTTTGCTTGCAGTACCACTGTTGCAGAACTACCAGGTATTTGTTTGTCAATAAAACATTAGAAGTTCTATTGTATATTTTATGCCTGTTACCTTTAAGATAAGTATGACCCTAATGTCATTTGAGTGTCTTTATTCTGATTAAAAATTACTTATCAAAGGCTGGATTTAGATTACTTTTACTCTGTTCTGGAATCCTCTCTGCATGGTTGGATTTATTGGTTGGCAGTCTGACCTATTGAGGGGCCAATTAAAAATATGGGATTATGTCCGGTTTTAGTATGGGGAGAAAAAGGATTCTTTCGAGTCTTGCTATGTTTATAGTTATTTTTCTTTTGAACTATTTGACAATCTCATAAATTTATTTATACTAGTCTCTACTTTGCAAATGATTCGTTTCTATTTTACTATTGATTCAACTTACCTTTGTAATCTTATTTAGACTCATGCATATGACTAACTTCTGCAACCCTATTCAAGGGGCTGGTGGCCAAAATTTACTTGATTTTGATTTTGCCTTTGTGTGAAGTTTCTGTTTGTGTTGCTGATCGAATGAAGTTGTCTGTATTTATCGTATTGATCATCTGAAATTTCGTATTCGTTTTCTCAGGTAAGAAAGGAAATGAAGTTTTGGTTCAAGGGGGGGTGATTGATGACTTGGCAAAGCATTTGATTGAACAATATGGAGTTCCAAAGAGATTCATTGAAGTTCTTGATAAAACCAGGAAATGAGATAGATGGTCGTTTGCAACTCTCCTATTAGTGGTGTACTTGCATTTTGGGAGATGTGTGAAATTTGGTACACTTCCGTACCTGGTATTTTTGGTCGAGGTGAATATAAGAGCAACAGAATTAGAATGGGAGTGGACGATGGTTCCTTTCCATGTTCACTTTTGCTAAGGTGCAAGTTTAGACTGAGTCAACAGTTGAGGAGTCATTTACCCTATTTTCCCTCGTTGGTATCTTTTAACCAAAATTAGTGTTTATTTAGAAGTATTGGTGTATGTGCATATGTTCATGCTTTTTTCGTAGTGAGTTATTTTTATTATTTATAATAATGCATGGAGTGTTGTGTTAGAGCTATTAATTAATTAAGAGTATTAAATCTGACTCAAGCGTTTTTGCATGCAACTTTCTACGGGACATTTTCTAACTGTTGACGCAATTGGGATATTAGGCCTTTGACACAAGACTGGAGGGCATTAGGTATAATGCATCATCCGAAACTATCACACTCCATTACTTTATTTTATTTTATTGTATTGTTTTTAACCCCTTAAGAGTTAGGGACACGGTTATCAACAATACAACGGGAATAAATTTAATTTTTCCAGCAACAGTTGACTAATGGATTGATATCGATTGTTGGAGTTTCGATCTTTGAAAAAGACGAGTATTAGTCGATCAATGATATAACACATTGATTGTTTTTTAAATCAAATATTAGTCGACTATTAAATATTCTTTGAGAAAAACAAAAATGAGCAATCTCAAGATTAAGATTTGTATCTAAAAACATAGTACCTATAATATCGTATCGGATTTCACGTTGTCAATTTCCGTCTTGTTTATAGAAGAATCAATGTAATCGTAGAGTCACTCTTTAATGACAGATATTGAGTTAAATAGAACTAATTCCAATTTATGTAAGCATATGTCTGTATATTTATATATATCTATATAGTGTTTGTTGTGCTTAAGTCTACGTATCATATATATGCATACATATACACACATATATAATATATATAGCTTAAATATATCTTTGGTCCTTCTAGTTTTATAAAAATTTTAATGTGGTTTCCTTAATTTGAAAATAGGTAATATTATTTTCCTATTTTTAGAACAATTTAATTTTGTCTCTCTAGGACATTATTACTCAGTATCTATTTTAATATGTCTACTTAAATATTATTTATTCATTTACTATCATTAACTTTCGCTTAGCTTTAGCTTCCAAGTAGCATATCCTTAGATTTGACATTAAATTTGGATAAAAAAATGTGATATAAGGGTGAAAATTTGTCATTTAGAAAAAAAAGGTAATGTGGTTTCCTTAATTTGAAAATAGGTAATATTATTTTCCTATTTTTAGAACAATTTAATTTTGTCTCTCTAGGACACTATTACTCAGTATCTATTTTAATATGTCTACTTAAATATTATTTATTCATTTACTATCATTAACTTTCGCTTAGCTTTAGCTTCCAAGTAGCATATCCTTAGATTTGACATTAAATTTGGATAAAAAAATGTGATATAAGGGTGAAAATTTGTCATTTAGAAAAAAAAGGGCATATAAGCCTGCATACAAACAAGTTTCTTCAACTTCAGCCCTTTGATAAATAATACTCTGATGTTAATTTTGATAAAGTTTAAAATACTGATATATAGCAGATAACATTTTCTTTAGGTAAAAGAAAGCAGAGAAATAGATCAATTACTTTGGAGCTTTAGTAGGACTTAATTAAAAAAATGTGCTTCTAATTAGCATATCTTTTAATTTTATTATTGTTTACAATTGCATATACAGTTAATATTTATAAATGTGATTTTTTTTAGACGCAATGCTATTTGCTAAGTTCAAGTGGATTATTTGACAAAATCAAAATCATAAGAATTTATTTATCAAAAGATTATCACTTTTGAAGTACATTATTTGCAGTTTGACTTAAGTAAACCAAACTGAGTTGATGTAGATATTTTTTTTTTCTTGGCCAAAGGAATCGGACTTTTTTTTTTCCTTCTTTTTTTTTTTGGGTTGGGTAAACCTTGAACTTTTTCATGAGCATTTTATGCTCAAGGCATCCTGAGAAGATCAAAAGTGTATCAGAAATTAGCGCGAAGAAACATGCATGTCATGAAGCCTAAATTAAGTAATTGTACCGTCAAAAGTCGAGTGGCCATATTTCTTTAGAGATTCTGAAAGTGATGAAGATAACGCGAGGAAAGTGTTGAATGGCTACAATACTGGATAGAGTCCTAACCCATTTGGATTTTCCCATCCATACACACACACACACACACACACTTCTTAGGAGTTTTATTATAATTATATAATTTTTTTATTTTCAAAATATATACTTTAGTCTAATTTTAAATTTATTAACTAAAATACCTGCCATAAAAAATATATATAAGAAGGTATTTTAGTTAAAAAAAATGTATTTAGATTAATAAAGGATATGTTAGTAAAAATTTTAGTGCAATTTTTTTTTTGGTTTTAGAAAAGGTTTTTGTATATTTTGAAAATAGAAATATCTGTGTAATTTAATTATATATATATATATATATTAAATGCTTTCCCACTTGATAGCTAATGGTAACTTCTCCAAAGCTCATGTGATTGGGATGCATCTCTTTCTACAACCTTCAATTGATTTTGTTTTGTTCCTTTCTGTTTTTTCTGATTATTTCTAGTGCATTTCATCTTTTCTTTTGCTTATTTATAATTTCCACTCTTTTCTTCTGATTCTTTACTTCTCACTTCTTGAGTTCAATACTTTTAGGCCCAGTGTTAAGCCTTTTATTCTATTGTTGCTTTTGAAGCCATGGCCTTTAATTTAATCAAGATATCAGATGCACCAACAAAAAAGAAAGAAGAACTGTTTACAGATATATTCCATAGCAAATCTAGCTTGGTATTTGTCCAGTTGGATTGCAATTCAAACCCTTTACATGTACGTTATGTAATTGCAAAGAGATAGATTGAGGGTTAAGCAGTTTCTAATGTTGGAAGTTGAAAAAAGAAGCTTCTAACATTGAAAAATCTTTAATCTCTCTACTTCTCTAACTGCACCTTATGCAATATTATAGAGAATCCCTTTGCACTAAATTGGTTATAAACAAAGAAAAAGGTAGGCTCTAGTAAGGCAACAATGAAGCATGAAAATAATATTTTACATAGTAAATTAAGAATATATTTCATGTCACTTTTACCCTAACCCAAAATTTTTTACCCTCCCTTGCAAATTTGGAGCATCTCCAATATTGTCAATACATGATAGAAATATCTGAAAAGCAACACTATCGAGGAATCATTACCAAACAATAGATGACAAAAAAACAAAGGTTTTGTTCATTCTATGGAATCAAAGGAATCCAAGATAAGGTTGGAGTTTCGTGCTACGATAACTATCTTTGTACCAAAAGATAAATCTATTCATGTTACAACATACAATCAGAGAAATTTTAAATAAGAAAGATTTTCCAATCACCGACTTTTGTTTCTCTGAAAAAAAATGTTATCCAATTGATTAAATCTTTCATAATCAAATTAAGGTTACATTATTATTTTGTTGGTGCATTTAATTTTACTCACTTTCTAATTTGATTGAGTTGTTTTAAAAAAATTGTAATTGAGTCCATATGCCCCTCATGTGGTTCTTGATGTTGAATAAAACTAGGATCTAACATTAATAAGTTTTGTCTTTCTTCTAAAGAACGGTGAATGTCTAGTTAAATTAAGTTGATTTTTTAAAATTGTAATTAGGTCTTAAATTAGGGGACAAAATATATTTTTTCCTAAAGAAAATTATTATTTATCTTTTTATTAAAAAATAGATAAATAAAAAAAATATTTTTTTGAAAGTAAATTTTAATTATAATATAAATTATCTAAATGTCATTAAAAATTAAGTAAAGAATTCGAGAGGTAATTTAAAAATATAAATTTATTGTAAATTATCTAATCATTAATAACAAAATAAATAAGAAGATAAATATAAAAAATAAAGAGATAACTGCGTATAAATAGTTTTTACTTGTCATTTAATTTTAACCATATTTTTTTAGTTAATTTAAGGTTAAATAATTGTGTTGGTACTCATAATTTTACTTAGTTTTTAATTTCATCCTTATCATTTAATAATTTGTAATGGGATCTCTATAGTTTTTAAATTTATTCATTGTCATTATACCTTTGTTAATATGTCATTAAACCTCCACCAATATGTTATTAAATTCTATTAACATAGTCAATCATGTACTATTAATTTGAAACTTTAAATATGTATAATTTATGCGGACTCATCTAGCCACGTAACATAGATGCCATCACATGCCACACATGTGAGTATATTTTATTTCATTTTTAAATTTCTATTGTTGGCCTTAATCATATACATACATACATACATGCATGCATACAAACATATATATATATATATATATATTACCAAAGTGGCACATATTTGGTTAGTCAAAAACAATTTGATGGCTTGATAGAAGTTTAATGACAATAATCAAATTAAAAAATTTCAAATTATTGAGACTTAATTACACACTTTTTAAAAAAAAAAATTTATACTTACTTGTAGTGGATGAAATTATCAAATTCATTGTCCCATGTGGTATGATCAAAATTATATGGGATTAACTATGGTCTTTTTTTCACAACAAATACAGCAAATGCCCAAACAGGATGAAAACAGAGGGAGAGGAAGGTTTTCTTTTGTCTATGTTTTCTTTTTATTTTAAACTAATCTCTTTCTGTGTCTGTGTTTTCTTTTTATTTCAAACTGATCTCTTTCTTTTGAAGAGAAAAAGCCATCATATCTTTTTCTAGGACCAATTTTTCATGTTATTTTTTTTCTTTTACTTGAAACCCACTAAAAAATAAGTGACACAGCTTCAAAATTTAAATTTAAATAAATTTGATATTAATTAATTATTTTAGATTATTGGGTTAATGAAATTGGGTCAGCCCATTATGATGGCCCATATAATCTAATATCTTTCACTTACACATAATAAGATAAATAACACAAAACTTTTCGCTTTTCTTGGGTTTTCACACCAAGTACTCTATCGTAATCACTTATGCATAACATTTGGAAATTCTTATACTAGAAATCTCATTGTAACACTAGCTTAAGAGGTTACAACTATTAGATATATATCACACATTTATGTGCATTGAATGCCCTGGATTCATTTATATACACACTATTCATGGCAAAACTAATCTTTCTTGAGTTTCAATATTACTTAGATTGCTTTCTTATATACATAGTATCTATACTTATGATTTTATAAAATTAACTTCATATGGACAAGTCTTAAGCACTAACATAGTTTTGTATATCTCAAGTGATATTCTTTCAACTCACATATCACTTAGATCAGAATCAACTATTTTCTTAACAATAATCATTTAGGTCAAATTTTTATAACCACGAGATGTACACTATAATAGCAAACACTAACTTATCTTCCTATGCTATTGTCAAACTCATAAGGGCATTTATGAAAAGATTTATTCCTTTATGGGAATTACATAATAATAAAAGCAATAATAAAGTAGGGATTTATTCTATTACTTCCCAATTATGGTTGTTAAGCACATATAGTATAAATTATATGCTATGATATTTCTCTTATCTCATAAGAGTATATAGTAATTTGATTTATTTATCAACACCATGCAGTACTTAACCTAAATTCTATGATTTCCACTTGCTTCACATGGTTTCCTAAATGAGAATTCACACCTAGCTAGAAGTGTTAAAGATGATAGGAATACATGATTTTTTCTATTAATTATACCGTTAGATTTCATCTTGACCTCCTTCTTTCTTTTTGTCAAGGCGATGTATTTTTAGTTTTTGTTCTTTTTTCCACTACATTCATTACTGAAAAAATGAACATTTAGTTACAGCAGCTTAGCTACAGTTTTAAAATCAAAGCTAAAATAAGACTTAACTTTAGTTATTACAATCATAATTAAATCAAGATTTAACTGTAGTTATGATAACCACAGTTAGGGCTTTAAAAAAAATATAACCCTTGTAATACCATATGAAGATAACACTTAATTTATATCACAAAATGCCTAAATCATCTATTTTTGCCATTTTGATACTTTTAGCAATGGAATTTATTGACGTTAAATGTCAAAATAATTCATTTTTGATAAAATGGACCATATCAATATCCCCAGACTCATCTTCCATCCTTATTACACATGTTTATATAGAATCATCACAAAATGAGGCATGAAATTCGGATTTGAAGCATAAACATCAAGAGTAACCAAATGCATAATCTTCTATGCCATTCCATATTCTGTCACAAATTTTAAAAATTCATAACTTGAGTTAAAAAAATTCAAATCACACAAACCAGGGCTCTTTAGAAAGCTCAAGATATCATCTAACTACTGTAAAAATTTTAGATCAAAACAATGTCATTTGTTTTAAGAAATTCTAATCAAATAGTAGCTAGGTCAGAATCTTAAACTGGTACAGATCTAGAATTTTAAAAATTCATATCTCAGTTTATAGAGCTTCAAATTAAGTTATCTTAGAAGCTATAGAAAAGCTTATGATGTCAGTTATATGTTTGTAAAATTGCATAAGTATTGGGTTTCATTTGGGCCCTCAAAAATACCAAAAACCAGATTGACCAAATGAACAATGCATTGACAAATTCTACTAATTTCATATAACTTTGAAAAATCATAATAAATTATATAAAGCTCCAAAAATTGTGTTCCTTGGCTCTATGAAAGCTCTAAATGAGATCTAAACGCCTACTAAATCTCATGTCAAAATTTGTCTATTTGGTTTGGTTTTGGTTCAGAGAAAGAATATGGCTCAAAATAGTGCATAATTGGGTTCAAAAGAGCCAAAATGGCTTCTCCCATGCAATGTGACCATTTGTGTAATGTCCAATTTTTGTAAAAACGACGAAAACAGATATGTTTTAAGAGTGAGTCCCCTGAAATGAATTGGTTAAGGTCCAAAAAAATTAGAATAATGATCTAAACATTAAGTAATGACAATAGGAGGCTAGAGGTACCCTGAAATAAAAGCCAAAATAATCAGACATAATTTAACGAAATAGCTACATAACGTAATGACATTTTCATAATTTCAGGTAATTTTTAGAATACTTATAGGAGAGCTTTTTAAATGGAAAATTTGAATCCTTTGGGGTTCTCAGAGGCCCTGAAAGCTATGGGAAGCCTCGGGACAGTTAAGACCCCTTCTAATGTATGTTTTCTAACAACAGTTGACCTAAACTTTGATCTTTTCATTCAAGAAGGTTTTAGCCCCAAATTGAGTGATTCCAAAGGAATCTTATAAGATTGAGAACTAAATTTTATAATGAAAAAGACGATTCTCAGAAAGGAGCTAAAACAAACTTAAAATGAAAATGCCAAAAAGACGAGACATAAATAGAATTTTCTTAAAACAATTTTAAATCCCTCCTATATATATGATGCACCCCACTCTTCTCCTTATTTGGCTGACTTTCTTTCTACCCTAAAATAGAAGTGAGACCAAGGGAGAGAGGCACATAAGAGAAGGAAGGAGTAAGAGGAAAAACAAGGCAAGAAAGATATGATTTTCATGGAATTTCCTAGTCTTCTCTTTAGTAAACTTAATCTCCTCCTTCTCCTCCTTCTTCTTATAGTTTTATTGAAGTTTTTGGTGTTGTTTTAAGGTCAAACCAAAGGGGGAAATTTCAAATTTGGAGAGGAGAATCCAAGAAAAAGAAAAAGCATCCAAGAAAGGCTAGGACATCATGGTAGTTTTGCTACTTCCATGCTTCTCCTTCCTTCCTTCCTTCTTCTTGTGTGTTTCGTCCCATGTATAGATAGCCAAGAGGGATTGAATTTTGAATCAAACCAAGTATGAATCTTAGGAATTAGAGTATGGGGAATAAGAACATGCAAAGGAAACAAAGAAAGAACTATGATTTTCCAAGATGTATAACCTAGGTTTTAATTGTACCTTAGTTTGTAAGATAAGTCCTAGCAATAAATTAAGATGTTTAAGAGTTCATATGAGTTTCTAAGGCATCAAGAGAGCTTCCCACATGCATCTCCCATCAAAGAAAGCAAAACAACTCCATTGGTGTCCAAAAGAGGCATAACCTCGGCCAAGAAGAGATGGGACACCTAGGGAGTGTTTTAATTCCTTCCAAACTTGGTTTTGTATTATATATGATGGGAGAGTATGAAAGGTGTGATGACCCTAACTCCTAATCATGGTAATTACATGCAATTTATAATCATAAATCAAGGTCTAGCACTATTTAAATTAATCAATTTAGGAAAAAGTGATGAAATTTAGACCTTAATGTTATTAGAATCATGAGCCAAATATTTACAAGCAATCATGTACATATAATTGAATCAAATTTCCCAAATAAAGCCTCTAAATCTATTATCTATTAATTTCAAATCTCAAGAACCCCTTACAAGTATTTCTGAACCATCTCTTAGCTTTACCATAGAAAGAACCAAGGTTTTCTAGGTTGATAGAAGAATTTAAGAACCTTAGTTGTGGCTAAAATGTTTTTGTACTATGGCCAATTGCCCTCGGGTTCACTTCTCATATCTTCACAATATTGGTTGCGGCCAACTCCCCCTTTCGCCGTGGCAAATTACTCTCTGGATGACTTCCAGTTTAGCTTTTTGACTTTTGCCGCGGTAAGCTCCACTCCTCGCCGCAACGAATTACTCTTTGTTACCCTCTTTGGACAATTTCGTCGCTTTTCGCCACAACTTAACCCCTTTTTGGCTGCTGTGAAATACCTTCTATACCTACATCTTAGAATTTCGTCCCATACATTCAAACACTCCCTCTAGGCACACTCTAGGACCACTCTCCCTTAATTTGTGGAGCTCTAATGGCATTTATCTACTTGATTCACCCAACTAATCTATCATTACCCATACAAGAGTTAAGTGTTGATTCCAACTCATTCATCTATTCTATAATCACAATTTCATGAATTAATATCAACAAGGACTTATAAACTACCAATAATTGTCATTCAAATACACCTATCATTAAAGGTTCTATGCATCACTAGCTTAAGTCAACATCTAATATATCATGTGATTACATTTCTAAAAAGTAAACCATATTATAGGATCCATAAAGTTCCACGTCAGATGTTATAAACTCATATATCAAATATCCATTTAATATGAGGCCTAACTCCTTAATAGATATATTCTATGTTATCAAAATACAAACTCCTACACTTGGCAACATGATTACATGATGATGCTATATAAAAAGAATAACAAAATTTGCATATACTCTACTCAGATTAGCCCAAGTGTAGCCTCCCACACATATGGTGGAGTTTATGGATTCTTATCCACTTGCTTTCCTTTATCCTTACCCGAAGGACCTTCACCTGAAATGGTTAGCCCATGAAATAAGGCGAGATGCAAATCTCAGTAACTGAGGTAATTTTCATTCATATAATCTAATTTAATTAACATATATGCATGAATCAAAATGAGTATTAGAATTATATCAGTCATATAAGCAAATGAAAATGATTAGGCTACTGCGATTACCATCCCATACTAGCAATCACATTTTCACATGTTAAAGGCTAATAACACTAGGAGAGGTTCGTCCACGGCACCTATTCTATAATAAATACAACCAGGGCTCAGTGCATCTAGGGTCTAATCATAACCCAGTGCCTGATCGAATCACATGTATGGGTGGCAACTGCACCACAACTTCACCATAGATTCACAAAGTCCAAACACAATACAATAGATAGCCAACCAATTCATTTAGCATTTCAAATCATTCATGTGCAGTAAATATACAATTAAAGCATATATATGCATGAAATTAATATAATCCCCGATTATTTCACTTGTGGACAATTTTTTGGAGAATCGACAATAATGCTATGTCAACCTATGAATACAAAAATCAAACTATTACCATTCCCATTCATCAATTATGATAGCAACCTAGTAGTCAAAGAATTAATCCATCAATAATTACCTAAGGGATACTTACCCAACCACCAAAAGATTAAATTTTAGATTTTACCTTCCTTAGACCAGAAACTTTAAAATATCACCTTACATTATGGTTATTTTCGCATAGAAATAGAACCCATATTATAAGTCAGCCAATGGGGTCTCTAACTAGTAAAAAAAAAAATCAAAATGAGGAGTTTATACTTACCTAACAATACCCTTAGCCTCAACCTACTTAATTTCACCATGAAAATACCCAATAACAAGTTTTAGATTTTGGGTGTGGGTGAAATGCTCTAAACAAAACATCAATTAGGTCAAATTGAAGAGAAATAGGATAGGATTAAGTAATATATCAATTATCTTGGCTGATTTTGAGCCTAGAAGTGAGAAATGGTGAAAATGTGTCAAGAACCTGTGTCATGAACCCTAGCCCTTCTCCAAGACCTCTAAATTTTGCTTTGCCTCTTGTGTTTTTTTTTTTGCAAAATAAGGAGGAGGCTAAGTGTATTTAGGGTTTAGTTTGGTTTAAGTTGGGTCTTAAATGAGTTATTGGTTGACCTAAAGGCCAAAATCCATATGGGTTTAAATTTTATGCTTGTTGGGCCATATTTCATGAGTTGGGTTACAAAAATTTGATTGGGTTAGGCCAAGTTCCAAGAGTCAATCCAATTTGGGTTTGCATAATGTGTGTTGGGCCAACTATAAGGGCTTATGTAAATTAGGTCTTGGGCCTCTATCTTATTAAATCAGATTAGGTCATTGTTAGTTGATTTCTCTTAGCCCAAGTCTCATAATAAGGAGTTGGGTCTACATCTAAAATCATTAGGCCTTCATTAATCCTTACCCATGACTTACTAAAATTAATTTGGGCCTAGATGAAGTTTCTAGCCTAATCAAATCTTTAACCCATATTAATAGTTTATTTCCCTATAAATTTCCCTTCCTATAGCTTGCCCAATTACCTCATAATAATTATTCTTAATCAACCCAAATCTTTGATTGACACCTTAATTAATTTTGGGGTGTTACAAAAGGAAGCTTTGGAAAAATTTTAGAAAGCCTAGAAAGTGTAATGGAGATATAGGTTCCATATTATAGCATAATGAACCAACACCTACCTAAGCTCCTTGAAATGAATGTGTGATGGCTCCAAGGAGTTTAAATGGAGTCAAGAGTCATAGATTAAGGGAGAGAATAGAGCTAAGATCATGTTTTCCTAAGGTTGCTTCATTAGGTACCTTATGGAACCATAATTGAACCATATGAGCCATCTAGATTTTCTAGCATATAAGTGCATTTGAATTAGTTCTAAGAGCATAACTAGGTTCCATTTAATGTGTTTAGGCTAAAGGAGTCAAGCTCTACCTTCTTGTGGGTGTTTGGCTGAGGAGAGGAAAGAGTTCCAAGAGTTAAAGTGTGTTCTTGTGTATAAGGTAACTCTATTTTCTTTCTCTCATGCGTCTTTGGATATTTTCTTATCTTTGAATATGTGTGTCTATGTTCAAGTTATGAAATATATTTCTAGTAAATGATCACATGCCATGGTACCATGTTGCTATATTTATGTGCTTGAAAGGTACTTTGTGAACATGTTTTAGTTTGCTTAAGCTTGGTGAAGCCAAAAGTCCCTTAGTTAGGGTGAGGATGAGCCAAAAGTCCTTAAGAATGGGTGAGACAAAGCCAAAAGTCTCTAAAAGAGTGAAGCTTAGTCAAAAGTCCCATAAGAAAATGGGTAAGGCAAGTCCAAAAATCCCAAAGAGAATGGGTGAGGCTAAACCATTGCCTTGGCAAGCCTATGTATGTTATATGTCACTTCTTGAATGCAAGAAATGTTCCATGTATGTTTATGCATTTCAAGATAGCCATGCATGCATTTTTAGACTTGACTTTGCATTTATTATGTGTGCTTGAAAGGGAGAAGAGCTATTGAGATTCTTAAAATCTCATTCTTTCCTCTCTATTACCTAACATGTCTAGGTGGACCGAGTGAGCAAGGAAATGGGGCCCCAAAGTTGGAAGATGAGAGAATGACAAGGAAATGTGTTATTTTGCTCTTTTGTAACCACTTTGTTGTCACAAGATGTAATCAAATAATGCGTATGATGTCTAACCTTTTGAACATGTATAAATATATGGATATGTGATGTATATATGAGAATTGACGCCATTGGAATGATATAGCATGTTTTTGACATTGAATGGCAAGGTAGAGCTTGTATGTTCTTGTGTATATCATCAAGTGGGAGAGTGAGTTTGTGAGATCTAGGTTTTTGAACCTTTGAGACATGTTTAATAGGTTATTTGAATGCTTTTCCACGTGCTCAAGTGGCCCTAGAAATGCTAAAAGCTATATTAGACCCTTTGTGACCCTTAAGATGCACAAAATGACCAAATTGCAACGCTATATCAAGATCTGACCAAATGAACGAATTTTTATATGAAATTTGGCATGCATATAGATCTCATCTAGAAATTTTTGGAAAGATAAAGGAAAGATTATTTGGAGCTCTGTGGAATTAATTATGAATTTTTAAAATTGCCAAATTTTTGTTATTCTGATATGGTTATTGTTCATATAGTCAGTTGTTTCTTCTATGTCATTCGAGAGCCAAATGGTGTCTAATGCTCATGAAATTTTAGAAAAATAAATTAGACATGATAAGCTTTCTATGGCCACTAAGATCACCTTAATTGAATATTTGAGTAGGGAGATATGAATTTTTGAAGTTTAAAATTAGTACCAGTAATGTAATAGTACCTTTGGTATTATTATATCAATTTCTAGTAGCTAGATGTTCTTGTTTTGATCTAGAATTAATTTTATCATAAGGTTAACATATGTAGATTTCCAGAATGGTGTAGTGTGCATGATTTTAATTTTTCTAGATTTAGTTATAATTTTCCAAATTTGGCACCAGAACTCAAGGCAACCTTGTGTTATTTTGTGTATGTATGCTAGGAGCTCAAGTTTTTGACAACATTTTAAGATGGTTTTGAGTTATATGTATGTAGTTAAATAGGAGAATGAGATGGATGGATTCATATGGTCCACGGGACACGAAATCAAAATTTTATCTACTATATAATGTAAAATAATGCCTTATTTTAATGGAATATTTTTCTTGGAATTATGCTTGGCCAAGGCAATGGGCTTGAAATAAGATGAGATAAGTTAGATAGATATGGTGTTACACTTTATTAGTATTAGAGCAAAAGTGCAGGCACTTTGATGTGAGTTGTGATTTGAGAACATGAGTTTGCCTTTATGTATGAGCTTGTTGTGATGAATTGAGTGTGACGGTGGTGGGTGTGTTCATATTTAATGCTAAAGTTTGCTAATGATGTTTCAGAAAGATGGTGAACAGACAAAGATGTAGGCTTTCTAAAGAGGCTCGTGTTGAGGATAGAGCCAAGCCTAGTGATCCGATGGCTGGAGCCTTTTAGGTTATTATGGCTTGCCTGGATTCACAATAAGCCATGATCATGTAGCTTTAGAAACGGTTTGCACAGAGAGATAGTGAGGGCCCTACACCTCCTCCTTCATAACCACCACGGCACTCAAATCATCCCAAGCATTTAGGGGCGACTCACTCTAACCCATAACCATAGATACAAATATAGCAGACGTCTTAGACTTCACTAGCTTAAACGCCTCCAGTCTCGGAGTAGCATTCTATTAGGCAGACTATAGCGTAGTTCAAGAAATTTAGGCCTCCTACATTTGATGGTGAAATGAATAGAAAGAAAGCTTAGGCTTGGATTATGTAGTTTGAGAAGATTTTCAAGGCGATAAAGTGTACCTTTAAGCAGAAGGTCGTGATGGCCATATTCCAGATAGAGAAAGAGGCAAATTACTAGTGGAGGAGCACTGACCCAATACTGAGATCGAGGAACCTGCTGCTCACTTAGGAGACATTCCTCTAGGCTTTCTACGAGAGATACTTCCCTATTTGTAATATCTGGTCCTTTGAAAACGAAAGAAAACATGAGAAATGTGACGTACAGTTTCTCTGTTAACGAACAAAACTCACTAGATACAAAAGGAAGTCCCCCAAAACGATGTAGTTAAGATCCTGAAAAATTTGGGAAGCATTCTAAACTCCTAAAAATGAGAATCCCAGGCTCAGATAGAAAGAAAAATGGAGCTAGAATGAAGAAACAATTTCTTACGAAAAGCTTACGAAACGTAATGGCATTTTTGTAATTTTGAAAAAAAATTTGGAATTCACACAGGAGGGCTTTTTAAATGAAAGTTTTGAGTTCTCCAGGGTTCTCAGAGACCTTGAAAACCATGGGAAGCCCCGGGACAGTTAAATCCCCTCCGGTGGACGTTTTCTAATGTTGATGTACCGAAACTTTGACGGATCCATTTGGAAAGGTTTTAACCCCAATTTGAGTGATTCCAAAGGCATTTTATTTAATTGGGAACCTAAATTTTATAATGGAAAAGATGGTTCTAAAAAAGGAGCTAAAACGAAGGAGAAATGAATATGCCAAGAACGAAGGGCAAAATGAAAATTTTTGAAAAGTGTAACCTCCTCCCACCTATATATATGATGCACCCTTCTTCTCCCTTCATTATGCACGACCATGTTCTGCCCAAAACCAGAGGAAAACCCTAGGGGATGAGGCACACATGAGGAAGAAGAAAAGGAGGAGAAATTCAAGGTAGAAAGGTATGGATTTTCATGGTTTTTTATGCTCTTTCTCTTCCAAACCTCTTCTCCTTCATTCTTCTTTATTTCCTATGATTATAATGAAGTATATGGATCTGTTTTAAAGGAGAAATTGAAGAAAAATTCGGATTTGAAGAGAGGAGCTCAAAGAACACAAGATTCAAGTGAGAAAAAGCAAGAAAATAATGTAATTTCTCTTCCTATGGTTGTCATTTTTGGTTCCCTCCTCCATTCAACCAACATGAGAAAACCCTAGGAGGGCTTGATTTTTAGGTAGAACCAAGGGTGAATCTAAGGAAAAGGAGTGTGGAGATTAAGAATATGCAAAGAGAATTAACAAAAAATTATTAAATTTTAAGATGCAAGTTCTAGGGTTTCAATTGCACCTTGTAAAATCTGATTTTACATGATGATTCCTAGGCCTAAATAAGAGTTTAAATGAGCTCCTAAGATCCCAAAGAGGCTCCCCATATGCTTCTTCCATTGAGAAAACAAAGCAAACTCCAAGGAGCTCCATTTCCTGCATAGCCTCGGCCAAGCAAGGATAGCATAGCTAGGGAGAGTTTTAAATTTTTCTAAGGCCATTCTTGAGTCATATTTGATGAATGAAAATGAGGGGAGGCCTTGGAAAAAATTTAGAACTCAGAAGTGATTTGGTGCCTTAGGTTCCATATTATAACATAAAGAAACAACATGATGTTAGGCTCCTTGTTTTAATTGTGTGATGACTCCAAGAGGTTTAAAAAGAGTCAAGAATCATATTTGAATGGAAAGAATGGAGCCTAAAAATTATTTGAGGGGTGTTGCTTCATTAGGTGCATTTATGGACCATAATGGAGCTTATAGAGAAATCTAGCATCTAAGCAAATTGTATAGTCTTAGAGATTGTTTCATGAACCTAATTGGCTCCTATAAATTGTATCTAGGCTAAGAGAAACCATCCTCACAAGCTTGTGGGTGTATGACCAAAAGTGGAGGCTTGAAATCCAAAGAAAAAGTGTGTGATTGTGTGCAAGGTAGCTCTCTCCACCTTCTCTCATGCATTGATATGTGTTTAGCTTATTTTAGAATGTGTGTATGAGTATTTTCAAGCCATAGAAAGTATGCTAACATGATTTTATATGCCATGATTTTATGATGTTATGTTATGTTTTCAAATGAATGCATGATGTTTGTTGAGTTTGCTTGAGTGTGGAGAGGCCAAGAACTCTTTACCATGGTGAAGATGAGCTAAGAACCCTTGAGATTGGTTAAGACATAATAAAGAGTCTCCCAAAAGTAAAGTAGGCTCCCAAGAGTATGGTTGAGTCCAAAGCTCTTAAAGAATGGGTGAGATAAGTCCAAAATCCATGAGGAGAAGTGTGAGGTCAATCCAAATACTTAGTGAGCTCTTGAATATTTTGTATGACTCGTCCACATGCCAAGCTTACTTCTTAAATGTTCATGACTTCCATGATAACTATGCATGCATTTTTAAGGCTTGCTTTGCATATGTTATGCATGATTGAATGAGAGATGAGCTATTGGGATTCTTTGAATCTCATTCCCTCCTCTCCAATGATCTCATATGCTAGGTGGACCAAGTGGATATGTTAATGGGAGCCCACAACATTGAAGGAGGATGATTGATATCCATATGTCTAGCATTTTCCTTTTAAAGCCATAATGAACCATAATGATATGTATTAATGTTGTAAATGGTTTATGACCCTTGAGACATATGTAATTATGCTATTATATGAAATAGAGATGAAAGTATGTGTTATGTAAATGATGAAATGTGAATTGAGTATGTATGGCAAAGATAGCTTCATGAATGAGTTTATGGAAAGGTGCATATGTGTGCATGGAAAGGTCAAAATGAGATGCATGGAGTTTGGGACCATTTGGGCAGCTCACACAAGTCCTAAATGTGCTTTTAGACTTGCCCAAAAGGTGACAAAGCCAAAAGAAAGCCATTTGGTAATTTTGGTATCCCATATGGAGCCAAGAATGACCATAATGGAACCCTATATCACTTTTTAGCCAAATGAGTTATTCTTGATTTGAGATTTGGCATACAATTAGGTCTCATTAAGAGCTTTTTGGAAAGCTAGAGATCATAATTTTTGGAGGTCTACAGAATATTTGAGAATTTTTCAAAGTTATCCATTTTTCTGGTTTTGGTCTGCTGCACTATTCATTTGGTTCGAAAATGAATTCTATCCCAGAAGACTCAAATGATGTCTAATTGCCATGAAATTTTATACAGAGAAACTAGACATTCACAATGACTCATGCCAATTAGAAGCACCTCATTTGGAGGTCTAGAGAGGGAGATATGAATTTTTGAACATTCTATTTAGTATCAAGAATTTTGCCCGACTTGAGTTATTGTTCCATTAAATTCTGAGGTCTGGGCTTAATGAACTGGCTTGGAGATATTTTTCCTCTCTAGCTAACATCCACAACTTTCCATATTAGTATCATTTGAATGTATTAGATTTTTTTGGAATTAATTAGACATTTTCAAAGTTTTCTACAGAATTCTGTGACAATTCCAGAATGCAGTTTGACCTCTAGACCATTTCGTATGTCAAACTTCCTCTGTGATGGATGTTATGATCTAGAAATATTCTTAGTGTGAAGTAGACATCCTTAGCTTTCTATAATGACCAAGAATACATGTTTTTTTTATTTTTCTAGAATTAATTATGATTTTTCAAAATTTGATCAGAAAAAGAGGCAAATCTGGCCGAGAATGCACTTAAGTAATTTGAGCTCTCCTTTGATTTCCATGAGTGATGGGCATGATTTTATGATGTAAAAGAGTTTTATTGATGTAATTAAATATGAGAATGTATAGTATGAGCCCACACGGTCCATGTGATGTGGAGATGGAATTTTTATACACGACGTAATCCAAAGGAATGTTTTATTTGTAATGAATTTCCTTACTTCCTTCATGGAATGTATCATATGAGCATATAAATGTGATAGAAATGAGCTAGAAATATATGGTGTTACACCATCTCTATTAGAGATTAGAAGGAGTCAGAGTTTGTACTCCTGAAATAGGTTGAGGGAATGTTTGTGGACTAATATGTAGCCAAGTTTGTTGGAGAGCAAACAATTTAGAGAAGGGGTTACTGCTAGAGATTAGAGATAGGGTGGTCCCACAAAGGATTAGGGACTTTAATGCCCTAGTTGAGGTTTGTAGAGTTAAAGAAATGAATCGCAGGGCTATATAGGCCGTGTCCAGTGCCAGACCTCCCCTCCTTTAGACCAAGAGATTGAGAGAAGAGACATAGGCCACAGTTAATAGCAAGAGAGGTGGTAAAAGCCAGTGGAACAGAAGGGGTAAGAGAAGAAGAGTTTAGTCTACCTGAGGCAGTTCCACACCCACAGTAATCAGTGTGGCAAAAATCATGGAAACAGGCTATGTTACGTAGGGTAGAATGTATATTATAGATACGGTAGGCCAGGACACATAGCGAGGGACTGCACTTAGACTACCTAGTAGTTTACCCAACAGAGGGAGATGGCTCCTACACCCAAACTTCAGACCCAGGGTAGAGTCTTTTGCCCTTACACAGTAGGAGGCTAGCAGATCTTTGAGTTTGATTCAAGGTACTATTAAGATTAATGATTTTTCTGCAACTATTTTATTTGATTCAGGTACTAGCCACTCTTTCATATCATATGACTGTACTAGGAGGTTGGGTTTGAGTATACATACCTTGCCATATGATTTACATGTATCTACCCTCATAGGAAATAGAGCCATTACCTCCCATGCTTGTTTGAATTGTGTAGTCCAGTTTAATCATTGTTATGCTACCCTTGATTTGATATGTATATGCCTAATTGATATTGATATGATTATCGATATGAATTGGATTTTTGTCAATAACGCCACATGATAAGCATGATATTTTATACATTTTATTCTCCTTAATTTAGACATTTTAGTTCCAAATATGGTTTTAGGAGTCTAATTAAATGGAATTTGGTTTTAGTAGCCATTTTCTACATTTTAGGAATTAATTTACAAATTATTGGATTTTAATGCATAAATTTATCTTAAATAATTTTGTGAAAATTCCTATTTGATTTTTCCCACTCTTTTGCGCAGAATTTCAATGGACAATTAAAGCTTGAATGGTAAATTGATTTGGAGAAGGGATGAGCTTCAAGTATACATGTGTGCAACTAGAGAGAAGGCTTCATTTACTATGATAATCATAAGAAAACATGTAGCACTCTTCTCTCAAGTTCATCCACGTAGCTTCAAACACCATGTAATTCTGATATGGAGAAAAACACAAGAGACAACACGAGACTCACATGCATAGTTCCACGTTGAGCACAGCAACTCCAGCCATGTACACTCACTCATACAAACACATGCATGCAAACACAAGAAGACAGCCTCCAAACACCATACACAAAACATATGAATGGGCTTGAGAATGTGAAACAGAGAAGAATAGCCATGGGTCCTAGCTAAAGGGCAACGTGGGAAGGAAGAAGAGTATGGGTTTTAAGCATGAGAAAGGGGCTGCCACATGCACACACTCAAGCAAATGGAATAGAATGATTAAAGAATCATGAGACAGCCATGGTTTACACTTAAGAAGGTAAGTAGACTTATGATGAATTGAATAAGGCTGTGAATAGAACGTGTAGAGAGGAAAGAAGAAGAAACTTGAGAAGAAGCAAGCTCGAGCTTGGGTGAACGAAGCAACATAGAAGAAACACATCACACTAGCCACGGGTTGCACGTCCAGAAGCATTAATTCATACCTCAAGCCACATTGTTTCATTTCCACGTTGCTTTACTCACGAGTTTCTCCTTGACACATGCAAAACAAAGGGTCCAAGCTCTCACACTCACGTTACAGCAACCCTTTCTTGTTTGCATGCATGGAGCACACCGAAGCTTATAGAGAAGAACCTATGAGTTATGAGAAGCTACATGAAATATAACTAGAACAGAGAAAGCAACATGAGGGATTAAATGAAGGAAGCTACGGGTTAGAAGAGCAGAAGCTGCACAAGGGCAGAATTGCACATGGAAGAAAGATGGAAAGCTGAGTTTGAAAGAATGAGAAACTCATGTGAGAAAAGCTGAAGGAGCTTTTAAGCTAAAACAGAAGAAGTAGCTTCTATTTTGGAGAGCTAGACAAAAAAGAGACATGAAAAAGAAGTTTGGTTCTGACGTGAAGAAGCTGGAAGTACCTACATGGGAAGCAAATGAAAAGCATGAAGTAGCTCAAGTGGAGGATTTGAGTGGAGGAATCACATGGAAACTAAAGGAACACGTCGAAGGGAAGAAGAAGCATGCAAGGCTGACATAGGAATGATTAAAGCTAAATGAGCTGGCAGCTGGGAGCTTGTAAGAATAATGAGCACGTGAAGAGCAAAAATGAAGCCACGAGGTTATGAAGCTGCATGGAGGAACACGTGAGAAGTTGACGTGGATTGCTATGGGTTGAACGTGTGATACAAAAAGAAAAGTAAGGAGCAGCTGGACGAAGCAGAAACACAAGAGAAGGAGTTAATGTTTTCAAACGTGGAATGAGCTGGGAGAACTAGCTACGAGTTAAAGGAGAAGGCTGGAGCTGAATGATGAAAAAAATAGAGGAGCTGCACGAAGTCGATGGAGCTGAAAACGAAGAAGAAGCTACGTCTTTAGCATGAGGGAGCTTTGGCTGAACGAGGAGAAGCAGCTGAGCATGTGGAGTTTAAAGGAAGCAAGTGGATTATTATATTCACAATGGGGCCCACTCTCATACACACATCCATGCAGCTCCAAGCATAATACACACGAAGAAGCTGAGTTTCAGAGAAAGAATAGCAGCTGGGCACGTGACTTTTAATGAGGAAGGGAGCATACTACAATTCATTCACGCCTCTACAAGTCATTCACGTCTCTATATTTTCGCAAACCCTCACCTATATATATCCACAATTCATCATTCATTCAGGCGGCATTCCATCCATTCCAACCCTTCGTCCATTCACACATTCATCCATCCTTCACCCCTTCATCCATTCATTCACCATCCTTCGTCCACCTATTCCATCTTCCATCTATCTCCAATGAAGCTCTAATCCATCTTGAGGCTAGCTAGGAGGAAGCTCTTGGAGAAGCTTGAATCCATGGATGAACATAGAATTTTTGGATAAGAATTTCTTTATTTTCCTATACTTTTTCTCTTTCATATATTATCTTGGTTAAGTTGTATTTGATAGAAAATTTGTGTAATTGTAATTAGGGGCTGGTTAGACACTAATTAGGAAGTCTTTTTGTTGATTAATTGATCTGATTAGACATTGATTTCAATTTATTATCTAATTTCCCATGTGTGCTTCGAAGGTGTTCGATAAAATACATGAGTGAGATTATGTGTTTGAATGTTTAATTTGAGGATTTCTTAATGTTTAGTTGGTTAATTAAATATTTACGATGATTTAGAGGTTAATTAATCAGTTAATCAATCAAATTGAGTGTTCAAGATCTTAAAGACAAGAATTGACAATTTAATGCGGAGTTGAGGTTTCAATTCAACATTAGATTGTTAATCTCTTGAATCTTGAGTGGTTACCTAAGATAATTTGTTATGAACACAATTAGGGACTCTTAGGCCAGAATTAATCATAATTGGATTAGGATAAGGATAGTGGATACCAAGGGACGAATCCAAAGCCAGTCACAAGACCATCTTTCACCCATAATTCACCCAATTAGGTAGAATTTAGGAATTTTAATTCAATTTAGTTTTAGGGTAGTTTAATTCAATCAAAACCCCCCTTAGTTTAGGAATTTTTAGAGTCTTTTAATATTTGGAAAACTCAATTAAACATTGAACTCCAATTCTAAGGGAGATGACCTAGGTTGTACCACTAGCTACATATTTTATCAACCTAGTATTATTTTGAGGGTTATGCGACGAGCCACTCACCACACTTGATTGTTACCATAAATATATTACTTTACTTGAATGTGAGACTGTGGCTAGTATTAGGACTGAGCTAGCTCTTATGCCACCTCCTAAGCTGAGAGGTCCCTAGAGCATGGTTGTTAGGGATTTTTAGTTTTCTTTTCAGTCTAGGATGAAGTAGAAAAGGGTATAGAGGAAATTCTAATAGTGAGAGAGTTTCCAGAGGTATTTCCTAAGGAAATTAGTTGACTACCCCCGAAGAGAGAAGTTAAGTTTCTCGTAGACATTGTACCCGGGGCGAGTCCAGTGTCTAAGGCCTCATATAGAATGTCTCCCACTGAGCTAGCTGAGCTTAAGAAATAAATAGAAGAGCTTTTAGAGAAAGGTTTCATTAGACCCAGTGTCTCGCTGTGGGAAGCTCCAGTCTTATTTGTAAAGAAGAAAGACGGGAGCCTTAGACTATGTATAGATTACAGGGAGCTCAATAAAATAACTATAAAGAATAAATACCCTCTCCCCTGCATAGATGACCTCCTAGGTCAGTTAGTAGGAGCGTAAATCTTTTTTAACCTAGATCTCAGGTCAGGATATTATCAACTCAGGATTAAGGCTAAAGATATTCCTAAACCAGCTTTTAGGACTAGATATGAGTATTATGAGTTTTTAGTTATGCCTTTTGAATTGATGAATGCACCTACAGTATTTATGGATTACATGAACATACTATTCAGGCCATACCTAGACTAGTTTGTAGTTGTCTTCATAGATGAAATTCTAATCTATTCCAAGACTAGAGAAGAGCATAAACAACACTTGAGATTAGCCCTAGAGACCTTGAGAGAGAAATAGTTATATGCTAAATGTAACACCATACTTCTAGGACTCAATTCATACAATTCCCATACCTCATCTTATGTTTGGATTATGGAAACAATATAGTGGCATAGGGAGTTATGAATAAAAGTGCATTTCTCTAAGGTAAAATTTTTCTTTCTGAGTTCTGTAGGCCATATGAAAGCATCTATCATGTTCTCATACTTAAACACATGAATATAACTCATTTCTATCATCAAATTTGGCCTACAACTCGTGGAAAGCAAAGGAACATATGAAATCCATGCTTGTATTTTCGGCCAGAATTTCCTCTTGTCTATCACAAACTTTGGAAATTCATAACTAAATCTAGAAAAATCACAGACATGTAATCTTGGTCATTATGGAAACCTTAGGATGTCTACTGCACACTAAAAATACTCCCAAGTCAGAAAATTCATCACACAGGATGTTTGACATCCAAAAAGGTCCAGAGGTCGCTACTGCCTGGGCTGCTATTCAGTTTACTGATACAAACTTCTAAAACTCATAACTAATTCTATAAAAATCGAAATCACACAAATTCGGTTATTCTGGAAAGCTAAAAATGTTAAATTGATCATAAAAATAATTCCAGAATGAAAAAGATACGTTTAGTCAGCTGGAACCTATGGAACAGTAACCGGACTCATGGGGCGCTACTGATACTGACAGTTAACTTCAAACATGCATAACTCACTGCTCAGACCTCCAAATGAGGTGATCTAGGTGGCCACAGAAAGCTTATGACCTCTAGTTTATGCATATAAAATTTTATAAGCATTGGATACCATTTGGCCATCGGGTGACACAGAATTCAAAACTGCCAGTATGAACAGTACCCATACCAGAATCCATGAAAAATCCCAACTTTGAAAATTCCTCAAATATTCTCTAGGTCTCCGAAAATTATGATCTTTAGCTTCCCAAAAAGCTCTTAATGAGACCTCATTTCATGCCAAGTTTCAGGGCAAGACTAACTCATTTGGCCAAAAAGTGACATAAGGTTCCATTATGGTCAAATTTGGCTCCATATGAGGTACCAAATTTACCAAATGGCCTTCCCTTGGTTGTGGCACCTTTTGGGCAAGTCTAAAAGTACATTTGAGACTTGGGTAAGCTACCCAAATGGTCCCAAACCTCATGTATCTCATTTTGTCCATTCAACCCACACTTATGCATACATTCATCAAAATCCCATATTGCACACCTTGGCCTTACATACTCAAAATAAGTGCTATAGGTCATATATCATTTTCATACATCTAAACATCACATAATAGTACATTTACACATGTCTCAAGGTTCATGGTACCTATATAACATCATATACACTATGAACCATCATTATGGCTCCAAAATAGGCAAAATGCTACATAAGCTTGTCACTCCTTGCTCTTCATGGTTGTTGGCTCCCTTCACCATAAGTACTTGGTCCACCTAGCATGTTAAATTGGAGAGGAGGGGATGAGATTCAAAGAATCTCAATAGCTCATCTTCCATTCCATCACACATAATATGTGCAAGCAAGTTTCATATATGCATGCATGGAGAAAGTAGAAATCATAGGCATTTTAAAGTAACTTTAGCATGTGAATCAATCATGCAAGACATTCAAGAGCTCACTAAGTGTTTGGATTGGCCTCACACTTCTCCTCATGGATTTTGGACTTGCCTCACCCATTCTTTAAGCACTTTGGACTCAACCATACTCTTGGGAGCCCACTTTACTTTTGGGAGACTCTCTACTTTGTCTCAACCAAGCTCAAGGGTTCTTGGCTCATCCTCACCCAAGGGAAGAGTTCTTGGCCTTTCCACACTCAAGCAAACTCACACAAACATCATGTAATCATTTGAAAACATAACATAGCATCAAGCATCATGGCATATAAAGGCATGCTAGCATACTTTTCTTAGCTTGAAAATACACATACACACATTCTAAAACAAGCTAAACACACATCCATGCATGAGAGAAGGTGGAGAGAGCTACCTTGCATAATTTCACACACTTTTTCCTTAGCTTTCAAGCCTCCTCTTTTGGCCACACACCCACAATTTGGTGGAGATAGTTTCTCTTGGCCTAGATACAAATTATGGGAGCCAATTAGGTTCATGAAACACATTCTAAGGCTACATAACTTGATGAACCACTAGATTACTCTACATACTTCATTATAGTCCATAATGACACTTAATGAAGCAACACCCCTCAAATGATTTCTAGGCCTCATTCTTTCTTATCAAATATGATTCTTGACCCCTTTTAAGCCTCTTGGAGTCATCACATTATTGAGACAAAAGGCCTAGCACCATGTTGCTTCTTTAGGTCATATTATGGAACCTAGGGCACTAAGGCACTAAATCACTTCCCATGAGTTCTAAAATTTTTCCAAGGCTTCCCTTTATCTTCATTCATCAAATATGACTCAAGGATGGCCTTAGAAAAATTTAAAACTCCCCCCACCTAGACAAACAAGCCTAGGCCGAGACATAGGCTTCCTTTGAGCTTCTTGGAGTTCTCTTGGTTTTCTTGAAGGAAGAAGCTTATGGGGAGCATCTTAGGTGTCTCAAGAACTCATTTAAACTCTTACTTAGACCTAGGAATCATCATACAGTTCCAGAAATTGGAAGGTGCACTTAAAACCCTAGATTTTGCATCTTGATTTCTAATGCCTATTTCTTGGTTTTCTTTGCATATTCTTATTCCTCTCCATCAAATATCTAAGAATCATGCTTGGTTGGGCTTGAAATTTGACTCCCTAGGGAAGAACACATATGGGGCGAAATGGAGAAGAAAGGCCATGGAAGGTATCAACCATAGGATGCATTTTTACCTTGTTTTCTTGCTTAGTTTGGCTTAAATCTTGATTTCTCCAAGCTCCTCTCTTCAAATCCGAACTTTCCCTTGAATATCCCCCTTGGATCAGATTTATAGACATCACTTTAATCCAAGGAAAGAAAGGAGTATGAAGGAGAGGTGGTGGAGATGAAGAAAAGCAAGAAAAACATCATGAAAGCATACCTTAAGGTTGGATTTCTTTCTCCTTCTTCTTCCTCTCTTGGGCGCCTCTCCCTTAGGGTTCTTCTTCTGATTTGGGGCTAAATTTTCTAAAGTTAAATGAGGGCAAACGTGAGGCACCACTTATATATAGGTAGGGAAAAGTGACTTTTCCAAAATTCCAATTTCGTCCCACATACTTTACATTTTCGTTTCTCCTTCGTTTTAGCTCCTTTTTTAGAACCGTCTTTTTTATTATAAAATTTAGGTTCCCAATTACGAAAAATAGCTTTGGAATCACTCAAATCGGAGCTAAAACCCTTTCGAACGGACCCGTCAAAGTTTAGACGCACTGACGTTGGAAAACGTCCACCGGAGGGGATTTAACTGTCCCGGGGATTTCCATAGTTTTCAGGGTCTCTGAGAACCTTGGAGAACTCAAAAATTTAGTTTAAAAAGCCCTCCATACTCAATTCTAGACCCCACACAAGTTTTAACACAAAACCTTGTACTTGCTGGCAAAAACCTTGTACTTGCTGGTGAAAACCTTGTCGACAAGGTCTTGGAAATTACACTACAGACTACAGGATCTTGTCGACAAGATCTTTGTCCCCGGTGATAAAATCTTATTTCAGCCCATAATTTAACTTGGTCCGCTGCCATACTTCATGCTCAATATACATTCTAATGGTTGCTGACATAATCTCTCATTTTCAAAGAATCGGATATTACACTAAATTTAGTAAATGTGAGTTCTGGCTTATTGAGGTTCAATTCCTAGGCCACGTGATCTCCCAGGCAGGGGTCACAGTAGATCCCCATAAGGTAGAGGTAGTATTATAGTGGGAGAGACCTAGGATAGTGACAAAGATTAGAAGCTTCCTAAGTTTAGCAAGTTATTACAAGAGGTTCATTCAGGGCTTTTCTTAGATAGCAATGCCACTAACTAGACTCACAAGAAAGAATGTGCCTTTTATGTCGGATGAGAAATATGAGAAGTGTTTTCAAAAACTGAAACATAAGTTAACTATGGCCCTAGTTTTAGTGCTTCCTGACCTAAGAGAGATTTTGTTAGTCTATAGTGATGCTTCTAAGAAAGGGTTAGGATGTGTGCTTATGCAAAAAGGCCGAGTGGTAACTTATGCCTCTACACACCTAAAGTCTCATGAAGAGAATTACCCCACACATGACTTAGAGCTAGCAGCAGTGGTGTTTACTTTAAAAATATAGAGATACTATTTGTATGGGGCAGCCATAGAGATTCATAGTGATCACAAAAGCCTTAAGCACCTATTTGAGCATAAAGAATTAAATGAGATAAAGGAGATGATTAGAATTCTTAAAGGATTATGATTTTACCCTGAAGTACCATCCTGGCTGTAACACTATAATTTATAGCTTATCTCATCCCTTTAAATAGCTCATTTACAAGAATCATGAAAATCCTTCAAGAAAAGACATTAAAAATATTGATTATTTTAGCATTGCGTCGCGTATAAAAATTTCATTTGATGTTATGTGGACCATGTGAGCTCATACAACACATTCCCATATTTAATTACATGAATACAACTCATTTGCATCATCAAATGTGGCTTATATCTTATGGAACTTAAAAGGAGACATAAAATGCATGCATATAATTTCTGCTTGATTTGAGGCTTTTCTGTCGCAAATTTTGGAAAATCATTACTAATTCTAAAAAAATTAAAATCATACATTCTTGGCCATTCTGGAAAGCTACACATGTCTACTTCATGATAAAAATATGTCCAGACCTTAACATCCATCGCAGAAGGCATTTGACATTCGAAAAGGTCCAGAGGTCAAGCTGTTTACTAGAGTTGTCACAAAATTTTGTAGAAAACTTCAAAAATGTCCAATTAATTTTAGAAAAATCTAATCCATGCAAATGATACCAATTAGGAAAGCTTTGGACGTTAGCTAGAGGGAAAAAATAACTCCAGACCAGTCTAGGCACTTCTAGACCTCAAAATCTAATTAAATAATGACTGAGGTCGGTTGGAATTCCTAATACTGAACAGAATCTTAGAAAATTCATATCTCCCTCTCTAGACATCTAGTTTCTCTATATAAAATTTTGTGGCAATTGGACATTTTTTGAGCCCTGGGTAATAGATTTCATTTTTAGACCAGAGTGAAAGTGACATGACCAAAACTAGAATTTTTACTAACTTTAAAAATTCACCAAATATTCTCTAGACCTCTAAAAATTATGTTCTTTAGCTTTCCAAAAAGATCTCAACAAGCTCTAATTTCATGCCAAATCTCAGATCAAGAAAAGCTCATTTGGACAAAAAGTGATATAGGGTTCCAATATGGTCAATTTTAGCTTCATATAGGATACCAAAATATCCAAATAGCTTTCCTTAGAGTTTGACACCTCTTGAGCAAATTTAAAAGCATGATTATAACTTGTGTAAGCTGCCAAAGTGATCCCAAACCTTATACATTTCATTTTGGCTATTCCACTTCTATTCATACATGAAATTTCATAATGCAAAATTGTCATTACATGACCAAAATGAGTATTTCCATATATACAACCCTAGTTCTCATTTCTTCACAATACATTAACATAATTATACATGCTTAAAACATCATAGGTCATATACAACTAGGGATTTCATCAATTGTTATCCATAAGGTCTTAAAGTAACAATTTCAAGATACTTTGATGTCATGCTCTCATCTTCAAGATGTTGGCTTCCATTACCTTACTCTCATGGTCCACTTAGCATGTTAGAACATTGGAGAGAAGGAAATGAGATTTAAAGAATCCCAATAGCTCATCTCCTATTCAATCATACATAATGGATGCAAAACAAGTCTTACAAATGCATGCATGGCATGTGGGCATATACAATCATTCAAAGAGCATTCTTAGCATTTGAAAAGGTTACACATAACATACAAAGGCTTGCTAAATAAGTGGATTGGCCTCACCCATTTTCTTGTAGATTTTGGACTTGCCTCACCCATTCTTTAAGAGATTCTTAGACTCAACCATGCTCTTGGGAGTCCATCTTGCTTTTGGGAGACTCTTTGTTTTGTCTCAACCAATCTTAAGGGTTCTTGGCTTATTCTCACCATGGCTAAGGGTTCTTGGCCTTACCACACTCAAGTAAATCTAAGCACATATCATAAACATCATATGAAAGCATATTATAACATCATGGTATCATGGAATTAAAGTCATGTTAGAACACTTTTCATGGCTTAAAAATACACAAGCACACATTCAAAGACAAGTAAAGTAAAAAATCATGCATGAGAGAAGGAGGAGTGAGCTACCTTGCTAACATTTGTATACTTTTTCCTTAAGTCTTGAATCCTCTCCCTTGACCTCACACACCCAAGAAGGTGGAGATCATTCCTCTTGCCCTAGACACATCATATGGAAGCCAATTAAGTTCATGAAATTAATTCTAAGGCCACACAACTTGCTTAGACTCTAGCTTGCTCTATAAACTTCATTATGGTTCCATAATTGTACCTAATGAAGCAACACCCTTCAAATAAATTCTAGACTCCATTCTTTCCTTTCAAATATGATTCTTGACTTCTTTTAAGCCTCTTGGAGTTATCACACAATCAAAACCAAGAGCCTAACTACATGTTGCTTCTTTAGGTCATATTATGGAACATAAAGCACCATCTCACTTCTTATGGTCTCTAAATTTTTTCCAAGGCTTTCCCTTATATTCATTCATCATATATGACTCAAAAATGGGCTTAGAAAAATTTAAAATTCTCCCTAGCTATGCTATCTCCCTTAGGTCGAGACAATGCATGATTTTGGCCTCCTTGGACTTTGCTTGGTTTTCTTGAAGGAGGAAGCACATGGGGAGACTTCTAGGGATCTTAGGAACTCATTTAAACTCTTATTTAGGCCTAGGAATCATTATACAAAATTAGATTTTACAAGGTGCAATTGAAACCCTAGAAATTGCATCTTAAAATCTAATAGTTTTTGTTAATTCCTTTTGCATATTTTTAATCTCCACACCCTTTTTCCTTAGAATCACCCTTGGTTCAGCTCAAAAACCAAGTCCTCATAGGACTTCTTGAGTGGGGTGAAATGGGTGGAGAAGAGTAAGAAAGGATATCAACCATGGAAGAAGAAATTACCTTGTTTTCTTGCTTTTTCTCACTTGAATCTTGTGTTCTTTGAGCTCCTCTCTTCAAATCCGAATTTTTCCCTCAATTTCTCCCCTAAAACAGATTTGAAAACTTTATTTTAATTATTGGAAACAAAGGAGAATGGAGGAAAAGAGGTTTGGAAGAGAAAGAGCATGAAAAACTATTAAATTTTCTTACCTTTTAGCTTGAATTTCTCCTCCTTTTCTTCCTCCTCTTGTGCGCCTCATCCCCTAGGACTTTTCTTTGATTTTGGGCAGAACTTGGTTGAGCCAAATGAAGGGATAAGGAGGGCGCCACTTATATATATAAAGGAGGAAGAAGAACTTTTCAAAAATTCCCATTTTGCCCTTCGTTTTTAGCATTTTCGTTTCTAATTTGTTTTACCTCCTTTTTGAGAACCATGATTTTCATTATGAAATTTAGGTTCCCAATTTGGTAAAATGCCTTTGGAATCACTCAAATCAGAGCTAAAACTTTCCCGAATGAATCCGTCAAAGTTCAGGTACACCGACGTTGGAAAACGTCTATCGGAGGGGTTTTAATTGTCCTGAGACTTTCTATGATTTTTAGGGCCTTTGAGAATCTCAAAGAACTCAAAACTTTCATTTAAAAAGCCCTCTTATATGAATTCCAAAATTTGCTCAAAATTACGAAAATACCATTATGTTTTGTAAGATTTCCGTAAGAAATTGTTTTTTCATTCTAGCTCCATTTTTCTTTCTGTTTGAGCCTGTGATTCTTATTTTTAGGAGTCTAGAATGCTTTCTAAATTTTTTGGGACCTTAACTACATCATTTCGGGAGACTTTCTTTTGTATCCAGTGAATTTTGTTTATTTATGGAGAACCGTACATTATGTTTCTCGCATTTTCTCTCGTTTATGGAGGACCGAATATTACACCAGCAAGGCTAATATAGTTGTTGATGCATTGAGTAGAAAATCCATACATATGGCCTACATAATGATTAGAGAGCAGGAATTGGTTGATAGGTTCAAGGATATGAATCTCTCATGTAAGGTGCATTCAGGGAAATTGTTAATGAGTAAAACCCGAATAGAGAATGATATGAGGAGCCAAATAAGAGAAGCCCAGGCTGAAGATGAATAAATAAGGAAGATTAGATCTCAAATATCCCAGGGTAGCATCTTAGATTTTAATCTATTTGAGGATGGATTAGTCAAATTTAGAGATAAGCTGTATGTGCCTAAGAATGCTGAAATCAAAGAAAGAATACTAGATGAGGCATACAAGAGCAAATACACCATTCACCCAGGGCACAATAAGATGTATCATGATTTGAAAAAGATGTTCTGGTGGCCTGGGATGAAAGTAGATATAGCAGAGTATGTCTCCCGATGTCTAATATGTTAGAAAGTTCAGATAGAACACCAGAAGCCAATTGGGTTACTTCAACCCCTAGATATCCCTAAATAGAAATGAGATAGTGTAGCTATGGATTTTGTCATAGGTTTACCTAGGACATCATTGGGGCATGATGCTATATGGATAATAGTAGATACATTAACCAAGTCAACTCACTTTTTAGTGATGAAAGCCACTTATACCCTAGATAAATTAGTCCAGCTATACATTCGAGAGATAGTGAGGTTACATGATATGTCTAGAAGCATAGTGTCAGATACAAATCCTAGGTTCACTTCAAACTTCTAGAGATCGTTATAGGATGCTCTAAGTACTATATTAAAATTTAGCACAGCTTATCATCCCCAGACAAATAGTCAAACAAAGAGAACCATCCAAACCTTATAGGACATGTTGAAGGCGTGCATATTAGAGATGAAAGGGAACTAGGATACATACTTGCCTCTAGCAGAGTTTGCCTATAGTAATAGTTATCATGCTAGTATTTATATGGCACCTTACAAGACATTGTATGAGAGGAAGTGTAGATCTCTAATGTGTTGGGTTGAGCTAAGAGAAAGAAGTACTTGGTCAAAAATTAGTAGACCAAACCTTTAGGCAGATTAAGACCATAAGAAAGAAACTCCTAACGGCATAGAGTAGATAGAAAAATTATGCAGATAGATGGAGACCATATCTTTGTTAAAGTGTCTTCAGTCATAGGGATAGGTTGGTTCATTAAGAGTAAAATGTTCAGTCCAAAATACATATGTCCATTTCAAATTCTTGACAAAGTAGGACTTGTAGCCTACAGACTTGCCCTTCCCCTAAACCTGAGCCAAGTTCATAATATATTCCATGTATCTTAACTCAAGGAGTACCAGACCAACCCCTCACATGTCATAGAGTATTGAAATGTGCAGTCACAGGATAATTTGTCTTATATAGTATCACCAGATCAGATCGTGGATGTTAGACTTAAGCAGTTACAAAATAAGACGATACCGCTGATAAAAGTGATTTGGAAGGGGTTATCTCCTGAAGAAGCTACTTGGGAGCTAGAAGAGGAGATGAGAAAGAAATATTCAAAACTCTTCCCGTAAGGTATGTTATCTAAATTTTAAGGATGAAATTTTATTTAAAGAGGAGAGAAATGTAATGTCCGATTTTTGAAAAAAATGATAAAAATAGATATGTTTTAAGAGTAAGTCCTCTAAAATAAATTGATTAAGGTCTAGAAAAATTAGAATAATGATCTAGACATTAAGTAATGATAATAGGATGCTAGAGGTACCCTGAAGACGGAATTTAACGAAATAGCTACGTAACGTAATAGTATTTTTGTAATTTTGGGTAACTTTTAGAATACTCATAGGAGGGCTTTCTAAATGGAAAATTTGAATCCTCCAGGGTTCTCAGAGGCCCTGAAAATCATGGGAAGTCTCGGGAGAGTTAAAACCCCTCCGATGTACATTTTCTAATGACAGTTGACGCGAACTTTGACCCTTTCGTTTGGGAAGGTTTTAGCTCTAAATTAAGTGATTCCAAAGGCATTTTAAAAGATTGAGAATCTAAATTTTATGATGGAAAAGAAAATTCTAAAAAAGGAGCTAAAATGGACCTAAAATGAAAATGCCAAAAAGATTGGACATAAATGAAATTTTTTAAAAACAATTTTAAATCCTTTCTATATATATGATGTGCCTTACTCTTCTCCTCATTTGGCCAACTTTCTTTCCACCCTAAAATAGAAGTGAGACCAAGGGAGAGAGGTGCACAAGAGAAGGGAAGAGGAAGAGGAAAAACAAGACAAGAAAGATATGATTTTCATGAAATTTCCTAGTCTTCTCTTTAGTAAACTTAATCTCCTCCTTTTTCTCCTTCTTCCTATAGTTTTATTGAAGTTTTTGGTGCTATTTTAAGGTTAGACCAAAGGGGGAAATTTTGAATTTGGAGAAGAGAATCCAAGCAAAAGAAAGAGCATCCAAGAAAGGCTAGGAAACCAAGGTAGTTTTGTTACTTTCATGCTTTTCCTTCCTTATTCTTCTTCTTGTGTGTTTCGCTCCATGTATGGACAACCAAGAGGGATTGAATTTTGAACCAAACCAAGGATGAATCTTAGAAATTAAAGTATAGGGAATAAGAATATGCAAAAGAAACAAAGAAAGAATCATGATTTTCTAAGATGTATAACCTAGGGTTTTAATTGCACCTTAGTTTGTAAGATGAGTCCTAGCCATAAATTAAGATGTTTAAGAGTTCATATGAGTTTCTAAGACATCAAGAGAGACTCCCACATGCATCTCACATCAAAGAAAGCAAAATAACTCCATTGGTATCCAAAGGAGGCATAGCCTTGGCCAAGAAGGGATGGGACACCTAGGGGGTGTTTTAATTTCTTCCAAGCTTGATTTTGTATTATATATGATGGAAGAGTGTGAGAGGGAGCCTTGGAAAAATTTTAGAAGGACTAGAAAGTTTAATGGGAGAGAGTGGAGCCAAGATCGTGTTTTTCCAAGGTTACTTCATTAGGTGCCTTATGGAACCATAATTGAACCATATGAGTCATCTAGCTTTTCTAGTACATGAGTGACATTAGAATTGGTTCCAAGAGCATAACTAGATTCCATTTAATGTGTTTAAGCCAAAGGAATCAAGCTCCAACTTCTTATGAGCATTTGGCCGAGGAAGAAGAAAGAGTTCCAAGAGTCAAAGTGTGTTTTTATGTATAAGGTAGCTCTCTCTTCTTTCTCTCATGCATCTTTGGATGTTTTCTTATCTTTAAATGTGTGTGTATATGTTTAAGTTATGAAATATGTTTCTAGTAAATGATCACATGCCATGGTACCATGCTGCTATGTTTATGTGTTTGAAAGGTGCTTTGTGAACATGTTTTGATTTGCTTAAGTTTGGTGAAGCAAAAAATCCCTTAGCTAAGGTGAGGATGAGTTAAAAGTCCCTAAGAATGGATGAGACAAAGCCAAAAGTCTTTAAAAGAGTGACGCTTAGTTAAAAGTTTTTTAAGAAAATGGGTGAGACAAGTCCAAAAATCCCAAAGAGAATATGTAACACCATATTTACTAAGCTCATCTCACATCATTACTAGGTTCATCTCCTTGGATTACATAAAATACCTAAGAAAAGCTATTAAAAATATTCCATTAAATTACGTTACGTCACGGATAAAATTTTTATTTTATGTCCCGTGGGCCATATGGACTCATCATCTCATTTTCATATTTAAATACACAAATAAAACTTAAAACCATCTCAAGAAATGTCCTAGAACTCGAGCTAATGAAGCATACACATGAAAATGAAGTGTGCAGCTTTAGATTGAATTTCCAAGTTTCTGTCATGAACTTTGAAAAATCTTAATTAATTTTAAAAAAATTGAAATCAAGCACACTATACCATTTTGGAAAGCTACAGATGTCTAATATATGTTAAAAATATTCCAGATCACAATAGGCACGTTAGCCACTAGAAAATGATGGAATAGTAACAAAGGTTGCCTATCACTACTGGCACTATCCTCCAACTTCAAAACATATCTCCCTATTCAGATGTCCAATTGGGGCGATCGCAATAGCCATGGAAATATTATCATGTCTAGTTTATTATTATAAAATTTTATGAACATTGGACATCATTTGACTATTAAATCACACAGCCCAAGCAACTAACCAAATGAACAATGTCTGCATCAGTTTAGCAGAAAAATGCTAACTTTAAAAAATCATAATTAATTCCATAGAGCTCCAAATAATCTGGTCTTTAGCTGTCCAAAGATATCTAGATAAGATCTATATGCATGCAAAATTTTATGGGCAAATTCGTTCAATTGTTCAGATCTTGACATTGGGATGCAAAATGACTTATTTTGTGTCATCAAAAGGGTCCAAATGGTCCAAAATTGCTTCTAAGACAACCATGCCCACTTGAGCATGTGGGAAAGCACCAAAATGGTTTACTAAACTTGTCTCAAAGGTGAACAAACTTAGATTTCTCAAACTCACTCAGCCACCCCAAGTTATACACAATAGCATACATGTCAAGTCTTGCCACCCAATGCCCAAAATGCACTATATCATACATATGGTATTAAATCTCATTCATACATCATACATTTACATATTTACATATGTTCATGAAGCCATACAACATATATAACAATGGATTACATCATGTGCCACTCATATGGTTATAATTTAGCATTTTCACACACTTAGTTGTCAAACTTCTTCTTCTAGGCTTGGTGGCTTCCATTCCTTAGCGCACTTAGTCCACCTAGACATGTTAGGCATGTGGGGAGGAAGGAATGAGATTCTAAGAATCGCAATAGCTCTTCTCCCTTTCAATCATACATAAAGATTGCATATATATGTCTAGAAATGCATGCATGAACATCATGGAGTATGTAACCATTTAAAAAGCATTCTTGGCATTCAATAAGTCATACAAAGCATAAATAGGCTTGCTAAGTAAGTAGATTAGCCTCACCCATTTTCTTTACGGATTTTAGACTTGTCTCACCCTTTTTCTTAAAGGCCTTGAACTAAGCCTTACCCTTGGGAGACTCTAAACTTTGTCTCAACCATTCTTGAGGGCTCTTGGCTCATCCTCACCATGGCTAGAGGGTTCTTGGCTTCACCACACTCAAGCAAATCCTAGCAAGTGCACAAGACATCATTTAAGTGCATAAAACAACATTATGGTACCATGACATATAAAATCATACTAGAATACATTTTCATGGCTTAACACATACATAAACACATTCAAGGATAAGACAACATTCATCCATGCATGAGATAAAGAAGAGAGAGCTACTTTTGCCACACTTGCACACTTTCTTCTTTGAACTTAGTTCCTCTCCCATGGACACACACTCACAAGAAGGTGGGATGCATTTCCTTTGGCCTAGACACATAATATGGAAGCCAATTATACTCTTGAACCAAATTCTAAAGTTACACATTCACTAGAAAAGCTAGGTGGTTCATATGACTCTTTTATAGTTCCATAATGCACTTAATGAAGCAACCCTATGGAAACATGACCTTTGCTCCATTCTCTTCACTCATTTATGATGTTTGACTCTTTTGAAGCCTCTTGGAGTCATCACACAATCAAATCAAGGAGCCTAGTTGGGTGTTGCTTCTTTAAGTCATAATATGAAACCTATGACACTATCTCACTATCCATGGCTTCTAAACTTTTTCCAAGGCTTCCTCTCATCCTTTTCCATCATATAAGACTAAAAAATAAGCTTGCAACAAATTAAAACTACCCTTAGATGCTCCAACCTCTCTACGTTGTGGCTATGGAGATGTGAACACCAAGTGAGTTTGCTTTGTTTGCTTGATGGAAGTTGCATATGAGGAGCCTTCTAGGGATCTCAAGAGCTCATCCAAACACTCATTTAAGCCTATGAATTATTGTATCAAATTAGATTTTTAGTAGAGCACTTGAAACCCTAACTTTGCTATCTTGAAAATCAATGGCTTTTACTTGATTTTCATTGCATATTCTAAATTCCCACACCTTAATTCAGATGATTCATTCTTGTTTCTACCCAAAAACACTCTCCCCTAGGCTGTCTATAAGGAGGATGAAATGTACACAAGAAGAACAAGAAAAGTGAAGCATGGAAACTAAGAATTTCACCTTGAATTCAAGCTTTTCTTGAATGCTTTCCCTTTTCTTCTAGCTCTCCTGCTTAAATCCTAATTTTTTCCCTTTTGTTTGACCTCAAAATAGCACCAAAAACTTCAACAAAACCATGGAAAAGGAAGAGGGGAAGGAGGAGAAGGAGTTTAGTGAAGGAAAGTGCTTGAAAAACTAAGATTTTCATACCTTTCTTGCCTTGTTTTTCCTTTTTCTTTTGCCTCCTCTTGTGCGCCTATTTCCCTTGCTCTCACGTCTGTTCTTGGGTAGAAATAAAGTTGGCTCTAAGAGGGAGAGAAGAAGGGCGTGTAATCAAAAGGAGTTTCTTGAAGCTTCATTTCCAAAAATTTCAACTTTGCCCTTCGTTTTTGGCATTTTCGTTTATAATTCGTTTTAGTTCCTTTTTGAGAACCATCTTTTGTATCATAAAATTTTAGTCTTAATCTTATAAAATGCCTTTGAAATCACTCAATTTGGAGTTAAAACATTTTCGAACGAATAGATCAAAGTTCAGGCTCACTGCTATTAGAAAACATCTACCAGAGGGGCTTTAACTGTATTAAGGCTTTCCATAGTTTTCAAGGTCTCTGAAAGCCTCAGAGAACTCAAATTTTCCATTTAAAAAGCTCTCCTGTGAGTATTCTAAAAATTACCTAAAATTATGAAAATACTATTACATTTCGTTGCCTTTTCGTTAACATCTGTTTAGTTATTCTAGCTCCAATTTCAAGGCACCTCTAGGCTTAACTCATCATTATTTGAGGTCTAGAATATTATTCTAGTTTTATTGGACCTTAAATCATTCTATTCGGGGGACTTTACTTTTATTTGGTTAATTTTGTACCTTTATGGAGGAACTGTATGTTATGCTTCTCACGTTTTCTTTCTTTTTCAAAGAACTAGATATTACAAAATGGGCGAGGCTAAACCATTGCCTTGGCAAGCCTATGTATGTTATATGTGACTTCTTGAATGCAAGAAATGTTCCATGTATGTCTATGCATTTCAAGATAGCCATGCATGTGTTTTTAGACTTGAATTTGCATCTATTATGTGTGCTTGAAAAGGAAAAGAGCTATTGGGATTCCCAGAATCTTATTCTTTCCTCCTCATTACCTAACATGTCTAGGTGGACCAAGTGACATCAAAATAGGTACAGATATCCGGCTGTCCCTGATACTGACGCAGTTTACTGTCATGAACTTCGGAAATTCGCAATTAAATCCACAAAAATCCAATCAGGGAAAACTATACCAATTTGGAAAGCTACAGATGTTAATTAGAGGAGAAAAATGAGTCCAGATCAGTTCAGGAGTTCTAAGACCTCGAAATCCGATAAAACAGTAACGAAGGTCAAAAACTTCCCTGATGCTGATACAGAACTTCAGCAAGTCGTTTCTCTCTCCACAGACCTCCAATTAAGGTGCTTCTAGTTGGTATAGATCACTGTGGATATCTAGTTTATGCTCCTAAAGTTTCATGACATTTGGACATCATTTGGTCTATGGATGACATGGTTTCATTTTCGGACTCAATGAACAGTACCATGACTAAAACATTGAAAATTCCCAATTTCAACAATTCATCAAATATTCTCTAGACCTCCAAATATTACCCACTCTAGCTTCTCAATAAGCTCTCAATAGACTCTAGAGGCATGCCAAATTCCATAACAAGAAGAGCTCATCCGGTCATACTTTGACGGAGCTCACCCAAATGGCAATTTTAACACCACATGGGGTTCAAAACGGGTCTAAATGACCTCCCACATGCTCTAACCTCTATTGGGCAAATTTAAAAGTACAAACATAACATATATGCAGTATCTAAGTAATCCAAATCATCATACATTCCAATTTCACTATGCTATGGAAGAGAATACACCATTTTACATAAGCCTCAAAAGGCCAACTTATACATTCTCATTACTTTAACCCTTTATATCATCCATACATCATATGTACATACATTTACATGTGCTCATATAGTTACAACTCCAAAAAGAATAGGTGCACTCTCATTTTGGCACCTTATACATCAAAATAACCAAAAGCTATACATCATTCTACTATGCTCTTCTAGGCTCCGTGAGGTGTGCTCGCCTCTCCTTGAACACCACCTGGGTAATAGGATGGGATGGGAAGGGGGTGAGATTCGGGAGAATCTCAATAGCTCATACTCATTCAAGATGCAATCAAGGCATATACTAGTCAAACATGCAAACAATTCATCATAACACAACCTATGTGTTTCATGCCATGAAATCAAACCAATGCCAAGACTAGGCTCTAGGGACTTTCGGTCTAGCCTCACCCGAGCTTTAGGCCTTTTGGATCGGCCTCACCCTTGGTTTAGGGACTTTTGGCTCCTCCTCACCCGTCTCAAGGGACTTTCGGCACCACCTCACCCGAGCAATTTCCACAATCATATCATAAGCATATTGGTACCGATACATCAAGGCAAAATCAATGGCATATCTCATCATACAAGCACATATACAACATACAATGACTATTACACATCCAAGAATGCAACAAGAACAGAGTAGAGAGCTACATTCTCAGATTACACAAGTCTTCCCTTTCAATTTCTCCTTTCCCTCCTTGATTTCACACTCACAACAAGGTGGAGTTTCTTCCTTTGAGCCTAGGCATAACAAGAGCATCAAATCATTCTCTCATAGCTTAAATAACTCTCACAAAGCTAAAAGAGACTCTTCATCAAGTTAAACCCTCACTACCCTTACAGATCTAGGGATTCTCTCTCTAGAACTCTACTCATTTTCCTTCCTCTCTCAAGCCCTCAAAGAAGAAAACATGGAAGAAGAAATGAAGATAAATGCGTTCTACCCTCCTTCTAGAGTAGTTTTCCCCACTTCCCTTTTCTAAACCTAACCCAAAACAACTTCTAAAACCGTAGAAAGAGAAAGCAAAAGGAGGAGACAATAAGCTAAGGAGAAAAGCTAGGGAAATCTAAAGATTACTCACCTCTTTGCTTGATCTCCTTGCTTCTCTAGGTCTCTCTCAGCTCTTTCTCTCTCCTTGGTCGAAGCTCAAGTCGGTTCTGAGAGAAAGGAAGAGTTTAGACTCTTTTAAAAAGTCAAATCTCTCTTTTCACGCTTTTTCTGGACCGCTCTCGCTATAGCGAGTCATCATCCTCGCTACGGCGAGCTCGTGCAAGTTCTAGACTTTTGCCTTCGCTATGGCGTCGCTACGGCGAGCTCGGCCTGTTCCAGACCTCTGCCTTCGCTATAGCGCCGCTATGGCGAGCAACTCCCTGGTTTCTGTATGGAGTGTCGCACTCACTACAGCTAGGAACATCTTCGCTATTGCGAGGAGGCATTCTCGCTATGGCGACTCTATTTCTGCTATGGCGAGAAGACTTAGAAAATTTTCAGCTCTCCGAAAATTTCCCAGCTTCCTCTTTTCTCATTTTTCTCTCATTCCTTTTCTGGTTGTTACAATGTGTATGATGTCTAACCTTTTGAACATATATAAATATATGGAAATGTGATGTATATATGAGAATTGACACCATTGAAATGATATAGCATGTTTTTGACATTGAATGGCAAGGTAGAGCTTGTATGTTCTTGTGTATATCATCAAGTGGGAGAGTGAATTTGTGAGATCTAGGTTTTTGAACCTTTGAGACATATTTAATAGGTTATTTGAATGCTTTCCCACGTGCTCAAGTGGCCTTAGAAATGCTAGAAGCTATATTGGACCCTTTGTGACCCTTAAGAAGCACAAAAATGACCAAATTGCAACGCTATATCAAGATCTGACCAAATGAACGAATTTTTTCATGAAATTTGGCATGCATATAGATCTCATCTAGAAATTTTTGGGACAATAAAGGAAAGATTATTTGGAGCTCTGTGAAATTAATTATGAATTTTCAAAATTGCAAAATTTTTGCTATTCTGATATGGTTATTGTTCATAAAGTCAGTTGTTTCTCCTATATCATTCGAGGGTCAAATGGTGTCCAATGCTCATGAAATTTTACAAATATAAATTAGACATGATAAGCTTTCTATGAAAACTAAGATCATTCCAATTGAATGTCTGAGTAGGGAGATATAAATTTTTGAAGTTCAGAGTCATACTAGTAATGTAGAAATGCCTTTGGTACCATTCTATCAATTTCTAATGGCTAGATGCTCCTATTTTGGTCTAGACTTATTTGTATCATAAAATTAACATATGTAGATTTCCAGAATGGTATAGTGTGCATAATTTTGATCTTTCTAGATTTAATTATAATTTTTCAAAATTGGCACAAAAAATCTAGTAGCAAAACTAGAGGCAACCTTATGTTATTTTATGTATGTATGCTATGAGCTCAAGTTTTTGGCAACATTTTAAGATGATTTTGAGTTATATGTATGTATTTAACTAGGAGAATGAGATGGATGGACTCATATGGTCCACAAGACACAAAATCAAAATTTTATCTGCTACGCAACGTAAAATAATGCCTCATTTTGATGGAATATTTTTCTTGAAATTATGCTTGGCCAAGGTAATGGACATGAAATGAGATGAGATAAGTTAGATAGATATGGTGTTACAATTTGAGCATGTCCAAAACCTCAAGCATAGCATATAGAAGCATCATAACAAATTCAAATCATCTTGAAACTCAAAACCACTTTCTCACTTAATCAAATACACATTCAATCCATGACTCAAGGATATTAAAAACTCAAGATCCCATACATTTGGTTCCAAATATGGTTCATACAACATATTTACATGCTTTTACATATGAGTGAGGGTTTACATCTCATAAATATCATATGCATTTATACTTTGACATTAATTTACACAAAATCTCATTCTATTGTCAAAGTAATTTGTCTCAAGCTTCTTGACCTCCATTTTTGGCTCTATAAGCATCACCTAGGCATAGTTAGACATAAAGTAGGGGAGAGTGAGATTTAAAAAATTCCAATATCTCATTCACCCTTTTAATAATGCATATATAGTTATCATGTCAAAGAGAGCAAGCATGCATCTAATACTTCCAAATATAAAATATATGCATGTTTACAAAGTCATAGAGATCCATCAACGTCAAGAACATGCTCTAGGGTCTTTTGGTCTAGCCTCACCTAATTATATAAGACTTTTGTATTCACCTCACACATTTTATAGACTTTGACTTAGTCTCACTCATTCCATGAGACTTTTGGCTTTGTCTCACCCTTACCTAGGGACTTTTGGTGCAACCTCAGCTATCAAGAGTCATTTCACATTCAAAATGCAAATCAAGAAGTATAATGATACCAAAGCATCAAACCAATAGCTATAGGCATATTTTATGATTCAAACATACATACAAGTAATCAATGACAATTAAACAACTAAGAAATGCATAGAAGAATGGATGAAGAGCTACCCTGAGTCAAGAAGCACAATTTCTCTCTTGGTTTTCTAGCTTCTTGGTTCGGCCTCACACACAGACTTAGAGAAGGCTTGTTTTGCTTCACCTAAACACATCAAACAAGACACAAATACATCATTAGAACCATCTCTAAGCTTACATAAACTTTTCATAAGCTACTTCTAGCTTATAACATGCATATAGTTCCATACAAGGGCATAATGAAGCAAGTCATATAATTTATCATCTTGGCTCCAATTTTTTATCCAATCTAAGTCACATGATTCTATTTAAAATCATTAGAGTCATCACAAACTCATTTCAAGAAGTTAGACATCAACTTGCTTCTTTATATCTAAAGGAACCCTAAACTTTCAAATTTTCAAAATATGATTTCTAAATTTAAACCAATAGTTCCTTTGGTATTTATTATTCATTTCTAGACTACTTTTATAATAGGAATTAAGAAAAACTCTCCTCAGGTACAAGAACCTCTCCTTGCCTAAGACTATGCTTAAGATAGGAACCCATAGAATATTGTCAAATTTTCTAGGGAATTTGTTTCTTGTGAAGCTTCCTAGATGTCTTGAGAATTCAAACATGCTTTTATACAAATTAAATCATCACTTGAAAGTTTCATAAATCCCTAGGTGCAATCAAAATCCTAATTTCCATATCTTGTTATTTATAAGTTCTATTGCTTCCATATGATTCCTTAGGCTTCAAAACCCTAATTTATATCAAGTTTAGGTCAAAATAAAACTCCCTACATAGACCCCTTGTTCTAGCTAAAATAGTGCACACAGGAAAATACAATTTCAACTATGGTTTCTTACTTGTTTCAAAGCTCACAATAAGCACTTTCTTAGACTTCCAAGAATTTCTCCAAATCCTCTCTTCCCTCTACTGAGCCAGTCACCAAACATCACCATTTAAGTCTCCAAAATCATGAGAAGAGAGAGGAGAAAGAGGAGAAGTTTAATAAAGCAAGAAGCATGAAAAAGTAGCTAAATCTTACACTTTCAAGCCTCAGTTTCTTCCTCCTTTGCTCCTCCTTTGGTGTGCCACTTAGAGCTACCTTAAGTTCTATTTTAGACCAGATGGAAGTCAATTAAGAAGAGTGGAGAAGGTGGGGAGTGCTAAATAAGAAGGAGGGGCTTCATTGTGATTTTTAAAATTTTCAATTTAGTCCTTAAACTTGCTTCTTCCCATTTGAGCTCATTTTAATTCTTTTTTGAAAACTGTCTTTTCTGTCATAAAATTTAGGTCCTTTAATCCATAAAATTCTTTTGGTTTTACTCAAATTGGATTTGAATCCTTACTAAACTATTTAGTTAAAGTTTTAGTCAATTGATTATCTAAATTGCACACTAAAGGAGTTTTAATCATTTTAGGGATTTTTATAGTTTTTAGGGCCTTTAAAAACCTTGAAAAACTCAAATTTTCTATTTAAAACTCCCTCCTTTGAGTTTTCAAAAAGCTACCTGAAATTACAATTATGCCACTGCATTATTCTTTAAATTTGCTCTGCTATTTTGGCTTCAATTTTGAGCTACCTTTAGACTCTAAACCATATTTTGAGATGTTCAAATTCTCATTCTAATCTCAGTTAGTCTCAATTTGCATTGATTTAGGGTAATTTTATCTCATTTTATTAGGTTCAGTTCAATGTTTTAAAAACTAACTATTACGACCCTACCTAAAATCAAAATTGTAGACCCTCATTTAAAACCCAACTCCCCTCCCACCCTTAGTTGAACCCTAACCCATTATCAATGAAAACCACTTATGACAAGAACCCTAGCCCCATAACCAACAAAAAACATGTATGCTTTAGCAAACACTTGTGATGAGGATGACAACCATCTATAGTAGAAATCAATGGCAACAACAATTTCTCTCTTCGCAAGTTCAACAAAATATGCTACTAAGGTAGACTCCTCCTATTGCATTTACCTTTTTTTTTTGAATTTGGAGATCATTCTTTGGTATTTTAGGTTTGGTTTTCATTTGCTATTGATTCCTCAATTGGGATTAGATCTGTGAATGAGTGTGTTTTCCAATAGTTGGCTTTAGTTTTTTGGGTGTAGATCTAGACCTAGATTTTGATTCAGTACCTATTTACTTTGATTTTTCATTTGCTATTGATTCCTTAATGGAGATTAGATCTGTGAATGAGTGTGTTTTCCAATAGTTGGCTTTAGTTTTTTGGGTGTAGATCTAGATCTAGATTTTGATTCAGTACCTATTTACTTTGAGTGTGTTTTCCAATATTTAGCCAGGGTATATTTTGGGTGTTTGGTTTTATTTATAGTTATGTATGGAATGAGTGTTTTGGTGTTATTAGTTGCACCCTTACAACAATATTGGTTCATGAATCTTTTTTGTCAGCAATCAAAACAAGATTTGGTCATTTTGATTTCTCAATAACCAAGCATAGTATGGGTGTTTATCTTCCTGTGCACTTAGTTGATGTCTTATTATGCTATTTCAATGATCAACAAAAGCTTGGATAATGATAAAAAGAGTAAAATTTATGGATCTACATCCAATAAAACCCTGGTAATACGTCATCCTTGGCTAGCTATGTCTAAAAGTTTTATGATATGAAGCTAAAGTTAGAACCACCTTTCTAATTTTTCTATTAATTACTAATATCTAGAGTTGCCTTCTTAATTTGATTATTTCTCATTTTGTGGCATATGTGAGGATTTTACCAATAATAATCATGGAATTTGTTAATGGGGTTACTATTTATATAAGTTAGAAAGATTGGTAAATAATATATCACTAGGTATTTTGTTGAATTGTGTCATGTTCCTATGGTTATTGCAAGATTCTAGCAAGTTTATACTCAAGAATTGTCTATATTTGAAACTACCAATGTGAATGATGTTAAATGGTATAGTAGGATTCTAGTATCCTAACTGCTTGAATTTACATTATTGATTATCTTACATTTATTGGCAACCAATATAAATGATGTTAAATCAAGCAATGGCTCCCCATATTGGATATCCATGTGGTTAATCGCTGCTCTTATATAATTTGTTTATTATAGTTCCTTCAAATGGAAGAACAAGTATGAGATGATATAGCTGTGTAGTTTAGCTGTTAGCCTATGGGATATATTTATGAAATGTTCTAATTTGTTGTGAAAACATAAAGTTAGACACTTTGTAACATACTCGTCTTAAGCATATGCTTCCTTTGATATTCTTATACCAGAGTGCACATTCACAATCTTGAAATATGCATATATTAATGAGATGAAAAATGCTATATGAATAATTATAATGAAAAATAAGTTTAGATATCCTTAGTTCAAGTAAGTTTACATGTTGGCTTGGCACTATATTGATCCTTTAAATACTATATATTCCTTCAAAATAACTATTGTGTAATTTTGGACTTACAGGAGTTGGGATTGCAATTCAACATGATGATAGAAACTTGCTAACACAACTAAGATTTATATATGTTTATAATTAATTAAGTGTTCCTACGTGTTCTTTTTTAAAAACATAAGTGAAGGTTGAAATCAAAAAGCACACTATAGAGGAACTGCCAAAAATAACTGATGGCATCGCATAATGGTGTAAAGACATACTAGTCTCTTTGTCTTGCTTATTGTTAAAGTGTAACACCCTAAAATTAATTTAGAGTAATTATAATGAGTTGGGGAATTAGTGTGGATAATTAAGGAAAATAATTAAGTGGAAAGGGGAGGTGGAACTTATAGAGGAATAAATTGTTAATGTGGGTTTAAGATTCAATTAGGTTAAAAACTTAATCTAAGCCCATAATTAATTTAAGTATGTCATGGATAAATACTAATAAAGGCCCAATCTGGTTTCTTGAGTTAAAAGCCTAAAACCCCATTAAAAATCATAGAAGTTCTATAGCCCAATTCATTAAACCATAGCCCAACAACTAAGAGGGAGCCCAATTGGGCCTTGGGCTGATGGATCAACCCATTTTTCATTAAAACCTTAAGAGAAACCCCTCATCCTTTACACCATTATGTAGAAACTTTTAGATAGTAAGAAGCAAATTTAGAGGTCCCTTGGAGGCTAGGGTTTCCATCCTCTTCTTGGCCCTACTTCCCACTTCTAGAGTCAAAATTAGTCAAGGTAATTATTATATAACTTGACTCTCTCCTCTTGTTCTTTGATTTAACCTAATTGATTTTTTATTTGGAGCATTTTCACCCACACCTTAAATCTGATATGGGTTATTTGGTGTTTTCTTGGAGGACTTTTTGAGGTTGCGGCCATGAGAGATATTGGGTAAGTATAAACTTCTCATTTTGATGTATTTTCTATTAGTCTAGGACCCCTGTAACTGATTTAATGTATGAGTAATTTGCCTAAAATTTAGAGTGTTGTTTTAAGATTACTACTGTAGGCATAATAAAATCTAAATTTGGCTCTTGTAGTGGCTAGGTAAGTGTTCTCTAGATAGTTTTTTATGGTTTAATTCTTTGAGTATTGGGTTTACTGCTATAAATGATTATTAGGAATAGTAATAGTCTAGTTTTATGCCCATAAGTTGAAGTTGCATTGTTATTGGCTTTCAAAGAATTGTCTACAAGTGAGGTAACCGAGGCTTGATGTTAAATTCTATGCATATATTTACTTTAATTTTATATTTGCTACACAATTATAATTTTGAATGCATAATGAATGATTGGCTATTTGATTTATTATGATTAGACTTTGTGAGTCTATGGTAAAGTTATGGTGCGGCTGCCACCCATGCATCATGCTTTGATTAGGTATCGGGTTGTGATCAAGCCCTTATATGGATTGAGCCCAGGTTGTGCTCATTGGGGAGTTGGTGTCGTGGACAGGCCTCTCCTAGTGTTAATGGCCTTTAATATGTAAAAATGCGATTGCTAGTATAGGATAGTAGTCACTGATAGCCTAATTGTTTTATTTGCTAATATGATTGGTATATTTTCTAAAGCTTATATGATTTCATGCACATATGTTAATTAAATTAGAATATATGAATGTAATTTGCCTTTGGTTACTGAGATTTGCGTCTTACCTCATTTCATGGGCTAACTATTTTAGGTGAAGGTCCTTCAGGTAAAGATAAAAGGAAGCAAGTGGATGAACATCCATGAGATAAGACCATGTGTGGGAAATTCTACACTTGGATAGATTTAATATAAGAGAGATGCTAATTTTGTTATTCTTTTGTATAGCATCATCATCATATAATTATGTTGCCAAGTGTAGGTATTTTGGTGTACTGGAAAATAATGATGTAACTAATAGGGAGTTAGATTCTTTACAACTTGGAATTTGATGTATGCACTTATATATATGATATAGAACCTTGTTGATCCTAGAATATGGTCTATTATATGAGAATGTAATAATGTGATACCTTGATTGTTGACTTAGACTAGTAATGCATGGAGCATATATTGAAATTTATATTTGGATGATAATGTTAATACATATAAATCCTTTTTGTTGTCAATGATATATAAATTGTTGATGTATGATAGTAGATGTGTAGGAATCAACATCTAGGATTTGAGTTAGTAATGGTAGATATGCTGAGTAAATTAGGTGATTGGATACTTTTAAAACCTTATAGATTAAGGTAGAATGACCTTAGGATGCCATTAGAGGAGTGTTAGAGTGTTTGGGGTGAAATTGGAAGAGTTTAGATGCAGAAGGAAGTTGAGCCGCAGCCAAAATGTAACACCATATATTTTTAACTTATTTCATGACATTCATATGCTTCACATCATTAAATTCCATGAGGGTGTATGAAAAGGGAATAAAAATAATGAATTTATTTGCGTTGCGTCATATTTAAAAATTTCATTTAGTGTCACGTGGACTGTGTGAGTTTATACAACATATTCTTATATTTAATTACATGGATATAACTCATTTGCATAATCAAAAGTGGCCTACACCTCAAGAATCACGAAGGGAAGCATAAAATATGGATATTCATTTTTGGACAGCTTTGGCTCATTTCTGTCACAAGCTTTGGAAAATCATAACTATTTTTAGAAAAATCAAAATCATGCATTCTTACCCATTCTAGAAAGCTACAGATGTCTACTTCATACTAAAAATATTTCTAGACCATAAACTCCATCACATAGGACATTTAATATCCAAAAGTTCTAGAGGTCAAATTGCCACTGATGCTGTCACAGATTTTTGTAGCAAACTTTAAAAATGTCCAATTAATTACAAATAACTCCAATCCATAAAAATGATACCAATATGGAAATTTTTGGATGTTAGCTAGGGGAGAAAAATAATTCCAGACCAACTTAGGTATGTTGAGACCTCGAAATCCAATAGAACAATAATTGAGGTGGGGTGAAGTTCTTAATACTAGATAGAATCTTTAAAAATTCATATCTCCCTCTTTAGACCTCCAAATGAGGTTCTTTTAGTTGGAACAAGTCTCTAGGAATGTTTAATTTCTATGTATAAAATTTTGTGGTAATTGGACATCATTTGGACCCTGTGTGATAGATTTCATTTTTGAACCAGTATGAACAGTACCATGACCAAAATCAGAAATTTTGCCAACTTAAAAAATTCATCAAATATTCTGTAAACCTCTGAAAATTATGATCTTTAACTTATCAAAAATCTCTCAATGAGACCTAATTTCATGCCAAATCTCAGATCAAGAATAACTCATTTGGCCAAAAAGTGACATAGGGTTCCATTATGGTCATTTTTGGCTCCATAGAGGGTACCAAAGTGACCAAATGGTTTTCCCTTGGGTTTGGCACCTTTTGGGCAAGTCTAAAAGCATGATTAAGACTTGTGTAAGCTGCCCAAATGGTCCCAAACTCCATGCATCTCATTTTCGCCACTTCATCCACACATATACATAATTCTATCAAACCACCAAGGAAGCTAATTTGCCACCATATACTCATTTCACATTCTAATGACTATAAAACATATTCTCTCATTCATACATGGCATAATATCATAATTACACATGTTTAAGAGTTCATAGACCATATACATCATTGAATTACATCATTTGACACCATTATGGCCTTAAAGAACTAAAAACTATGCATTTGATTGTCAAACTCTTTCTTTCAAGGTGGTTGGCTCCCATTACTATGTCCACTTAGTCCACCTAGCATATTAGATCATTAGAGAGGAGGAAATGAGATTCAAAGAATCCCAATAGCTCATCTCCCATTCAATCGTACATAATATATGCAAAGCAAGCCTTAAAAATGCATGTATGGATATCATGGAAGTTATGAACATTCAAGAAGCAAGTTTGGCATGTGAATAAGTCATACAAGACATTCAAGAGCTCACCAAGTGTTTGGATTGGCCTCACACTTTTTCTCATGGATGCCTCACCTATTCTTTAAGAGCTTTGGACTCAACCGTACTCTTGGAAGCCCACTTTGCTTTTGGGAGACTCTTTGCTTTATCTCAACCAATCTCAAGGGTTCTTAGCTCATCCTTACCATGGTTAAAAGTTCTTGGCCTCTCCACACTCAAGAAAATTCAAACAAACATTATACATTCATTTGAAAACATAATATATCATCATGAATCATAGCATATAAAATCATGCTAGCATATTTTTCATGGCTTGAAAATACACATACACACATTCTAAGATAAGCTAAACACACATCCATGCATGAGAGAAGGTGGAGAGAGCTACCTTGTACACAATCACACATTTTTTCTCTTGAAATTCCCTCCCTTGCTTTGGCCACACACCCAAAAAGTGTGGGAAAGATTTCTCTTGGCCTAGACACAATTTATGGAAGCCAATTAGGTTCATGAAACAATTTCTAAGGTCACACAACTTGCTTAGATGCTAGATTGTTCTATAAACTCCATTATAGTCCATAAATGCACCTAATGAAGCAACAACCCTCAAATAAATTCTAGGCTCTATTCTTTCCTTTCAAATATGATTGTTGACTCCTTTTAAGCCTTTTGGAGTCATCACACAATCAAAACCAAGAGCCTAACAACATGTTACTTTTTTAGGTCATAGTATGGAACCTAAAGCACCAAATCACTTTCTATGAGTTCTAAATTTTTTCCAAGGCCTCCCCTCATTTTCATTCATCATATATGACACAAAAATGGGTTTGGAAAAATTTAAAACTCTCCCTAGCTACCCTAACCTACTTAGGCTGAGCCTATAGAGCTTATTGGTCTCCATGGATTTTTCTTGGTTTTCTTGATGGAGGAAGCACATGGGGAGACTTCTAGGGATCTTAGGAGCTCATTTAAACTCTCATTTAGACATAGGAATCAAGGTATCAAATCAGATTTTGTAAAGAACATATGAAACCCTAGACTTTGCATCTTGAATTTCTATAGTTATTTGTTAATTCTCTTTGCATAGTCTTAATCTCCACACCATTTTTCCTTAGAATCACCCTTGGTTCTACCTAAAAATCAACTCCTCTTAAGTCTTCTCAAGTGGGGCGAAATGGTGGAGAAGGGGAGTAAAGGGTAGCAACCATGGAAGAAGAAAATACCTTGTTTTCATGGCTTTTCTCACTTGAATCTTGTGTTCTTTGAGCTCCTCTCTTCAAATCCGATTTTTTTCCTCAATTTATCCTTTAAAACAGATCCATATACTTCATTGTAATCATAGAAAATAAAGGAGAATGATGGAGAAGAGGTTTGGAAGAGAAAGAGCATGAAAAACTATGAAAATTCATACCTTTCTACCTTGAATTTCTCCTCCTTTTCTTCCTCCTCTTGTGTGCCTCATCCCCTAGGGTTTTCTTCTGGTTTTGGGCAGAACATGGTCGTGCATAATGAAGGGAGAAGAAGGGTGCATCATATATATAGGTGGGAGTAAGTTACACTTTTCAAAAATTTTCATTTTGCCCTTCATTTTTGGCATTTTCATTTCTCTTTTGTTTTAGCTCCTTTTTAAGAACCTCCTTGTCCATTATGAAATTTAGGTTCCCAATTTAGTAAAATACCTTTGGAATCACTCAAATTGGAGCTAAAACCTTCTCGAACGAATCCATCAAAGTTCGGGTGCATTAACATTGAAAAATGTCCACTGGAGGGGCTTTAGCTATCTCGGGCCTTCCCATAGTTTTTAGGGCCTTTCAGAACCCCAGAGAACTCAAAACTTTCATTTAAAAAGCCCTCCTATGTGAATTCCAAAATTTTCTCAAAATTAAGAAAATGCCATTATATTTCGTAAGCTTTTTATAAGAAATTATTTTTTCATTCTAGCTTTGTGTTTTCTTTACATCTGAGCCTGAGATTCTCATTTTTAAGAGTTTAGAATGCTTCCCAAATTTTTTGGGACCTTAACTACATCATCTTGGGGGACTCCTTTTTGTATCTGGTGAATTTTGTTTATTTACAGAGAAACTGTATGTTATGTTTCTCACACACATTTTCTCTCGTTTTCAGAGAACCAGATGTTACACAAAACACCTTAAGTCGTGACCAACAATCAGTCAAAGCAAAGGAGTGCTGCAATACAAGATGAAAAGTTTACCTAGAGAGGGTAACATAATACAACTTCACCATGGCGTAAGTACTTTCGCTGAGGCATAATTCAAATAAATTAGGTTAAGGGTTCTAGGAGGCGTACTCACTGTGGCATCACATAGGCTCACCACAACAATAGTAGGTCCTAAGACCACCTTCACCACGACGCGAAAGCCCTAAGTCATGGCGCAAGATTCAAATTGTCGATTTTGAGCTCCAGTAGTCACTGCTACAGTGCGGATATACCAAGTCACAGCGAGAGTCCCCAAACTTGGTTTTTCGGTTCTAGTAACTAACTTAGCAGGGGCGAGGAAGGTCCAAGTCTTAGTGAAAATTTTCAAACTCTTGTTTTTTACTTAGAAACTTTGACATTTACTATGATAATGTTATGTAATGACTTGAGAATATTTATAAGAGGTTTTTGTGAGGTGAAATCAATAATAAAATGAATCAAAGGTCTTAATTGATATTTAGGATCACTTGAGGACTTGATTAGTTGTCGTTATTTAGCTAATGACCCTAATGATATCAAGGTTCAAATTTGTCCACTTTTTCTTATTTTATTTAATTGTAATGATTTTAGATCTTGATTTATGATTATTAACTACCCAATTATGTCTAATCACTGTAATTAGAAATTAGGGTTGTTATATAAAGTCTTCGACTAGTCCCAACTCCTCTCCTTATGGGAAGGCATCTTATTTTTAGAAGAAAAGCAATTAAAGCTTGTAAAAGAATTAGCACATTAACTATAAGGAGATTTTAAACTTGTAAAAGAATTATGGAAATGTTTTGCAACTAACTCCCAATGTTAACTAGAAACACCAATTGTTCTTGGTTGACATTTGGATATATTTTTTGAGGGATAATCTCAAAGTCTTAGAATTTTAGGGTTTTTTGTCCCTTCAATTTTGGTAATCCTTGGTTATAAATTTACCCTTACTAGTATGAGCAAGGGGGAAAATTTATAACTAAGGAATTTATTTTTCTCAAAAAAAGTTTAATAGTAGTTTCAACCACAGTAAAAAGATTTTAAGGAATAGTTTAACCACAATTTTAAAATCATGATTAAACCATGGTTTAGCTATAATTTTCAAAATTGTGGTTAAACCATGAGGTAAAGATGGTTTCCCAAAACCATTGTTAAACCACTTTGTATGGAAGGATCTGTTGTGGTTTTTGGAAACACAGTTAAGCGCACTAACTATGGTGAAACCATAGCTAAGCCTAAAATTAATCATGATTAAGACATTTTTTTAGGTAGTGATTGGTGCTTTTGTTGCCTCAAATGACCAACATAAATGTTTTATCTTTGATCATTTCTCATTAGTACCAAAGGTAGTTGCTCATATGAAAGAGCCAACCTAATCAACCTATGCAACATATTATTACATTATATATATGTTATCTATGATTATGACACAATATGAAGAATGAAATAAACACATTTATTCACTCAATAATCAAATCATGCATAAGTACTTTATATTCTACTCATACTAAAAGATTTTACATGCTCTACATATGCATCTTTGAGAACAAGTTTTGTTAAAGGGTCTACTAACATTTTATGCGTAGAAATATGAGTCAATTTTCTCCTATTTGCATTGGAGCATCCTATCAAGTGTAGATTACTTCTTTGATAACATAATGCATAGTCACCAGTATTCTTTAAGTATCTTAGAATTCTCTTGATAACTTTCCAATATTTTTGACCTAGATTTGATTGATACTAGCTTCCAAGGCCAACAACATAATGAATAGGTCTTTTACACATGTTGCATATATTAAACTACCAATAGTGCTAGTGTAAGGGACTCTTCCTATAATTTTCTTTTCAAATTCAGTCTAAGGACATATTTCTAGACTTAGACTCTTTCCTTTTACTATAGGAGTATCCATAGGTTTATAGCCTTTCATGTAGAATCACTAAAGGATTTTCTTGATATAATTCTCTTGTGAAAGAGAAATTAATTTCTCTAATCAATTTCTTTAGATTTTAACTCAAAGGATATACTATGCTTCACCCATATCCTTCATTTCAAAATTTAATGATAGGTATTCTTTAATGGCTACTATTGAATCTAGACTAGTTTTAACTAATCATATATCATTTACATAAAGGGACAATATTACAATATTTCCTTCAAACTACTTAATGTAAACATAGTGATCTTCATCAATAATTTGAAATTCATATTACTATTGGATGAAATCTCAAATACCACTATTTAGATGATTCTTTTAACTTATAAAGGAACCTTTGAAGTTTACAAACCTTTCGCTCCATTTTTTTGTCTATGAGGCCTAATAGTTTGTTCCACATAAATTTTTTCATTTAGTTCTTTGTTTAAGAATGCAATTTTTACATTTATTTGATGTAACTTTAAGTGTAAACTTGCAACAATAGCTAAGATTAGTCTAACCACATTAAAACATACAACAAATGAGAAAGTATCTTCATAATCTATGCCTTTCTATTATGTATATCCTTTAACAATTAAACGAGCTTTATGTCTTTCAATAAATCCATTTGCTTTCTTTTGTATCTTAAGAACCCATTTGTTCCTAATTGTCTTTTAACCAAAGGATAGATCAACTAAGTTCTAAATATAGTTTGTCATTATAAAATCTATTTCTTATCCCATTACTCTTTTCCACTTTTTTTTTTAGTAAAGCTTAATGGAGCTTCCTCAATTGCGCATGATTCATCGCTATTTTATGGATTGTCACCCTTTCAATTTCAAAACAATCGTTGGGCACATTTTCTTGATTATTCCTATGTAATGGGGTTGCTTGTGCATTATTTTCACCTTGCATAAAGTCTTCATTTGGTTATGCAAGACTCCCACTTGAATCAATAGGTCGAGGTATACCTATTTGTTCCCCAATTTCTTGATCATATGTTTCACATGGAAATGTATCCTTATCAATCCCTCTCCTACTAAGAAATTCATTTTCTAAAAATGTAATATCTATTGACTTACTTTCAATTACATTGTTATTTTCTCTTCACCTATGAAAATGTGACCCTTTAATTGTTTTGCATACATAATAAAGATACATTTCTACCTCTTTGGCCTAATTTCCCATTCTTATGTGAAGTGTTATGGATATAAGCAGTTGACCCCTATGGTCTTATAAGGCTTAAATATGGTTTATGATTTGTCCACAATTTTCATAGCATGTGGAAGTAACTGACTTAGGTGGAACTCAGTTAAGTATGAAGGTAGTAGTTAACAATGCATCACTCTAATAGGAAATGGGCATGTTTTCTTGAGGCATTATTAACTTAACCATTACTAGTGACATTCTATTCCAAACTTCAATGACTCTATTTTCTTGTGGAGTGCCAAGAATCGTCAATCATCTTATGATTCTTTTCTTTTCATAGAGCTCTTTAAATTGTTTTGACGAGTATTCACAACTATGATATGTTCATAAGGCCTTAATTTTCTTATCTAATTAATTCTCAACCATATTTATATAACTTGTAAGGTATTCATGCATTTTCGACTCTTGGGAGATCAAATAAACTTCACCATATCGCAAATAATTTTCAATGAACATAATAAAATATTATGCTTCGTGTCTTACCCTTACACTCATCGGACTACATATATTAGAATGTATTAACTGCAATGGATATCCAACCTATAATACCACATATATCTAACCTCATTCGTGGCATTCATAAGCTCCAAATCACCATGTTCATAAGAGCACATGGAAAAGGAATCAACAATAATGGATTTAATAACGTTACGTGATGCTTAAAAATTCACAATTGGTGTCATGTGAATCGTGTGGGTTCATAGAATGAATTATTATATTTAAATACATCATTAAAACTCATTTTCATCATAAAATCTTGCTCATGACTCAAGGAAACCGAAATGAAGCATAAATTGAACTTATTGAATTTCGGCCAGATTTGCCCCCATTTTGTCCAAAACTTTGGAAAATCATAACTAAATCTAAAAAAATCAAAATCATGTAATCTTAGTCATTCTCAAAATCTTGGGATGTCTAATTGATGTTAAAAATATGTACAAGTCATAAAATCCCACACACAAAGCGTTTGATATGCGAAATATTCTGGAGGTCGGACTGAGTCCTGATGCTGTCACAGTTTACTGATATGAATTTCAAAAATGTCCAATTAATTCCAAAAAATTCCAATTTGAGTGAATGATACCAATCTGGAAATATGAGGATGTTAGCTAGAAGAGAAAAATAACTCTAGATCAGTTCAAGGCGTCCAGATCCTGAATTTTGATCAAACAATGACTAAGGTCTGGTTGGATGCCTAACACTGGACTAAATCTTTGAAAAATTATATCTCCCTCTCTAGACATCCAAATGGGGTGCTTCTAGTTGGCACAAATCACTGTGATTGTCTAGTTTCTCTGTATAAAATTTCATGGCAATTTGACATCATTTGAGCCTCATGTGATAGAAAATAATTTCGGACCCAATGTAACAGTGCATCAGACCATTTCAAGAATTTTGGCCAACTTTGAAAAATCATCAAATATTCTATAGATATCAGAAAATTATGATCTTTAACTTCTCAAAAATATCTCAACATATTCTAATAGAATGCCAAATCTCAAATCATGAATAAATCATTTAGCTAAAAAGTGATATAGGGTTCCATTTTGGTCACTTTTGGCTCCACATAGGGTACCAAAATTGCCATTTGGATTCCCTTGGGTCTTGGCACCTTTTGGGCAAGTCTAAAAGCATGTTTAAGACTTGTAAGAGCTGTCCAAATGGTCCCAAACCATTTGCATCTCATTTTGGCCTTTTCACCCTTACTTATACACATTACACCAAGCTTTTCTCAAATGCAAACATTAGTATAAACACTCAATTTATGTTCTAGAATACATACACCATACTCATTCATTTATCTATCACATAATATCATTGTTACATTTGTCCAAGGGGTCATAGACTATTTACAATAATAATATACATCATGAAGTCTCATTATGAATAAAAAGACAAAAATCAAGCATAAGGGTGGCAATCTTCTTTCTTCAATGTGGTTGGCTCCCATTACCATGTCGACTTGGTCCACCTAGTATATTAGGACATTTAAAAGAAAGGAGTGAGATTCAAGAATTTCAATAGCTCATCTCCCATTCCATCGCACATAATATGTGCAAGCAAGTTTTATGAATGCATGTGTGGGAAAAATAAAAGTCATGAATATTTAAAATCAAGCTTGGCATAGAAACCCATTATACAAAGCATTCAAGAGCTCACCAAGTATTTAGATTGGCCTCACACTTCTCTCCATGGTATTTGGACTTGCCTCACCTATTCTTTTACATCTTTGGACTCAACCATACTCTTTAGGAGTCCACTTTGCTTTTGGGAGACTCTTTACTTTGTCTCAATCAAGCTCAAGGGTTCTTGGCTCATCCTCACCATGGTGAAGAGTTCTTGGCCTCTCCACACTCAAGCAAGCTCAACCACACATCACATATTCATTTGAAAGCATCATGTGGCATCAAGAGTCATGGTATATAAGAGCATGCTAGCATACTTTTAATAGCTAAAAATATACATACACACACCATAAAACAAGCTAAACATACATCCATGCATGAGAGAAGGTAGAGAGAGCTACCTTGTACAAATCTACACACTTTTCTCCTTGGATTTCCCTCCTTTGCCTCGGCTATACACCCACAATTTGGTGGAGATAGTTTCTCTTGGCCTAGACATGATTTAAGGGAGCTACTTAGGTTCATGAAACATATTCTAAAACTATACAATTTGCTTAAGCCCTAAATTACTTTATAGGCTTCATTATGGTCCATAATGGTGCCTAATGAAGCAACACTTCTCAAATAACTTCTAGGCCTCATTCTCTCATCTCAATTATGATTCTTGACTCCTTTTAAGCCTCTTGGAGCCACCACACCATTAAAATAAAGGGCCTAGTACCATGTTGCTTCTTTAGGTCATAATATGGAACCTATGACCCCAATTCACTTTCCTTGAGTTCTAAATTTTTCCCAAGGCTTCTACTCATCTTCATTCATCAAATATGACTCAAGAATGGCCTTAGAAAAATTTAAAACTTTCCTTAGACATAGAGTGCATTGGCCTTCCATAGAGTTCTCTTTGTTTTCTTGACGGGGGAAGCATGTGGGGAGCATCGTAGGGATATTAAGAGCATGTTTAAACATTCAATTAAGCCTAAGAACATTCATATAAAATCAGATTTGCAAGGGAGCATTTGGATCCCTAATGGTTTCATCTTGTTTCCTAATGCCCCTTTCTTGATTCTATTGGTTCCTTCTTAATCATTGCCATCTAAAACCTCTAATCCCTCCATGAATTGGACAGAACACAGCCCCTAAAGAATGGGCCCTTGGCTGGATGAAATTGACAAGGGTGAGGGGGAGGAAGAGGCTACCAAAGGATGGAGAATTTACCTTGTTTTCTTAGTTCCTTTGGCTTGTTCTTCCACTTAGTTGACTTGATCCCTCAATTTTCAAAATTCCCCTTTCTCTTCTGCACCCAAAACAACACCAAACTCTCCATTAAAACCATAGAAAGAAAGCTTGAGAGGAGAGGAGCAAGTTTCAAGAATGAAGGATATGGAATTTCTTAAAGTTTCTTACCTTGTTCTTGAATTTCTTCTTCCAAAATCTTCCTCCTCTTGTGCACCTAAGAAAGACAACTTCTCCTCTAGTTTTGGGCAAAAGTAAGTTGGTCTTAGAGAGGAGAGAAAGAACGTGGCATATAAAGAAAAAATTGGAAGCTTCCTTTAACACTTTAATTCCATTTTTTCCTTTTCGTAATAGCATTTCCGTTTCTCCTTTGTTTTAGCTCCTTTTTTAGAACTGTCTTTTTCATTATAAAATTTAGGTTCCCAATTTAGTAAAATGCCTTTGGAATCACTCAAATCGGAGCTAAAACCTTCTCGAACCAACCGGTCAAAGTTCGGGTTAACCAATGTCGGAAAGAGTACATCGGAGGGGCTTTACCAGTCCCGGGGTTTTTCCATGGTTTTCAGGGCTTCTGAGAACCCCGAAGAATTGAAAACTTTTATTTAAAAAGCCCTCCTGTATGTTTTCCACAATGTCTACTTATTTACGAAAATGCCACTGGCCTTTCGACAAATTTTTTGAATTACTCCGACCCCAGTTTCTGAGCAACTCAAGGCTCAAATCACTCATCTCAAGGGACTTGCTTTGAAAACTGGCTCATTTTGGTATTTTATTTAAAATCGGACGTTACACAACCCTCGTTCCTTTTCTAAATAGTTTTCTAGTTGCTTTACTTATAAGCAATAATCACATAAGGACCTTTCAAAACTAGAAATTGATAATAGCATTCCTTTTTTTGCTAGTCTACACATTTGTTATTGGCCTATATAGCTTAGCCTAGCATGCCAAATATTCATATCCAAAGATTGGAAGCAAAAAATAAAGTAAAGCAATCATGTTCATATATATTATAAATACTATTATAAATTGTGTCCAACATGATAAAACCATCAAAAAGAAAACCAAAATCATAATATGTTGTCCAATTGCAAGTACTTATTAAATTATCATGGAAATTAACATCAAAACCTAATCTGAAAAAAGAAATCATAGAAACTATATTTTGTCAAATTTCTACAACATATAGAACATTATGTAGGATAAGGGTTCTTCCACCATGCAAAACCAATTTGCATGTTCTAATTCCTTTGGCTTCTATTTTAGCATTATTTTCTATATATAGCCATTTATTTTTAAAAGCTAGTTGATGATCTTTCATAAATGATCCATAATCCTTATCTACATATCTATAGCTCCTAAGTTTGCAATCCATAAAGGATGAGATTCAGCCTTTAACATAATATTAGAAATATAAATAAATTGTAAAAATTTATTGCATGGTGTTACCTTATTTTCCCAGTGTAATCATAAACAAAGTAGCCTATCTTTTAACAAGTATAGTACTTAACCTTAGCCATGTCAAGCTTCTTTTCACCTTGTTTGCCTCTCTTTTTAAATTCTTTCTTATCCTTCTTATAACATTGGTCAAATTTGTTGGTAATTATCAAGGATTTCATCAAATCTGTATCATATTTTTAAGCTTAAACCCAATAACTCCTAAAGCTAGATTCCTCTTTTAGGATTGTTAAATGTTTCATTTATCTTGTATTAATGTTTTCAACTCATTACTCTTTTGTTTCTGTCATTAGTATAGGATTTTATTTTCCTTTAGGAGTCTCTTTTCTATAGCTCTAAAAGTAAAGCCTCTCTTTATATTTGTTCTTTGTCTTTGTGCAATCTTATATTTCTAGTCAATGAAATACTTGAATTATTCACATGGTATTAAAGCCACCTTAACTTGGCCCCTTCTGTAACGTCCTATACGTTGTACAATCATCGGAACGGGCAGGTTTGAAAAGTAAGTCCCTTGAGATGAATGATTCAAGGCCAAATAAAATTTGAATAAAATTTTAAATAATAGAAAACGAGAATTTGAGCCTTGAGTTGCCCAAAAACTAGGGTCGGAGTGATTCAAAAAATTTGCCGAAAGGCCAGTGGCATTTTCGTAAATAAGTGTAAATTTAGAAAAACACCTAGGAGGGCTTTTTAAATGGAAATTTTGAGTTGCCCAGGGTTCTCAGAGGCCCCAAAAACTATGGGAAGCCTGGGGATTGGTAAAGCCCCTCCGGTGTACTCTTTTCGACGTCGGTTGACTTAAACTTTGACCAATTCGTTCGGGAAGGTTTTAGCTCCGATTTAAGTGATTCCAAAGGTATTTTATTAAATTAGGAATCCTAATTTTATGATGGAAAAGACGGTTCTCAAAAAGGAGCTAAAACGAAGCCAAACCGAAAATGCCATTATGGAAGGGCAAAAATGGAAACAAAGTGCACAAAAGAAGCTTCCAAACTCCCTTTTTAAGTCACGTTCAGCTCCCCCCTCTCTAAACCGACTTTCTTCTGCCCAAAACTCAGAAATGGAGCTGCTGTCTTAGGCGCACAAAGGGAGGAAATTTTGGAGGAAGAAAAGCCAAAGAAAGGGTGAGAAAGTGTAAGGTTTTCATGCTCTTTCCTCTTGAAACTTCATCCTCCCCTTCTTGCTTCATCTCTCCATGGTTTTAATGTAATTTTTGGTGCTGATTTGGGTCCAGATCAGAGGAGGGAAATTCGAAATTTAAGGAGGAGAAAGAGGGAAGAGGAAGGGCTCTTGAAGGAAGCTTGATTGCAAGGTAGTTTCTCTCCCTTTGTTGCTTTTTTTTCTCCTTCTCCTCTTCCATGGTAGGATGTCTCAACCAGAACCATGAAGAGGGAAGAGTTTCTATTTTATAATCCAAAAGAATCCATCAAACTAAGCCATGGGAAGATGGGTTATACGAAAGAAATGCATGAAAAACTAGTAAAACTCAAGTTGGAAAAGTGTAGGGTGCTTGAACATAATTAAAAATCTGGGTTGATTCAAGACTTCCCCATCATATGTGAGTGTTTGTTTGAGTTTCTAAGACTCCTAGGGAGCCTCCCAAGTGCCCCATCCATTAAGAAAAAATCCCAAACTCCATGGGTTTTTAATGGAAGCATAACTAGGTCAAGACCCTTAGAGATAGCTAGGGAGTATTTTAAATGGTTCCAAGATTGATTTGGGACTTTATATGATAAAAGAAGATAGGAGAAATCCTTGGAAAAAATTTAGAAGTCTTAGGTTGGGAGATGAGGCAATGGCTTCCATAATGTAACCTTATGAAGCAACATAGACCTAGGTTTGTGAAAGTGAGTGTGTGATGGCTTCAAGGACCTTAAATGAGGTTAAGAGGTCTAAATATGGTAATAGAATGGAACCAAGAATGTTAATTATGGTAGTTGCTTCATTAGGTCCTTAATGGAACCATATTGTGACAAATAGACCAAAGTGTAGTCTTAAGAGTGAGTTGGATGTCATAATTTGTTCCAAGAGTATAATTTAGTGTTGTTTATTGTGAATAGGCCAAAGAAATCCTACCCCACCTCCTTATGTTTGTGAAACTGAAAAGGAGAAGAAACAAGCAAAGTAAAGCTTGAATTTGCACCAAGGTAGCTCTCCACCTTTTCTTGTTGCATTTTCTTGTTGCATATGGTGTCATTGTGTGCTTGTGTGTATGTTTATATGTTTGAGACATGCCACTTGATGCTATGTTGCTATTTTGGTACCAATATGCTTTCTTGAATGGCTTTGAATGATGGAAATGGCTCATAAGGGTGAGGTAGTGCCAAAAGTCCCTTAATGTGAGTGAGGAGATGCCAAAAGTCGCATGGCATGGGTGAGACAAGGCCAAAAGTCCCTTGGATGGGTGAGGCTAAGTCAAAAGTCCCAAGAACCAAGAGTGAGGCAATCCAAAAGTCCTAGAAATGGGGTGAGGCCAACCCAAAAGTCCCTAGAGCTCATTCTTATTCTTGACATGTGTTTGTGACACAAAAATGTGAAAATTGAATGCTTCATTGATTGAGTAGTTGCATACTTGTACCTTTGACATGTTATATTCCTTGAAAATGTGCTTGAATAGGTGTATGAGCTATTGAGATTCAATGAATCTCACCCCCTCCTTTCTCTCATCTCATATGATCTAGGTGGAGTTCAAGATCCAAAGGATGGAAGCCAAGGAGCTTAAATCTCCATCTCTTGGCAAACCTTTCTATTTTGATATATTATGATGACTAGAATGTAAAAGAAGATATGTAAATGTTATTTTTGAGCCATAACACTTTGAACAAGTGTAAAACTATGTAAAGTTAGTGTATGTACCAAGAATAGAGTTTAATGAATAGAATTATGTATTTTAACCACTTGGGAGCCCACTTGTGTATGTATGTTTATGGAAGTGGCATGGTGAATTTGAGTTGCATGAGGGTTCAGACCTTATGAGGGACTTATTTATGCTATATTTATGCTTTCTAAGTTGCTCAAATGTGTGTGGAACCATGGATGGCTCATTTGAACTAAAGTTGCCTCTTGTTGGGACCAAAATTGCCATAAGCTTGAGTTATAGCAAAGTCTGACCAAATGACCTCTTCTTGACTTGAAATTTTGCATGCAAGTATATCTTGCCTAGATCTTTTTGGGAAGCTAAAGATCAGGTCATTTGGAGGTCTGTGGAATTTTCTATGATTTTTCAAAGTTGGTATCAGAATTTCGGATTTGCACTGGTACTGTTCATTTGGTCAGTTTTGAAATTGTGTCATCTGAGGGGAAAACGTGGTCCAATGGATACTAAATTTTATAGTTAGAAACTAGGCATTCATAGTGACTTGTAGCAATTAGAAGCACCTCATTTGGAGGTCTGAGCTGAGAGATATGAATTTTTGAATTTCTGGGATAGTAGCAGTAGCTCAGCATGACCTGAGTCACTGTTCCATTGAATTTGGGTAGCTAAGCGTGCTTTCTCTGGTCTGAATCTATTTTTACCATAAATTTAACATTCATGGCTTTCCAAATTGGTATTATTTGCATGGATTGGTTTTTTGGAATTAATTGGACATTTTCGAAATTCATAGCAAACACTTGCATCAGTACCAGTAGCTGTCCGAACCTTAACCCCTTTTCGCGTGTCAAACGTTTTCTGTGTTATGTTTCATGGCCTGGACATATTTTTAGAATAAATTAGACATGTGTAGCTTTCTAGAATGGCCAAGAATGAATTATTTCAATTTTTCTAGAATTAGTTACAAATTTTGAAACTTCCTATTAGTAAATTGAACCAGTGGCCCAGACAGCAGCAACCCTAGTGGCTTTTCGGATGTCAAATGTTCTCCCCTTAATGATTCATGAGCTAAAACTATTTTTATCATGGGGTAGACATCCAGAGATTTCTAGAATGGTAAATTTTGTTGGATTTCGAATTTTGTGGATTTAGTTATGAATTTCCGAAGTTGTGACAGAAAAACTGAAATTCTGGCCAAAAATAAGAGTGTGAATTTGATGGTCCCCTTTGAGTTCCACGAGTTGTGGGCCAACTTTGGTTATGCAAATGAGTTGTATGTATATAATTAAATATGAGAACGTATTGTATGAGCTCATATGGTCCATGTGACACCGAATGGAATTTTTATACGCGACGTAACGCGAAATAAGGCATTATTTTAATGTCATTTTCCATTCCCTTTTGTTCAATTGATCATGTGAGACTTAGAAATGATCGGAAGCATGCTAGAAATATATGGTGTTACACCTTCTATGCCTAAGTTCATCATTCAAACTTCCTCTAAGCCTCCTAAAATCATGCTAGAAATGACATCCCACTCAAACCAAGGGAGGATTGAAACTGCTTCAATATATTACTAGGCATAAATTGAATGGGTATAATTACCTTTAGTGGAGTATATCTATTATGGTTTATATATATGGCAAAGGAAAAAAATGGTACTTAACTAAAAAAATAACTTAGCTTGCAAAGGATGATTAGAAGTACAAGGTGTGGAAGGTTGAAAAACCATTAAGTCATGGCATGGCTCATCAATTCAATGGAAACTAATATTGGTGAGAATTACTTGTTCCATGATACTGCCAATGATATATAGGAATCAACTAGTGAAGCCTATTTCACACAAGAAAGTGTTGTAAAAGTGTTTGAAATTGAGTACACTATTGATGATTTGAATAAAGGAAATATGCTAGTCAACTAATACTTCAACACTCTCAAAGTATTGGTAACAATAGGACTAACTTAAGAGTTACACCTGGAGTTGCATGACTAATGCAACAAACTTCAAGAAAATTATGGAGAAGAGATGTATATACAAGTTCTTGATAGGTCTTAACAGCATTCTTGATTATGTAAAGGTAAGAATTCTAGCCATTAAACCTTCACCTACACTAAGAGAAATGTTTTCTAAAGTTAAAGGAAAAGAAAGTAAGAAGAAGGTTATGCAAGGTAACAATCACACCTTAATCCAAAATGAAATAGCTGGTCTTGTAACCCATGGCTTCTTCAGTCAGAATAGTGATAGCAATAGTAGAAAACCAAGTATAAAGTGGTGTGACTACTGCCACAAAAGTGGCCACACTAAAGATAATTGCTAAAAAATTATGTGAAAAGCTTTTACATTAGAAGCCTAAGCCAAAGACTGAGGCCTGAAGCTATATAGTTAAAGTAAAGAACCAACTAATTTAGAGTCAACCTTTCTTTCTCAAGAACAATTAAAGCTTCTTCAAAATATTTGGACAACAAAGCATGACTTCCAATGACTTTTAGAGTAATGTAGGGGCTAGGAACATATACCTAATTAGGTACATTTTCAATTTCTTAATACAAAAATTTTGGAAAATGAGGGGGTCATGGATTTAGGAGCCTATAACCACATGACTTAGAATATTGCCCTCTTTGATGACATAAACTCTCGTATCTCACCTTTAATCAAGTAACTAAAATTGTCACTATCTTATATTTGACAACTTAATCCTTAAAGATGTTTTGGCTAGTTCCCAAACTTGTAATCTCCTCTTTATTAGTAAACTTGTGAAAGATAACTGCAATAAGGATGGTGGTTGAGTTTCAAGAATTAGCATCTAAGAAGATGGTTGGCAATGCTAGAAAGCTAGATGACCTTCATCTCAGGCATTATAGCTTCAAATAAATAGGGTCTTAGTAGTAGTTTAAATTCCAATGTGTTATTATGGCATAAGGGACTAGGACACCTTAATTTCCAATACTTGAATTGAATGTATGACAACCTTTTTAATAAAGATGCAACTGTTATTATTAGTGAAATATGCCAATTTGCTAAGCACACCAAGGCTGGCTATTTTACTCACATATACAAACCTTTATAACTCTTCTAGTTGATCTATGATTAAAGGTATCATAGATAGTAGGTGGTTTGTAATGTCTGCAAATGATCATATTAGGATGATGTGGTGTTTTCAATAAGTGAAAAATATGAGGTTCCTACCATATCTAAAAATTTTTACAAACTCATCAAAACTAAATTCCAAACTGATATAAGAAGTCTTGAAAAGTGAAAATGGAAGGGAGTATGTTAACACCACTTTAGGAAACTACCTCTACCATACCATGAAAGAATAGACATACATCTCATGCCATATTCCTTTTATAGTAACAATTTCTCATATTCACACTTTTGGCAACGGAATTTACTGTTATTAAAGTCTCAATTACTATAATTTTGTACAAATAAATATTTTTATTATAGAAATTTCCAAATTTATGCTAAATAAGTTTGTTAGGCTTATAATATCATAAAAAGAAGCTCAAAATTTAGATCTCACTTCATATGCTCAATTTCACAACTTTGGCACAAAATATGTATCAAATTTTGAAAAATCATAATTTGAGTTACACAACTCTGATTTGTGCAATTTCAGTGGTTATAGAAATTTTATAATGAGAACTATCTACTATAAAAATTTTAAACCAAAATAATCTCATTTGGTCCCCAAAACCTACAAAATAGCAACTAGACCATATGAATAGTAAATCAAAAAATCTACATAATTAAGCTAATTTTAAAAATTCATAATAAATTCCACAAAGCTTTAAAATTTGTGTTCTTTAGCTTTTCCAAAAGCTCTAGATGAGTTCTAAATGCCTACTAAATTTTAGCTCAAAATTCATCTATTTGGTCAAACTTTGGTTTAGGGACATTTTGAGGCTCAAAAAGCATCAAATTTAGTTCCAAATAATTCATTTTGAGCCATATCATGCTATGTCATGATTTGAGCAAGTTTTAAATGATAAATACAACATATATTGCTGGTCTAACATGCCTCAGAAGCCATGCAACTCAAAATCACACTCTCACTTGCCATTATACATATGCAAATTCAAGAATTCACACGGTCAAATTTCATAATATCACATGTTTACATCCAATAATGGTTTGTACATCATAATCCCATGCTTTTGAGTGTGTGGAAATGGTTACATCTCATATTATGCATATACATCTTCATACTTGCAAGAATATACATTAAATCTTAAAGTAGTGTCAAAATGGTTCTTCTCAAAATCTTTGATCACCATCCTTGCTTCCTTGAAAATTACCTAAGCATGGTTAAGGTAGATATGGAAAGAATGAGATTCAAAGAATCCTAATATCTCATTCATCATTCAAGCACACATATATGGCATTCTCAAGGTCAAAGTGAGCAAGTATGCATGTTACACCATTAAATATCAATCATATTCATGCATGAGGTCACATGGCTCTACCAAAAGTAAGAGCAACTCTAGGGACTTTTGGTCTAGTCTCACCCCACAATTATAGACTTTTGTTTTAACCTTACCCTCTTTTAAGGACTTTTAACTTAGTTTTACTTACAATTGAGACTTTTGGCTTTGTCTCACCCATATTTAGGGACATTTGGCCTCATCTCACTTAATTCAATGGACTTTTGGCACAACATCACCCATTCAAGAGCCAAATCAATTCCAAATGCAATCAAATGTCATGCAATTGCATATGATCATCAATCAATCAATAACATACATAATTAGCAAATAAGACATACAAGCAACCCAAAACCAATTAAGCAACCAACATACATATGCAAGAATAGATGAAGAGTTGTAAGAATTCAATTTAGTTTTCCTTTAGTTCTTGGCTTGGTCTCTTAGCCTCACACCACACTTGAGGAGATTTCACTTGCTTGGCCTAGACACACCAAATAAAGCACAATATCATCAATGGAACCATATTTAGACTCATTTAAGCCTTATATAAACTAGTTAAAACTTTAGGTTCCCATATGATTCAATTTAGTCGCATAATGAAGTAACTCTTGTAAATCAATTTCTTAGCTCCAATATCTCACCCAATATAAGTTATATGAATCTATTCAAACTCATTAGAGCCATTATAAACTCAATTCAAGGAGTTTAGCACCAAGTTATTTCTTTATGCATAATTGAACTTTAAATTTTCACCTTTTAAAATAAGGCTTCTAAATTCTACCCAATAGTCCCTTTGGTGTTTATAATTCATATATGAACCATTTATATCCTTAGAATCAAAGAAAACTCTCCCTAGGTGCCATAAGTGAGTCTTGGTTAAGACTATGTACCTACTAGGCTTCTTTGGAGTTTTTGTTCCATCCTTTGGGAAATTGGCACTTATGTGAGCTCCTTTGCTTCCTATTAGTTCAATTATGCTCTCACATGGTTTGAGATACTATTTTAAGGCTTCATACTTCCTAAGGTACAATTAAAACCCTAGGTTCCATATCTTATAACCTATGGCTTACTAATTGTTTCTTTTGGTTCCATGTTAATCTCCATGCTCCAAAACCCTAATTCTCTTCATGTTTTAATTAAAGACCAATCCCCTTTAAGATTCTTATATGTTGGCTAAGCCTAGGAGAGGGAAGAGTTCAAGGAGGGTGCTTGTTTTATAAGCCATAACATATACCAAATGAAAGAGCTCCTAATGGTGGTTATTATGATGTATTTGTTTCCCTTTAAGGAGCTTCTTTCTTTATAAGTTCAACCATAAAACTCCATCCTTTAGAAACTTAAAGCCATGGAGAGAAAGAAGAGGAAGAGTGGGCTAATGTAGTTTGGCCCAAATGAAGGAGAAAGGGTAGAGGTGCTTAATTTTTCTATACTCTACTTTTGCCCTTACACTTCCCTTTCTCTGTTTAAACTCATTTTAACTCTTTTTTTATAACCTTTTTTTTCTATCATAAAATCTGGGTCCTCTAGTTTATTAAACACCTTTTGTTTCAAATTTATGGGATTTAGAACCATCCAAAATGATTAGGTTAAAGTTTAGATCAACTAATGACATAATTTGTACATTGGAAGGATTTTAACCATTCTGATAGTTTCTATGGTTTTATAGACCTCTACAAACTCTAGTAAACTCAATTTTAGTATTTAAAACTTTCTCCTTTAATTTTCAAAAAGTTACCCAAAATTACAATTTTTTATTGCATTTTCGGTTTATTTTGTTTAACTATTTTAGCTCTGACTATTCTTGGTTTCCTACCTATATTTTTTGATCATCTAATTGGCATTCTATCCTCAATTTACCTTAATTTACTTTGCTTTATAGTCCTTTTATATCACATTATTGGTTTCGGTTTAGTTTCTAAAAAACCATATATTACAACCTTACTGAACAAGGCATTTGCCATCAAACCTATTGAATTCACACTTCTTAACAGAATAGGATAGCTAAATGGAAAAAAGGCACATCCTTAAAATAGCTAAAGTCTTTATGTTCACTATGAATGTTCCTTATATATTTTGATAGGAAGTTGTTATCGCCTTTACTTATCTCATTAATAAGATGCCCTAAAAGTTCTTGGTTTTCAAACTACCTTTGATACACTCCTCAAAATTTATTTGACCATGCTTCTCATATCTAGCATGTCCATGAAAGTCTTTGGATGTCTTATTTTTGTCCACCTTGATCATAGCAATAAACTTGAACCTAATGCCACAAAATGCATATTGGTTGGGTACTCTTCATCTAAAAGAAGGCTATACTGGCTACTCACTAACTCTCAAAAGATTTTTTGTCTCCATGGATGTTACCTTATTTGAAAGGCAAGCCTATTACCCTAAAATCCCTCTTTAGAGGGAGACTATTCAAAATGAATGGATGTTTTGCTCTTCCCCTCCCATCATTGTCCTTGAATTAAAAACTAGTGTTGCTCATCTCGTTGACATTAATGGTGATCAATAGCCAGGAAATATCTTTGTCATTGGTAATAACCATTAATAATAGAATATACAAAATAATCCTAATTAGTTGTAAGAAAATTACACCTACCTCCATACTTAAGAAAGAAGAAAACTCATGAGATAGCAACTAGCTCACCAACTCTTGAGTGGTACAACAAATCTCTTGCCCAAATTTATGTATAAATGAACACTCTACTTTGGATTTTCCTATTACCTTAACAAAAGGTACTAGATCTTGCACTTATCACTCAATTGGGAAGTATGTCTCATATGAAAGTTTTCTACTGCTTACAAAACTTTGACTACTAATACTTCTAAGGAGAAAATTCCCTTGGATATTTATGAAGCCTTAAGACATAAGGAGTAGAGGAAAGCTAATGAAGAGGAAATGAATGTATTCATGAAGTATAATACATAAGAGCTAGTCCATTATCCTTATGAGAAATGTCTTGGTGGGTGCACATGGATATTTAGCATTAAGTATAACTTTGATGGCAGTATCAACAAACACAAGGTGAGACTTTTTGCCAAAGGATCTACTCAAACATAGGGGATATATTATCAAGAGATTTTTACTTTGGTGGCCAAATTTAACTCCATCAAAGTCCTTCTTTCCCTTACTGCCAATTTCGATTGGCCCTTTCACAAATTAGACATAAAAAATGACTTCGTAAATGGGGAGTTAGTAAAGAAGTTTACATGCCTATGCTTTCTAGCTTTAAAGGTGAAAGTGGTGGAAAAGTGTGCAAGCTACATATACCATTATGTGGACTCAAACAATCTCCTTAGGCAAAAGTCTAGCTAATCAAGATGTAAGGCAATCAAGATGTAAGGATACCTTCAAGGTCTAGCATCAAATAACCTTCCCAAAAGTCTTCCCCAAGAGAGAAATTATTATCTTTATTGTGCATATGGATGATAACAATATTATCGGCAGCTACACAAAAGAAATAATTAACCTTAAGAAAGCTTTGGCTAGGGAATTTAAAAGTAAGGACCTTAAATTCCTAAGATACTTCTTGGGTATAGAAATGGCAAGGTCAAATAAATGCATTCTCATATCACAACAAAAGTCTACTATTAAATTATTCACTGAAACTAAGTTGCTAGAATGCAAACTTATTGACACTCTAATAGAGGCAGATTATAAACTCAGGTTTACTTAAGAAAGCCCCCTAGTTGACACTAATAGCTTTTAAAGATTAGTGGGAAACTCATTTACTTGTCTCACACATAGGCCAGCATATATTTCCCTGCTAATGTCATTGATCAATTTATGAACAAGCCATATGAGGTTCACTTTGATATTGCTTATAAAATTTTAAGACACCACAAGCTCCTTGGTGAAGGGTATTTCCTTCCCAAAAAACTTATGGCACACAAAGGAAGTGTATTGTAATGCTAATTAGGCTAGTTCCATCACTGACTAGAGATCTACTATTGGGTATTGCACTTATATTTAGGGAAACTTGGTAACTTGGAAAAGTAAAAAGCAATATATAGTTACTTATAATGGTGTCAAAGTTGAATATTATGCCTTGGCATGAGTTATTTGTGAGGGGCTATAGCCTAAGCACCTCCTCACTAACTTAGAATTGAGTATAAATTCTTATGAAAGTTTTAAGTAATAATACAGCAGCTATTAATATTACAAAAAATCCAGTCCAATATGATTAGATGAGACATAAGGAGATTGATCATCATGTCATTAAAGAAAGGGTAGATTTTGAGATGCTTGAACTATCCTATACCTCAACTAAAACTCAAGTTATTGATGTGCTAATAAAAGTTCTATCTAAAATAAAGGTTGAAAAACTTGGATACAAGCTTAGGATGATCAACATTTACTCCTTAGCTTGAGAGGGAGTGTTAGTAATTGTCAAAGATTTCATTAGATCTTTATTAAATCTCTATGCTTAAACCTAATGGCTAGTTTCCTCTTTTAAGATTGTTAACTATTTCATTTATCTAGTATTAATGTTTTTGGCCCATTACTATTTTATTTCTATCATTGGTTTATGATTTTATTTAGAATCTTTGCATTGCATCTCTAAAAATGAAGCCTTCCTTTATATTTGTTCTCTATCTTTATACAGTCTCAAATTTCTAGTGAATGAAAGACTTGAGTTACTCACAAGATCTTTTATTCTTATGAAAGTGATTACCTTTCTTGCCCTTTGGCCTTGAAGTCTTAGCAGTTTTTGTCATATAAGCATGATTAAAGGATCTAGTAGCCTTTAGCTACTTATCCTCAAGTTCCAAATGATAAGCAACATTATTAAAAGTGGTAACATTTTCATTATGGGTCAAGTTCACTTTCATGTGCTCTTAATTAGTAAGAAGAGATCTTATGATAATCTAGACTTGTTATTCATCTGCCAAGATATGGCTAGCTAACTTTAGTTTTCTAATCATATTTGACATCTCCCTTAAATGCTACTTCTTTGAATTATTTAGTTAAAACTTATATGTGTCAAATTTAATAGTTAGCCTTCTAAGTTTAGTTGTAAAAGTACCACTAAATTTATCCTTTAAGGCAATTCACATGGCATATGCAATTGGATAAGACTCATACTCGCACTTTAAGTCATCAATCATGTAGCTTAGCATCGTTATGTGAGTTATGCTATCTTTCTTTTTCTGGGCTTAAAATGCCTCTTGATCTCTCCTATGCTAAGATGAATTCCCATGCTTAGGATTCAACATAAAGCTATTCAATAGCTCTTTAACATCTTACTTCTTAAGGATGTATGAAACCTTATAGTGCCAAATCTCCAAGTTGCCTTTGTTTAGTTTATCACCCTTGTTGAGCTTAACAATATTTTTTTTTATTGCCATAATCACTTATTCAAATATCGACATAAATGTAACATAGAATCAATACATATACACAAATTTATATGTTTACAATAAACTTCAATTAAACCAAACAATGGCATTATTATGTTCATGATTGAAAATCTATGTTTGTCTTACTTTATTCACATGTATCCTAACAATATCACTATTTTTCTATCAAATTTATGTGCAAATATTGTTTAATTATACTCTTTGGTGATCCTAGGTCAACTAATCTTAAGAACTCTTACTTAACCAAACATTTCTCAATAATTACAATAATGATAATAAGATATGCAATATTAAAAACACATAATACAAATTTTGAAAAATATTGATTGGTTATAGTCTTTGTTACATCATCACTAATGCTTTTACACTAACTTTAATACAATAATTTAAAGAAACTATAACTTAAAGATGTTTTATTTTATCAAATGGTATCTCATTTGCCTTATGATTAAAACAATATTTATAATTATACAGAGGACTATTTGGGAACTTGTGCAAATATTTTGAATGCTTGATTAACCCCTTTAGTGGATTCCATTTTTCATGTGCACTATGCCTAAAAAGTCATGTACTTCTCATATTTGCAGCTAAGGAAGCAAAACAATTCACCTAATGTTCAGTGTGCGACCAGCCATCTTTGGGGCTTCATGTCTCACTCATTTTTCATCCAATTTTGATGAAATTTGTGGTGTTGGAAAGCTAATTTACATTAATTGGTGGTCTGTGGTGAAAACATTGGCCCTTAAAATAGGGCCATTCAGTCATGTTTTGTCTGAATCTTGACATTATGATTTTTCTCTAATGGATGATCTAATTTCTCTTAAAAGTTAACCATTAGTTCCTTTCCACATCGGCTTCCTATAAAATTAAATTTATGGCATTAAATTCATAGCCTAAAATGATGTTTACAATATTTTGCCATTAATGGCCTTTAAGGTTCAAAATTATGAACATACACCAATTTATTAAGTTTTGCAAAAAAAAAAGTATGAAATTTAGCACTATAACAGCCACTAATATGTCCAAGTACCATAGCAGCCACTAATATGAAAGGTTTTTCATGAGCTAAATGAGATCAGATGCTCTTGGAATTTTTATAGCACATAGATCTTATCTCAAGCTTTCCATTACCACTAAGATCACTTAAAATGGAGTTTTAAAGCATAGGATATGAAATTTTAAAGCTTAAGTCTATCATATGCCCACCTTTCTACAGCAGGTTATTGTTCCATTATTTTTGGTAAGGCAAATGAACTCAATTTCACCTAAAATTTTTACAACATATAGTTTACATCCTAAGCTTTCTATAGACACTAAGTTTGCATAATTTGGACTTGTATAACTCAAGTTATAAATTTTCAAAATAAGTGCAGATTTTGGGCTTATGCTATCATTTTGGGTCCTATGAAGATTTTGTGTGTCCATGAGCTAAACATGTTAAAATGAGTATCAATAAAGTTGTTCACGATGAAAATGAATTAAGAAAAAGAAAGAATAAAATTTGGACCCTTATAGCTCAAAATGAATCGTAAGTGGTTCGATTTATGTGTTGAAAACTTACGAATGGATGGCAATTTGCTTGAAACTCCATAGTCGATATGCATAAGTTAGTTAGGTAAATTATTAAGGATGAGTTAGTATCAGACCTTGTCAATATAAGAGCTAAGATAATATCTTGTCAACAAGGTTGAGGATCTTATCAATAAGATCTTGTATTCAGTAATATAAAATTCGAGACCTTGTCAATAAGGTTTTCTAACAATAAGTACAAGGTTTTCTGATATAGTAAATTATAACATATAGTATGTGATGGTGTGACATTATAAAAGCCCTAGGTTTTAGAATGATTAAAATTTATTTACATGGCTATGGAATGGGAGTTTTCCTTGTTTATGCTATCCAAGTTTGCCTTGTTTTCATAAGATCAAATTTTGGTTGATATTCAAAATTTTAAGGATGTTTTAAATTATGTTTAACTAGTCTCTAATAATGAAATAAGAATTTGATATGTAGTTTAGCCAAAAAAAATACCTAATCCCTTAATATTTTTTAGTGATTTGTGGTTAGTCATTATACTTATTTCCTAGAGTTAACTTGTGATCATTTAGAAGATTATCATAAGTCTTATTTAGTTTCAACTATTTATTGTTTTGAATCCCCTGAGTAAATTCCTTTCTAGTTAGTTAGTATCATTTAGTTTAGGAGAATCATTTTCTAGCTAACTAGGATTCTTGTGGTTAAATTTGAGGTATCTAGCATTTCAAAAGAAAAAGTAATCAGATCATATTTTTACATTAATATAATAGTGTTTTCACATATAATTGGACTATTTATCAAGTAAATTATACTATTGTTTCTTAGTATAGCTTTAAAAAATGTGGTTTGACAAATAGACCTCATCATTTAAAAAGTGCAAAAAGATGTAGCAACATGTTAAAAAAAGAGCAAAATAAGGCATATGAAATTGTGTTTCAAGCAAGAAAATATTTTTTTCTTTGAAATTTCCTCAAGGTCCAATTAATTAATTCTTAAAAATGCAACCTTATATAATTAAAATCATTTCTAATATATTTACAAAGGTTGGCTCTAATAGTACTAAAAGTAAAAGAAAGCAAAATTAGAATAATTTTGGGAAAAAGAGCTTAAGCTAGACTTCTAGAGCCTTTTTTTTTTCTTTTACTTAGCTTTCTTTCACCTATGATCTCCTTGTAAATCATATTAATTAACTTCCTTTGGTGGCTAATCATGTTCATAAGCTTAAATCTTTAAACACCAAGATCATGAACCTAAGCAACACGAATTCCAACCCTAATTTGTGAAAGCAACACAAGCTTTTTGTCTTTAAGTGTATTCACCCCGAGGCAGACTCGAAAGAGATGCTAAAGATCCAATATTTAGCTTGCAAAAACTCATCTTGTGGTTTTCAAAAGAGAACTAGTGGTGGCTAGAAAGTGCTAGCTCTCTATACATCTTTTTTTATTTTTAAATAGAGTGCAAACCCATTTGCATTTCTTTTCATATAGTGTCTCTCCTTTTTTGCCTTATATTGTGTGTGACCTTATGGATTCATATTTTATTAGTAGTAAGAATGTAACAGCTTACATTTAAAATTGAAGAATTCAACTAATCTAAATAATAAGAAACCTTTCTAATTAATTAATTACAATTAAGTGACTTTTGGTTATCATAGACCATGAGTGACATTTAGCAATATATCATAACCCCTAGTATAATATGAATTTCCTTGCAAATCAATGAACCTATCAAGCTATTGTTTGATGTACAATCACATCCTTTTATTATATAATGTTTCTCCATGAACTTGTTTAGGTAAGGATAACATGTCAAATCCTAAGTTCATGACATGCATGTTTTGGACAATGACTAAGATGAGAAAATTAGAAAATTACCTTTTCTAATTTCACTTTTTCATGCTATGGCCATAGACTTTGTCTGGTTTCATCCTTTTCAAATTAAGTGTCTTTCCCTTTCACTGAAATTAATAGATCCTTGACTAGTGCACTCATTTGTTTTCATGCACATGACATTATATCTAATAACTACTTTTAGTTTAACTTATCATTAGAATCAGAACCTAATATCATGAAAATATAATATACAACCTATAGAAAATGTCAATCACTTAAATCAAAAGAGAATTGTACTATGCTATCTATGAATAACTATTAACATATTAGTGAGAAACTATATTAAGTATTCTTGGTGGGTCAATTTAGTATACTCGTACTTGTTATGAGCATCCACACACTAACCTTAGTGTCACCAATATAAATAACCTAGGGATAAGTCATCTTTATCTAAATGAGTAGGTCTAACTATATGCTAATCTTATTGAATTATAAATGTAATATCTAGTTCTCTGAAAAAGAGAGAAAACATGAGAAACGTAATGTATGGTTTCTCCATAAATGAACAAAATTCATCGGATGCAAAAGCAAGTCCCCTGAAATGAATTAGCTAAGGTCCTGAAAAATTTAAGAGGCATTCTAGAGTCTTAAAAATGAGAATCCTAGGCTTGGCTGGAAAGAAAAACGGAGTTAGAATGAAGAAATGAAATGTGATGAAAGACTTATGAAACGTAATGGCATTTTCGTAATTTCGAGTAAATTTTGGAATTCCTAGAGGAGGGCTTTTTTAATGCAAGTTTTGAGTTCTCTAGGGATCTTAGAGGCCTTGAAAACTATGGGAAGCCCCAAGATAGCTGAAACCTCTCTAGTGGATGTTTTTTATTGTCGGTGTACCCGAACTTTGATGAATTTGTTCAGGAAGGTTTTAACTCTGATTTAAGTGATTCCAAAGGAATTTTACTAAATTGGAAATCTAAATTTCATAATGGAAAAGATGGTTATCAAAAAGGAGCTAAAACGAGTTAGAAACAAAAATGCCAAGAATGAAGGGCAAAATGAGAATTTTTGAAAAGTCATTTTTCCTCCACCTATATATATAGGTTGCCCCACTCTCCCATTCACTTAGCCTCATATTTTTCTACCCCAAACTAGTGAAGAAACCCTAAGAGAGTGTTGTACAAGAAGAAGAAGAAGAGGAGGAGGAGAAATCAAGACTTGAAGGTAAGGAATTTTGGTAGTTTTTCATGTTTTCTTCTTTCCAAACCTCTTATCCTCCATTCTCCTTTATTTTCTATGATTATAATGAAGTTTATAAATTTGTTTTAAGGGAGAAATTAAGGGAAAAATTCGGATATGAAGAGACGAGGCTAAAGAAGACAAGATTCAAGTGAGAAAATAAGAAAAAATAAGGTAATTTCTTCTTCCATGATTGCTACCCCTTACTCCTCTTCTTCCTATGGTTTGCCCCTCTCAAGAAGTCATAGGAGGGCTTGGTTTTTAGGTAGAACCAAGGGTGATTCTTAGGACAAAGGGTGTGGAGATTAAGAATATATAAAGAGAATTAACAAATAACCATGAAAATTCAAGATGCAAATTCTAGGGTTTTATATGTTCCTTGAAAAATTTGATTTGATACCTTAATTTCTATGTCTTAATGAGAGTTTAAATGAACTCTTAAGACCCCTAGAAGTCTCCCCATGTGCTTCCTCCATCAAGAAAACAAAGAAAAGTCCATGGGAGCAAAATGCTTCGTAGGTTCAGCCAAGAGGGGTTTGCAAAGCTAAGGAGAGTTTTAAATTTTTCTGAGCTCATTTTTGAGTTATATATGATGAATGAAAGTGAGGGGAAGCCTTGGAAAAAATTTAGAAACCATAGGAAGTGAGTTGGCCTTATATGTTCCATAACGTGACCTAAAGAAGCAACATGTAGTCAGGCTCTTTATTTTTAATTGTGTGATGACTCCAAGAGACTTAAAAGGAATCAAGAATCATATATGAAAGGAAAGAATGGAGCATAGAATTTATTTTGATGGGTGTTGCTTCATTAGGTGCATTTTTGGAAACATAAAAGAGGTTTATAGCTTAAGTTAAGGTCTAAGCAAGATGTATGGCCTTAGAATTAATCCATGAACCTAATTGGCTTCCATAAATTGTGTTGAGACAAAGTGGAATCATTCCTACACCTTTGTGTGTGTGAGGCCGAGGAAGGGAGCATTGATTCAAGAGAAAAAGTGTGTAGTTGCTTCCAAGGCAGCTCACTCCTCCTTCTCTTATGCATGAATATATGCTTGGCTTATCTTTGGATGTGTGTATATGTGTTTTAAGTTATGAAAAATATTCTAGCATGATTCCATATGCCATGGTACCATGATGATGTATTATGTTTTTAAATAATGTTTATGATGCTTACTTTAGTTTTCTTGAGTGTGGTGAAGCTAAGAACCCTTAGCCATGGTGAGGATGAGCTAAGAGCCCTTAGAATTGGTTAAGATAAACAAAATAGTCTCCCAAAAGTGAGGCTAACTCCTAAGAGTAAGGTTGAGTCCAAGAACCTCTTAAATAATGGGTGAGGCAAGTCCACGATCTATAAGTGAATGGGTGAGGCTAATCCACTTGTTTGGCAAGCCTTTGTATGCTATATATGACTTGCTCAAATGTTGAAAATGTCTCTTGAATGATTGCACATCCTATACCACTCATGCATGCATTTTTAAGATTGGTTTTGCATCTTTTATGTGTGATTGAAAGGGAGATGAGCTATTGGGATTCTTTGAATCTCATTCCCTCCTCTCCAATGTTCTAACATACTAGGTGGACCAAGAGAACAAGGTAATAGGAGCCAACACCTTGGAAGATAAGAAGTTGACAACAAAGTGCATGAATCTTGCTTCTTTAAGGCCATATGAATAACAAGTGTTGTAAATTATTGTTGTATATGTCCTATGACATGATGAACATGTATAATTATGCTAACGTATCATGTACAATTGAGATTGAATGTTGTATGAATGGTATGGTGCAATTAGAGTATGAAATGGCTAGACTAGCTTTATGGAAATGCATGTATAAATAGAAAAGAATGCATGATTTTGATTTTTCTAGAATTAGTTATGATTCTCCAAAGTTTGTGATAGAAAAGAGGAAATTTTGGTTGAGGCTATATGAATGAATTTTATGTATCCCTTTGCCTTGCACAAGTTGTAAGCCACTTTTGGTGATGGATTTAAGTTTTATCTATGTAATTAAATATGAGGATGTGATACATGAGGCCATATGGCGGACGGGACTCCAAAAGAAAAATTTATCCATGACATTATGCAAGTATATTCATTGTTTTAAATGCTATCTTACTTGCTTCATTATAAAACGCATGGAATAAGACCTTGAAATGGCATGAAGTAAGCTAGATAATTATGGTGTTACAAAAATACCCTAAATTATAATCTTTGGTTAATAAGCATTTAAGATTGAAGTTTTAACAAGAACACAAGTTTCCTTGAGATGATTAAATTATCACTTATATTCCTTATCTCTTATCTAAGGACAATATCACATTATAATAATTTTAATGTAATGCTAAAATTTTATTGATAATAAAATGATGACCATCACTGATTGCTTTTAAGGCACTTATACTATATGAAATCCATGTTTGTATTTTCGGCCAGAATTTCCTCTTTTCTGTCACAAACTTTGAAAATTCCTCAAATATTCTCTAGGTCTCCGAAAATTATGATCTTTAGCTTCCCAAAAAGATCTTCATGAGACCTAATTGCATACCAAGTTTTAGGCCAAGACTAACTCATTTGGCCAAAAAGTGATATAAGGTTCCATTATGGTCAAATTTGGCTCCATATGAGGTACCAAATTTACCAAATGGCCTTCCCTTGGTAGTGGCACCTTTTGGGCAGGTCTAAAAGTACATTTGAGACTTGGGTAAGCTGCCCAAATGGTCCTAAACCTCATGCATCTCATTTTGGCCATTCAACCCACACTTATGCATACATTCATCAAAATCCCATATTGCACACTTTGGCCATACATACTCAAAATATGTGCTATAGGGCATATATCATTTTCATACATCTAACCAACACATAATAGTATAATCACACATGTCTTAAGATTCATGGTACATATACAACCTCATATACACTATGAACCATCATTATGGTTCCAAAATAGGCAAAATACTACATAAACTTGTCACTCCTTGCTCTTTATAGTTGTTGGCTCCCTTCACCATAAGTGCTTGGTCCACCTAGCATGTTAGATCATTGGAGAGGAGGGGATGAGATTCAAAGAATCTCAATAGCTCACACACCCATTTACATCACATTCAAGGCATACATATACCAAATGCATAACTATACAAGCATAAAGTGTGCAATAAATTCTATTCCATGCCACATTCACAAGTCAAGATTACTTTCATGCTCTAGGAACTTTTGGTTTAGCCTCACCCCATTGCTAGGGCTTTTGGATTTGCTTCACTCTTGGCCTAGGGATTTTTGACTTTGCCTCACCCATTCAAGGGACTTTTGGCCTTGTCTCACCCATGCCATGAGACTTTTGGCATCTCCTCACCTTCATTAAGGGACTTTTGGCATCACCTCACCCTTATGAGCTCTTTCCACAACCATAGTCACTCAAGACAACACATTGGTACCAATGCACAACAAGGATCAAGTGGCATATTATCAAGCATCAAGAATGCATGCAAGCACACTAAGACATATATATGCACACAAGAATGCAAAGAGAATGAGGTGGAGAGCTACCTTGCACAATTTCACACACTTTTTCTTTAGCTTTCAAGCCTCCTCTTTCGGCCACACACTCACAAATTGGTGGAGATGGTTTCTCTTGGCCTATATACAAATTATGGGAGCCAATTAGGTTCATGAAACACATTCTAAGGCTACATAACTTGATGAACCACTAGATTACTCTATATACTTCATTATGGTCCATAATTACACTTAATGAAGCAACACCCCTCAAACGATTTCTAGGCCTTATTCTTTCTTATCAAATATGATTCTTGACCCCTTTTAAGCCTCTTGGAGTCATCATATCATTGAGACAAAAGGCCTAGCACCATGTTGCTTCTTTAGGTCATATTATGGAACCTAGGGCACTAAGGCACTAAATCACTTTCTTTGAGTTCTAAATTTTTTCTAAGGCCTATACTCATCTTCACTCATCACATATGACTCAAGAATAGCCTTAGAAAAATCTAAAACTCTCCTTAGCTATAGGAACTTGCCTAGGCCGAGACTATGGAGGGAAGAAGAGTTCATGGCCTTCTTGATTTTTCCTTAATGGGAGACACACTTGGGAGACTTCCTAGAGGTCTTAGGAGCTCAATCAAATACTCACACATGCAAGGAAACTCATATATCAAATCAGTTTTTGCAAAGTGTTCAAGAGCTCTACACTTTTTCTACTTAGAGTTCATTAATTTTTCTTGCAATTTCTTTGCTTTCTTGGATGGGAGGTGCATGTGGGAAGCTCTCTAGGGGTCTTAGGAGCATGTTTAAACATTCAATTAAGTCTAAGAACATTCATATAAAATCAGATTTGCAAGGGAGCATTTGGATCCCTAATGGTTCTATCTTGTCTCTTAATGCTCCTTTCTTGATTCTATTGGTTCCTTCTTAATCCTTGCCATCTAAAACCTCTAATCCCTCCATAAATTGGGCAGAAAATAGCCCCTAAGAATTGGGCTCATGGTGCCCAAATTCGTGCAAGAGGAAGGGGGAGGGAGAAACTACCAAAGAATGAAAGTTTTACCTTGTTTTCTTGCTTCCTTTGGCTTGTTCTTCCACTTGGTTGGCTTACTCCCTCAATTTTCGAAATTTCCCTCTCTGTTCTGCCCCAAAAGCAGCACCAAACTCTCCATTAAAATCATAGAAAGAAAGCTTGAGAGGAGAGGAGCAAGGTTCAAGAAGGAAGGATATGGAATTTCTTAAAGTTTCTTACCTTTTTCTTGAATCTCTTCCTCCAAAATCCTCCTCCTCTTGTGCGCCTAAGAAGCTGGAGTTTTCCCCTGAAATTTTGTAGAAGCAAGTCGGTCTTAGAGAGGAGAGAAAGAACGTGGATAAGAAGGAGCTAAAAGGCACTTTATGTAACTTTTTACTTTTGCATTTTAGTCCCTTTTCTTGGCTTTTTCATTTTAGACTCATATCAACTCCTTTTTGAAATCCGTCTTTTCTATCATATTCCTTAGGCTCTTAATCATAATAATTGCCTTTGGAATCACTCAAAAAGGATCTAAAACCATTTCGAACCATTCGGTCAAAGTTTTGGTCAACTTTTGCTGAAATCGCTCACCGGAGGGGTTTCAACTATTTTAGGGGTTCCCAAGGTTTTTAGGGCCTCTGAGAACCCCGGAAAGCTCAAATTTTCCATTTAAAAAGCCCTCTTATGAGATTTCAAAATTTTCCAAAAATTACAAAAATGCCCCTACTTTCTTCGGCAAATTTTCTGAGCTCTTCTGGCTCTAGTTTCTGGGCATCTCAAATCTCAAATCCTCATTTTCTAATATTTAAAATTTTATCATAATTTTAGTTGGCCCCAATTCCTTCTATTTCAAAGACTTCCTTTTATATTTGGCCCATTTCTTATGTTTACGGAGAAACTGAACATTGCATTTCTCACGTTTACGGAGGGACCGAATGTTACAAAGAGCATGGGTCCAAGTCAATTAGGTTGATTAGGTTTGAGTTGGGTTCCAAAATTCTTGACCAAATTTGGAGGTAGAGGGTCACGTCTAGTTTTGTCTAGTTCAATTATAATATAAGGACACTAATAGAAGAATTTTTAATTTTATCTAAATATGAAGCATTTAAAATTAGGATAAAATACAATTTGATACCCTCTGGTTTGTGCTTGATTATTTTGGTACCTTATGGTTTAAAAGTTTGCAATTAAGCAATATGAAGTTTAAGCCTTTAGCACATTGTTATCTTATAGTATTTCATTAACTCTTTGATAGAAAGTAGCACATGCACAACATGTGATGTAAAAGTTCTCCTAATTTACCCAAATTTCATCTTTAAACTGCCCCAATTCAACTAAATATGATGCTTAGAAAACCTAATATCCAAACTTATTAAACTAAATTAGAGATTTTATAAGGAAATTAGGCAATTGGACAAAATTAAGGGCAAAATTAGGGATTTTCTTTAAGGGTAAAATTTGGAAAACAATATTGTGTTGTATGTTAAATTTGGGATTTTAATTAGCTAAAGGACAAATTTTAGTCTTCACAACATAGGGAATTAGAGATATCGTACAAAAATTAAGATGTTAGGATAAAATTAAGGATTCCATTTTAGGGTTGAATTTTGTCATACCATAGTAGATTATACAAGAATCTCATATCATAATACTTATTTAATAACAATTAGTCTTGCTTACACTTTTGCCAGTAAAACTACCATCATTGAAAGCCTCAAATAATTCAATTATGTACAAATAAATATTTTTATCATATTATTACCCAAATTCATACCAAACAAGTTTGTTAGGTTTAGAATATCATGAAAAGAAGTATGAAACTCGTGGGTTACATCATATGCTCATTTCCACAACTTTGACACGTAATAGGGACCAATTTTTCAAAAATCATAACTTGAGTTACACAACTCTGATTTGTTCAAACTTGATGGCTGCTAAAATATTATAATGATAACTATCTATCATAAAAATTCTAGATAAAAAAAAGTTCATTTACTCTCTCAAAACCCACAAAAGCAACAGCTAAACCATATGAACAATAAATCAATAAAATATGCATAATTTAGCCAATTTCAAAAATTTATAAAAAATTCTATAGAGCTCTAAAAATTATAATCTTTAGTTTTATGAAAAGCTCTCAATGTGCTCAAAATTTTTGTCAAGTTTCAGCCTAAGATTCCTCCATTTGTTCAGTTAAAGGTTTATGGACACATTATGGCTCAAAAATTAGGATTTTTGGTTCCAAGTGGTTCTAAATATGTCATATTGTGCCCATGTCTTCTTTTGGGCATATTTCAAATGTTAAATGCATCATATTTGGCTGGTCCAACATGTCTTAAAAACCATACATGACCTCTCCACTTGCCATTATACACATGCAAATTCAAGAACTCAAAAGGTCAAATGACATAATTTCATATATTTACATCAAAAAATGATTTGTGTATCATAGTCTCATACTTCTGAATGTGTGGGAATGTCATATGTCAAAATATACATATACATCGCCATATGTGTAAGAATATGCATTAAAATTTAAACTAATATCAAAATAGTTTTTCTTAAGCTCTTTGCTCACCATCTTTGCTTCCTTGAGCATTTTCTAAACATGGTTTGGGAAAATAAGAGAAAGAATTAGATTCAAAGAATTCCCATAACTCATTCATTATTCAAGTATACATATATGGCATACTCAAGATCAAAGAAGGCAAGCAAGTATGTCACATAACCAACTATCATTCATATTTATGCATGAGGGATCACATGGCCCTAGTAAAAGCAAAACCAAGTTCTAAGAACTTTTGGTCTAGTCTCATCCAATAACTTGGCACTTTTGGTTTAGCTTCACCCTCTTTTAGGGATTTTTGACTTAGTCTCACTCATAATTGAGACTTTTAGTTTAGTTTCACCCACATTTAAGGGCTTTTGGCCTCACCTCACCCATTTCAAGAGACTTTTGGCACAACCTCACCCATTCAAGAGCCAAACTAATTCTAAATGTAATTAAATGTCATGCAATTGCATATGATCATCCAACAATCAATAATACACATATTTTTCAAATAATATATACAAGCAATCTAAGATACTCAAGCAAGCAACATACGTATACAAGAATGGATGAAGAACTACCTTGATATAAGAGTTCAACTTAATCCCTTTTGTTTCTTGGCTTGGTGCCATGACCTTACACCCGCATTTGAGTGAAATTTCACTTGCTTGGCCTAGACACATCAAAGGAAGCACAAAATTATCAGTGGAACTGTACTTGTACCTATTTAAGTTACATATGGTTCAATTAAGTGGTATTATGAAACAACTTTCATAATTCAATATCTTGGCTCCAAGACCTCACCTAATATGAGTTATATGACTCTATTAAAACTCATTAAAACCATCATAAACTTGATTTAAGGAGCCTAAAACCAAGTTGTTTCTTTATGCATAATTGAACTCTAAATTTTCACCTTTCAAACTAAAACTTCTAAGTTCAAACCAATGGTTCCTTCAGTGTTTATAATTCATATCTAGACCATTTATAACCTTGGAATCATTGAAAACACTCCTTAAGTACCCATTCCCCCTTATGGCTAAAATTATGCATGTATATGGTGTAACACCATCATTTCTACTCATGCCCATCATCCATGAACATGCTCATGTGAGATAGAGTAAGAATAAGGTGAGAACTTCCATTGGATTCATACACTTTCTTACATGGCGTCATGGTTAAAAATTCATTTCGGTGTCATGTGGATAGTGTGAGCTCATTCTATGCATCCTCATATTTAATTGCACCATTACAACTCATTTCAATCCCAAAAACATGCTTTCAGCCCATGGAAACCCAAAAGAGGTATGGAACATGCATATTCATTTTTTGCCAGACTTGGCCTCAATTCTGGGCAAAGTTCAGAAAATCACGAACTAAATCTAGAAAAATAAAAAATATGTAATCTTAGTCATTATGGAAAGCTTGGGGTGTCTACTCCATGCTAAAAATATGTACAAGTCATAACATCCCACACACAAAGCGTTTGACACGTGAAATCATCTGGAGGTCAGAGTGGGTCTTGATGCTGTCATAGTTTACTGATATGAACTTCAAAAATGTCTAACTAATTCCACAAAAACCCAATGCATGCAAATGATACCAATATGGAAATATGTAGATGTTAACTAGAGAGAAAAAATATCTCCATATCAGTTAATCAAGCCAAGCACTCATAAATCAATGGAACAATACTTCTAGTCAGGCAAGATGACTGATACTGGGCAGAAACTTCAAAAATTCATATCTTCCTCTCTAGACCTCCAAATGAGGTGCTTCCATTGCTACAAGTCACTGTGACTGTCTAGTTTCTGCCTATAAATTTTCATAGCCATTGGACCACGTTTTCCCCTCGGATGACACAATTTCACAATTGACCAAATGTACAGTGTTGATGCAAATCCGAAATTCTGATACCAACGTTGAAAAATCATATAAAATTTCACAGACCTCCAAATGACTTGATCTTTAGCTTCCCAAAAATCTCTAGACAAGATCTAGTCACATGCCAAATTTCAAGGCAAGAAGAGGTCATTTGATCAGACTTGGATATCATGGGGCAAAGTGACCAGTTTTTATGTTACAAGAGGGCTATTAGGATTCAACTTTGCTTCTCCTACCTCTAAGGCTCTATGAGCACATGGGAAAGCATCAAAATAGGCTATCAAACATAGCTAAAATGTCTAACAACCCAGATTTGCAAAACTCACTCTCCCACACCAAAACATACACCATGTACATAATGCCAAGATCTTGTTATTCATAACAAAACTTGCTACATCATTCAAGATGGTTCTAATTCTCATACATATATGATAAATACATTCATTTACAAGTATTCATATGTGCTACATCATGTACATCTTTAGAGTACATCTCTTAATTTAACTATAAAATTGTGACAACATAACTATTTCACAACTCCTTTGCTAATTTTCTAGCTTCAAGCTTGGTGGCTCCCATCTCTTGTCTCACTTGGTCCACCTAGCATGTTAGGATGGTGGAAAGGGGGAGGAGATTCAAATAATCTCAATAGCTCATCTCTCATTCAATCATACATAAAGCATATATTACTAGTCTCACACATGTTTGCATGGGCATATTAGCATGTGAAATCATAAGAAAAGTATTTTCAACATTTGAGTAGGCCATACATAACATACAAAGGCTTGCCAAGCAAGTGGATTAGCCTTACCCATTCACTTATGCATTTTGGACTTAACTCACCCATTCTTTAAGAGGTTCTTAAACTCAACCTTACTCTTGGGAGTCAACCTCACTTTTGGGAGACTCTTTACTTTGTCTCAACCAACTTTAGAGTTCTTGGCTCATCCTTACCATGACTAGAGGGTTGTTGGTTTTTCCATACTCAAGCAAACCAAAGCAATCACATAATACATCATTGAAATACATAAGGTATCATTATGCTAGCATACTTTTCATGGTTTAAAAACATACATACACACATGCAAGACAATGTAAGCACACATCTATGCATGAGAGAAGGTGGTGAGAGCTACCTTATCGGCTAACACAAGCTTTTCCTTTCTATTTGTCTCCTCCCTTGTTGATTTCATAATCGCAACTAGATGGGAGTGCTTCTCTTGAGCCTAGGCACATAAAGAGCGTGAAATTACCCTCTTAACACTTTATTCATGAAGAGAAACTAGGGTTTCTCTCTATAGAATTCTACTAACTCTCCTTCCTCTCTTAAGCTCTCAAGAAAGGAAAGCAAAGAAGAAGAAGTAAAGATACATGAGTTTTGGTCTTCTTCAATAGGGGTTTTTCACTCTCCCTCTTCTGAACCAAACTCAAAGCCCAACTACTTCAACAACTAAAACCATAGGAAGAGAGGGCAAAGAGAGAAGAACAACATGCTAAGAAGAAAAACCATGCAAATCTTACCTTTTTCTTGTTCTTCCTTCCTTCTCTAGGTTTCTCTCTCTATCCACAGCTCTTTTCTCTCCTTTGGTCAGAGCTTAGGTCAGTTAAAAGAAGAGGAATGAATCTAGACTCTTTAAGAAGTCAAATTCTCTTTTTTCATGCTTTTCCGTACTAACCCTCGCTATAGCAAAGAATAACTCTCGCTATGGTAAGCACGTATCAGTCCCACACCCCTGCCTTCGCTACGGCGAGCAGCTCCTTGGTTTTTGTAGAGGATGCCCGTACTTGCTATAGCTAGAAGGCACTCTCGCTATAGCTAGACCATTTCTCGCTATAGCTAGCAGACTTAGAAAATTTTCAGCCCTTCGAAAATTTTTCAGCTTTTTTTTTTCTGGTTGTTACATTTGGGTTCCTTGGAGTTTTGCCATTTCTCTTGGATGATTTAATGCAATGGATTATCCTTAGCTTTTTCTAGTACAATTATGATTTTACATAACTTAAAATACCCTTCTAAAGTCCTAAACTTCCTAAGGTGCACTCCAAACCCTAGTTTCCATGTCTTGCAACCTATGGCTTTTTAGTTATTTCTTTTAGTTCCATATTAATCTCCACACTCTTAAGCCTCCAAGATTACTACGTTTGAGTCAAGAATCAATTCCCTCTAGGATCCTGACATAATGGTCGAACCTAGGGAGGTGGGAAGTCTAAGGGAATATCATGTTTTCTAAGCCATATCAATACTACTTGAAAGTGCTTCCCATGGAGGTTATTATGGTTTGTTTGTTCCCTTTTAAAAGGTTTCTTCCTTCAACGGTTCAACCATAAAAATCTATCTTTTAAGAAGTCAAAACCATGGGGAGAAAGATGAGAAAGAATGGGAGAAAGCTTATGGTAAGATTATAAACAAATTTAACACATAGACTTACCTAAATGGAATTTTCTTTCCTCTGTCACACCTCTAAGGGTGTCCTAAGAGCTAGTGTAGTTCGGCCAAAATAGAGGAGAAAAGGGAGGGGTGGCTACTTATAAGGAAAGCTAGGGTTTCATAAGGTTTCCCATTTCCAATTTTGCCTTCGTTTTTTAATTTCATGGTTTGGGCTCATTTTAAATTATTTTTGGAAATTGTCTTTTCTATCATAAAATTGAGACTCTAGTTTATTAAAAATACTTAACTTCAAAATTAGGGGATTCAGAACAACTCAAATAGTTTAGGTAAAGTCTGAGTTAATTGATGGCCTAAATTATACACTAGAAGGGCTTTAACCATTTTAATGGTTCCTGTGATTTTTAGGACCTTTAAAAACTCTAATTGTAACACCCTAAAATTAATTAAGGTATTAATCGTGGATTTGGACTAATTGAGAATAATTATTATAAAATAATTAAGCGAGCTCTGTGATAGGAGTTTATAGAGAAATAAATAATTAATGAAAATTTAAGATTTAATTGGGTTAAAACTTAATTTAAACCTATAATTAATTTGAGTAGGTCATGAATAATGGAGGCCCCAATAATTTCAAGTGTAGGCCCAACTTTCTATTATAAGATTTAGCCCAAGGGAGACCACTTAGCAATGGCCTAATTTGGTTTAGTGAGTTAGAGGCTTAAGACCCTACTAAAATCCTAGAAATTTTACAGTCCAACTTATGAATTCTGGCCCAGCAAGACAAAATCTGAACCCCCATATGGATTTAGGCCTTTGGGTCAGCCCATAACCCATTTAGGACCCAAATTAAACCCTAAAACCAACTTCAACCCTCCTTACTCTGTAGAACCACAAAACACACAAGAACCGCACAAAGCATTTTCAAAGGTTTTGGAGAGAAGTTAGGGTTCTTGGCAAAAATCTATCTTCTCCCACTTCTAGAGTCAAAATCAGCCAAAATGAGTGTTATATAACTTGACCCCCTCCTCTTCCTCTTCAATTTGACCTAATTGGTTTTCCATTTAGAGCATTTTCACCACACCTCAAATATGATATAGATCATTTGATGTTTCTTAGAGGATTTTCAGAGGTTAAGGCTAGAAAGGATATTGGGTAAGTATAAACTCCTTATTTTGATGCATTTACTACTAGTTAGAGATCCCAATAGCTGACTTATGATATGAACTCTATTTCTATACAAAAATATCCATAATTTAAGGTGATATTTTAAGGTCTCTAATGTAGGGAAGACAAAATTTGAATTTTGTTTTTGTAGTGGCTGGGTAAGTGCCCTTTAGGTAGCTATTAGTGGTTTAATTCATTGAGTATTGGGTTGCTACTATAATTGATGAATAAGAATGGTAATTGTCTAATTTTGTGTTCATAGGGTGAGGTAGTATTATTGTTGGTTGTGATATCCGATTCTCTGAGAAATGAGAGAAAACGTGAGAAATGTAATGTATAGTTTCTCCGTCAACGTACGAAATTCACCAGATACAAAAGGAAGTCCCCTGAAATGACTTACTTAAGGTCCCAAAAAATTTGAGAATCATTTTAAACTCCTAAAAATGAGAATTCGGGGCTCAGATAGAAAGAAAAACAGAGCTAAAATGAAGAAATGAATTCGAACAAAAGGCTGACGAAATGTAAGGGCATTTTCGACATTTTGAGTAAAATTTAGAATTTTCATATGAGAGCTTTTTAAATCAAAGTTTTGAGTTTTCAAATATTCTTAGAGGCCCTGAAAACCATGGGAAGCCCTAAGACAGTTAAAACCCTTCTGGTGAACATTTTTCAACGTCGGTTGACCTAAACTTTGACCAGTTCGTTCGGGAGGGTTTTAAATCCAATTTGGATGAAACCAAAGGTATTTTATGAATTAAAGGACCTATATTTTGTGATGGAAAAGATGGTTCTTAAAAAGAATTTAAAATGAGCCTAATCGGAGCAAATAGGGGCGTAAGGGCAAAATGATCACTTTAAAAAATTATAAAAGAGGCTTCTTAAGTAAGATTACACCTCATCACTTTCTCCAAACTTCCATTTGTAGAAAAATGGGCAGCCATGATGTGACATTAAGAGGAGGGTGAGAGAAGAAGTTTAAGCTTCTGTTTAGGTAAGTAAATGGCCCCATTTCATCTTGTGCCAGTTAGGAAATTATTCCTCTCTCTAAGAGCTCTCTAATAGTGGTTTTCTTTTCTTGAAACTTGAAGATTTAGGTCTAACCCAAGTCAAAAAGGAACTATTTTCAAGAAATCAATTAGTGGAAAATAATCTACGCAAAAAGAGCTCTATTTTAAGGTAAGACTTTCTTAAAACACTTGTAAAATTTTGTGTTTTCAAGCCATTTAAGCTTTGATCTAGAGAGAGAAAATGAGGAGGAGAGTTTTTCTTTATATGTTCTTGATGAAACCAAAGGTTATGGAGTGCGAGGATTAAGAATATACAACTAGAATTGAAAAAAGATCTTTAGAATGCAAGTTATGAAATTTAAGGATTTGGTTGCACCTAGGCTAAGATGAAACTTTCTAGTAGTAATTTCAGTTGTCTAAGAGTATATATGAGTTCTTAAGACACCAAGAGAGCCTCCCACATGCTTCTCCCATCAAAGAAATTAAAACAACTCCATTAGTGCCATATGGAAGCATAGCTTCTGCCAAGAAAAGTTCATGCACCTAGAGAGTGTTTTAATTCCTTCAAATCTTAGTTTTGCATCATGTATGATGGGAGAGCATGAAAGGAAGCCTTGGACAAATTTTATAAACCATGGAAAGTAAGATGGCCTTATATGTTTCATAATATGGCTTAAAGAAGCAACACCTAGTTAAGCTCCTTGAATTGATTGTGTGATGACTCCAAGATGTTTAAATAGAGTCAAGAATCATAAATAGATGGAGAAAATGAAGCCAAGATGATATTTTCTTAAGGTTGCTTCATTAAGTGCATTATAGAGCCATAAGAGGACCATATGAACCACCTAGCTTTTCTAGTAAATGTGTGGCCTTATAATTTGATTCAAGAGTATAATTGGCTTCCATATGATGTGTCTAGGCCAAAAGAAATAATCTCTACCTTTTTGGGTGTGTGAGGTCAAGGGAGAGGACTTAAGGTTCAAGGAAAAAGTGTGTGAATGCAAGCAAGGTAGCTCTTTCCACCTTCTCTCATGCATGAATGCATGCTTACATTGTCTTTAAATGTGTGTATATATGTTTTGAGCTATGAAAAGTGTTTTAGCATGAGTTTTTATTCCATGGTACCATGATGATGTTTTATGCATTCAAATGATGTTTTATGTGCTTACCTTGGTTTGCTTGAGTGTGGAGAAACCAATAACTCTTAGCCATGGTGAGGATGAGCCAAGAACCCTTAAAGTTGGTTGAGACAAAGTAAAGAGTCTCCCAAAAACGAGATTGACTCCCAAGAGTAAGGTTGAGTCAAAAACCTCTTAAAGAAAATGGGTGAGGCAAGTCTAAAATCCACAAGTGAATGGATGAGGGTAATTCACTCACTTGGCAAGCCTATGTATTCATGTATGACTTAATCAAATGCCAAGAATGTTTCATGAATACTCACATATGTCAATATGCCCATGCATTTTTTTAAGGCTTATATTGCATCCTTTATATGTGATTGAATGGGAGATGAGCTATTAAGATTCTTTAAATCTCATCCCTTCCTCTTCAATGTCTTAACATGCTAGGTGAAACAATTGAGCAAGGTAATGGAAGCTACCAAGCCTAGGAGAAGGAGATTGACATCAAAATGCATGAAATGGCCTAGTTTTATCTATCTTGTAATCATACACATGGCATATGATGTAATCTCACGATGAAATGGTTATGTAATTATATGAGCATGTGTAAATACCTAAAGGTATGATATATGAATGAAATTTGATGCTAAATGTATGAGATAGCATGATTTGGGTATTGGATAGCCAAAGCTAGTATGTGTAATCTTGTGTATATCATGGGGTGGATGAGTGAGTTTGAGAAATATGGGTTTATGCACCTTTGAGACAAGTTTAGAATGTCATTTTGGTGCATTCCCACGTGCTTAAGTGGTCATGGTTGCCTTGGAGCTCAATTTGAACCCTTTGTAAAGCTTGAAAATGACCATTTCACAACCTAATGTCAAGATTTGGCCAAATAATGAATTTGCTCATGAAATCCAAAGCTTTTTGGAAAGTCAAAGACCAGATTATTTGGAGCTATGTGGAATTAATTATGATTTTTCAAAGTTTCCATTTTTCTACTAAACTAATATAGATACTATTCATATGGTTAGAAACTTAGGCTGTGTCATTTGTGGGCCAAATGATGTCCAATGTTCATGAAATTTTACAAGTATAAACTAGACATAATAAGCTTTCCATGGCCACTACAATCACCCCAATTGGACCTCTGAATAAGGAGATATGAATTTTTAAATTTAGAGATCAGTACTAGGGATGATAGTTGACCTCTGGTATTGTTCCATCAGTTTCCGGTGCCTAGCAGCCTCTGTTGTGGTCCAAATTTATTTTTAGATTTCTAGAATGGTATAGTGTGCCTAATTTATATTTTTCTAGAATTAGTTATGATTTTTCAAAATTCAGGCACAAAATTTGAAAAACTGATCTGAGGCTGCACTAGTGTATTTTGTGTATTTGCTCTCTTTGCTTGAGGTATGGACCATTTTTTGAGCTTGTTATGAATTGAAATTGTCCATTTAATTATGAGAATGAGATGGATCATTCTATATGACCCACGAGACACCGAAAGAGAAAATTTATCCGTGGCAAAATGCAACTTATCCATGAGAATTAATGTTATTATGTTGCCTCCTATAGAATAAGCATGAGACGAGGCATGGAAATTGTATGAATTGAGTCTTAGAAGTATGGTGTTACATTGGCTCTCAAGGAATTATCTACAAGTGAGGTAACCAGGGTTAATATTAATTCCATGCATATATCTACTTTAATTTTATATCTGTAGCAAATGTATGATTTTGAATGCTAAGGAATGGTTGGCTATCTAATACATTATGTCTAGACCTTGCGAGTCTATGGTGAAGCTGTGGTGAGGCTACCGCCCATACATTATGCTTCAATTGGGCACTGGGTTATGATCAGACCCTTATATGCACTAAGCCCAGGTTGTGCTCATTGGAGATTTGGTACTGTGGAAGGCCTTTCCCGATGTTAATGTCCTTTAACATGTGAAATGTAATTGCTAGTAGGAGATAGTAATCACTGATAGCACAATTGTTTTATTTGCTGATATGACTATTATTTCTAATACTTATCTGATTTCATACACATATGTTAATTAAATTGGAATATATGAATGAAATTTGCCTTTGGTTACTAAGATTTGCATCTCACCCCATTTCATGGGCTAACTATTTCAGATGAAGGTCCTTTAGGTAAGAATAAAAGAAAGTAAGTGGATGAACATCCATGAGCTAAGACCATGTGTGGAAAATTCTACACTTAGAGTGTAACATTCGGTTTTATGAAAATCCAAGAAAACATAAGAAAATGCGAGAAACATAACATATGGTTTCTCCGTTAACGTACGAAAATCACCAGATACAAAAGGAAGTCCCCCAAATAGAGTAAATTAAGGTCCAATAAAATTAGAATAATATTCTAGACCGCAAATAATGATGAGTCAAGGCCAGAGGTGCCTTAAAATTGTGACTAAAATAGATGAAAAAAAAGGGATAAGAAAAAGGTCTCCAAGAGCTTCCGAAGTCAAGTATAAAGGAGCCAGAGACCAAAATGCAAAGAAAAGCTATATGCCGGGCAAAATGTATAAATTGCCCAAAAGTTCAGGGAACCCTAGTTTCACCCTTTATTCGTGGCTTTAAGCATGAATATCAAAAAATTAGACAAGAATCTCATAAATCCATGACCCACAGTTAAACTAAGTTTGATGAGACGAGTCCAATGATGCCAAGTTGTCCAGATGGCCGAACGGGATCCGGTCTAAGATCTGGTTATCCAGATCAGTAGCCATGAGCAAAATAGAAAAAGGAAGTTGTAACAACTATAGAAATAAAAATAGCTAAAGGGATAAGAAACCTTGAAGGAGTTTCAGGGACAGAATTGTAGTAAATGAAAATTTTATAGCACAATCATAATACAAAACGGTGAAAATTACACCTATAGACCCAGGTGTCCAATTGACACCAAAATTTATGAGGATTGAGGTTAAGGGTTCCTGAACCATGTTTGAAGCTCAGTATGGCCAGAAAGTAGAAGAAATAATATTCATAAATTTTAGAAGGTCTAAAGGTATGTATTATACCGTAAAACCTTAATCGGGCCCGGATACTGATTGTTAGACTGCTGTAAAGTCCAATAGCTGATTCTAAAGGCCCAAAAGATAAGAGAAGATATAATTAGAGTTTTAAAAATATAAAACCTAAATATAAATATAAAATGAAAGGGAAAGAAGAGAAGAATTGTAGTTATTTTAAAGAATTCACCATGGTTAAGTTAGAAACTAACTATGGTTGAGTTAAAAGTAGACCATGGATGAGTTAAAAAAATTAACCATGGTACTATCCATAACTTAAGGGCTAAGAAAAGAATTCCAAGTGTGTGGCTAAGAATTTTTGGAAGAAGATATTTAGTTATGAAATTAGAAAATCAAAAGAAAAAAGGAATGGAAGGTTAAGATTTAATCTTGAAAAGGTTGATCCAAGGGTCTAAATTTAGTATGACCATTTAACTTCATCCAAATTCATCTCCTTCACCTCCATTCCACCATTTTCACGCCACACACAAGGGAGGAGGAGAGAAAAACGTGAAGAGAGGGGGGGAGGGAGGGAGAAAAAGTGGAAAAAGAAGTGAAACCAATTAAAATTGCCACTATTCTTCACCAAATTTCTTCATCTTCTTCATCCTCCAACCATTTTCTCCAAAGGGCAGCTGCATATTCATCTTTTCTTCAAGGTGGAATGTTGCTCTAAGTGGGAAGAGAAGGGATTTTAATGTGAGAAAAGCAAAGGATCCAAGGATTAAGCTTAAAGAGTCAGTTTTCTCCATCTTATACTTGCAAATCACATGCGTTAAGCTAGTTTTGTTCAACCCTAGCTATGAGTCATTTTTGTATAGCATATGAATCATTAGAAATGGAGTTTATATGTTGAATATGAAGGCCTTGAAATGAAATTTATATGTTGAACATGAAGGCCATATGAGCTTAGTTATTGTTGTTATGTGCTGAGACTTTGAAAAACACAAAGATTGTAATTTTTGGAAAAATAGAAATCATGGGGAGATGCTGTCCGAATTTTCCCAAAATTTTTATATGTTTTCTTGATGTCTTAAAGTCATGTATACCAAATTTCAAGTCCTAAAACATAAAGCAAAAGGCTATGGAATTTTTAGAACCAAAGAAATGCACTTTTGAGCCTAAAACTGAGCTAGATTATGTGATAACTAAAACGTGATGTTGAGGCTAGAATTTGATGATGTTATCCATTCCAATGGATTCAAAAGGGTGTTTTTAGCTAGGAATACCTATGGGAAAGCCCCCAAAACTCATGGGATAAAATTCTTAAATTTTGGCCAAGAAATGCATACTATTCGGCCATAGTGAATAGGAATGGAAAGAGTTAGATTTTTTCAATTCCAATGGTCCCATTAAGTTTAAAATGGTCATCCTACTTTAGAAGTTAAGGTTTATATGTTGATTGTAATAAATTATCATTATGATTATAGGGTTTGATGTTGTTTTAGGAACTCCAAAAGCAAGTAAATCGAGTCTCAAGGATTGAGGAGTAAAGTTTGCTAAGATAGTAGTTTTCTTCTCTCTTTCCTTAAGCTTGTATGTTTGTATAATGATGAGTGTTATGCTATATCAAGTTGTCATTTATGCTATAAGATGAGACATGTATGCTTAGATTGTGCTTGACCTTGTATGAAATTCCTTGAATTGTTATGCGATATGTGGCATCTTGACTGGTATTATGTTATGTACTTACATGCTTGCTTGTGAATGAGATTGGTTTACTACTACTAAGATTTCATAATCTCACCTCAAATATAACCCATGCTAGGTCCGAGTTCAAGCAAAGAAATAGCAAAAAATGTGAAGATATAAATCAAGAACCTTACTTTTATGCACCACATTTTGTCATGTAATTAAATATTTTATATTATTGCGTGTATGAGTTATATTATAACATTGTAAGGTACTTAGGTATGAAATGGAAAGCCATATATATACCTAACCCTGAAGTAAAAAGAGTATAACTAGCATACCTAAGATGCAAGAATGCCTGTGCTTATATAAAGGCAAAATAATAACAATAATATGACCAATGAGGGGTAAAATTGTCCAATTTTTGGAGGTACACTTTAATATGGATTTATACGCATTCTACTGAGGAAGTATTTTTTCCTTGTAAAAGGCTTAGAGAGCTTGAAGTAGAACCCTGAACCGACCTCATATGATTTTTCTATAATTAATTATGTATTTTCAAAGTTAGATAAGAAATTGGAAATGACCAAATGAATAGTAAAATTATATGAGGAAGTTTTTAAAAGGAAAAATTTTAATTAGTTTAGGTTTCCATTGACTTCTCTAAGTTTTATATGAGGTAATAGTAGTAGGAAAAGTGTTATAAAATAAGGTATGACATAGAGGGATCTAATCTAGGATAGATGTTAATTTTGTTATTCTTTTATATAGCATCATCATCAACATCTAATCATGTTGCCAAGTGTAGATATTTTGTGTTTTGGTAAACAATAATGTAACTAATAGTGAGTTAGGCTTTACAAAATTTGGAGTTTGATGTATGCTTTCACTTACAATCTGATATGGAACCTCTTTAGTATCAATGTATGACTTGACTCTTGAAAGCATGCTTTTATATCTCCATGAATGATAATATTAGTTGCTTGTGGATCTTGTTATTGTCAATACTTCATGACTTTATTTATACATGATAGTTTGATGAGTAGGAATCAATACCTATGATTTGATTTGGCAATAAGAGATATGTTGGGTAAATCAGGTAGATTAATGCCATTAAAACCTCATAAATTAAGGTAGAGTGGCCCTAGAGTATTACTAGAGGGAGAGTTGAAGTGTATAGGATGAAATTTGAGAGGTATAGGTGCAGAAAAAGGTCACGCAATGCCCAAGAATAGCTGAGTCATAGCTAAGAATCAGTCAGAAGCGAGAAGTGCTGCGGCACAGGATGTCTCACTGTCGTGCAAAACAAATAATTCACCTAGGGTGTGACAAAATGTAACCTTGCTGCAGCGCAAAACAAAAATTTTACCTAAGGAGGCTAACAGAATGCAACTTTGCCATGGTGCAATTTGAATAAATTGGGTTAAAAGTCCCAAGAGGCATACCCGTCACTCTCATCGCAGCACGACAATATGAGTAATAGGTCCCCAAGAGCACTTCGTCATGGTGCAGATAACCCAAGTCGAGGCACAAGGTGCAAAATCTCAATTTTGAGTTATAGTAGCCACTTACTCCACAGCACAGATACACCAAGTCATGGTAGAAGTCTCCAAACTTGGATTTTAGGTTTTAGTAGCCAACTTACCCATGACAGGGCAAGTCCAAGTTGCAACAAAGGTTTTCAAACTCTTATTTTAACCTAGAAATCTTGGTTTTTCCTATGGCAATGCTAAAGGATGACTTGGAAACACTTGTAGGAGGTTTTTGTGAGTTGGAATTAATGGATAAATGAATTAAAGCTTTTAATTGATGATTAGATTCACTCATGTGCATAAATAGCTATGATTATTTCGTTAATGACCCTAATAACATCAAGGTTCAAATTCCCTTACCTTTTTCCTATTTTGATTATTTGAAATGGCTTTAGACATTGATTTCTGATTATTACTTACGTAATTAAGCCTAATTATGATAATTAAAAAGTAGGGTCGTCACACTAATGAGCTCAAATTTTTCATTTAAAACTCCTTACCTTTAAGTTTTAAAATTTTACTCAAAATTATGATTTTGCCATTGCATTTGTCATTTAATCCATTCAGTTGATTTGGCTCCAATTTTGGGCCATCCATGATTTCCTATTCCCAAATTTAGAGGCTTTCATTAATATTCTACTCTTCAGGAACTTTATTACAAATTTTGAGGGATATTGTATTTTGTGTGTTGAATTTGGAATTCTAGTTGGCCAAGGAAGAAATTTTGTTTATTTCATAAGAAAATTAGGAATTTCGAGCAAAATTGGGGGTAAAATTCAAGAATCCATTTAGAGGCAAAACTTAGGGTATATTATGTTATGTGTGTCAAATTTGAAATTCTAATTGGCGAAAGAAAGAATTTTAGTCAATGCATAGAACATTAGAAATTTTGTAATGAAATGATAAATTTAGGGTAAATTTTAATCACATTCATCATAAACTAAAGTTAACAAAATAATATCACGGGGTATCAATGTGTTAATGATTTAAGATCCAAACCATTTAATTGCAAACTTTTAATCCATAAAGTATCAAAATGAAATTAAGCCAAATAACAAGGTACAAAATTCTACATACCTTTCTAATTATTTATTTTGATAGAATATTCTATGATCAAATTATTTAAATTTTCAAAATTCTTTAATTGATTATCAAAATAAAAAACTTTTTTATTAAAGCATTTGTAATGCTCTCTAAAGTTATTTTGTTCCTCAACTTTTCCTTATATAATACACACTAAATGTAACATAAACACTATATCACAAAAGAATTATGTCAATTTGATAATTTGTTCTAAATCAATTATGATTGTTTATATATATATATATATTTCGGTTACAAAGAAGTCACAAAATTTTAGAAGTAAAGGGTTAAGAAAAAAAAAGTAAGGTACAAATCAAACTAAAAAGAAAATTATTGCCAAAAAATTCTTCAACCATGCATTTTTTTTAAGTTTAACACAATCTAGATTTGGGAATCTCGCAAGTTTTAAAACAAAATTTTATGAAGTAATTAAGGTGAATTAAAAAATATACTTTTTTTAAAGGGAATTTAATGATGCATGGCGCATTGAGTAATTTATGGTTTTAGGTTAGAATTCTATTCAAAGCATGTTGTTGGAGTTTTTGAAAGGTGGATAGCTAATCTTGATTGTGTAGCCTTAGAGTAAAATAATAATAATAAATAATCTTTTTTTGGTTATTTTTGGTTGTGTCTAATATTTAAACAATGATAATTTAGTTTTTGAGACAACTCTAATAATATTAAGTTTATTTGAAACAAAAAAACAAAAAAAAACTTATCTGACTTGCACTTTACCTATCACATGCTGAGCCAGAAAATGAAATCTTGAATTAATTGGTAAAGGAGTACAATTTATAATATTTTGCCTAATGCTGTAATAATGTAACGAGAAACTAATTATGTTACTTTAACTAAATAAATAACAGACTTTAGAAAACTATCTAACTATCCATTCTCTTTATTTAACTCTAATACCCCCGCAAGCTAGAGAATGTATATTGTAATACCATAATTTCTTAGCTTATCCCATGCCTTTAAATAACTCATTTCCAAGAACCATGTAAATATTCAAAGGAAAAGGCATTAAAATAATACATTATTTAGTGTTGCGTCGCATATAAAAATTTCAATCGGTGTCACGTAGATCATGTGAGCTCATGTATCGTATTCCCATATTTAATTGCATAGATACAACTCATTTACATCACCAAAATTGACCTAGAGCTCGTGCATGGCAAGAGGAAGCATAAAATTCATATATGCATTTTCAGACAGAATGTCCTCACTTTTATCACAAACTTTGAAAAATCATAACTAATTTTAGAAAACTCAAAATCATGCATTATTTGCCATTCTGGGAAGTTACACATGTCTACTTTATGATAAAAATATTTCAGATCATGGAACATAACACAAGAGACGTTTAACATTCGAAAATGTCCAGAGGTCTGACTGTCAACTGGTACTATCATAGGTTTCTATAGCATATTTTAAAAATGTCCAATTAATTTTATAAAAAATTCAATCCATGGAAATATACCAATCTGGAAAGCTATAGATGTTAGCTAGAGGAAAAAAATATCTCCAAGATAGTTCAGGCACGCCCAGACCTCGAAACCTAATCAAACAATACCTGAGGTCAGATTGAGTGCCTGATACTAGGCAGAATCTTTAAAAATTCATATCTCCCTCTCTAAATATCCAAATGAGGTGCTTCTAATTGTAAAAAGTCACTGAGAATGTCTAGTTTCTCCCTATAAAATTTTATAACAACTGAATATCATTTGCCCCTTGAATAATGGAATTCAATTTTGGACCAGTGCTACAGTACCAATGACCAAAACTAGAAAAATTCTTAACTTCAACAATTCGCCAAATATTCCACAAACCTCCAAAAATTACCAAATTTAGCTTCCTAAAAATCTCTCAACAAGATCTAGATGTATACCAAATTTCAAACCAAGAAGAGCTCATTTGGATAAAAAGTGACATAGCCTCATGAAATTGTCATTTTTGCTCCCTATCAAGAGTCACTTTAGTCCAAATGGCTTCCTCTTAACTTTGGCATCTCTTGGACAACTTTAAAAGCATAATTAGAACTTGTGTACATTGCCCAAGTGGTCCCAACCCCATCCATTTTATTTTGGCCACTCCACATCCAAAGATACACTAGGACACACATGCCATTCAAGGGTCAAAATCCACATTTACATTGATTTGATGCTACATAGGATTTATATAACATCCATACATCGTATTACATGTGCTCAAGGTCTCACATTACCAAAAATAATATGTACAAAGCTTCTTGATATTTCATTACAAGTTAGACTAAAAAATGAACAAATTGTAGCCACTTAATGTTCTTGGCTTGCATTTCCTTAGTTTGGAGCACCACCTAGACATTTCAAGAATGAGAGAGAAAGGGGATGAGATTCTAAGAACCCCTAACTAAGAAGCTAAACAATTGTGACTTAACTTCACAATTTACTCATTTCCAATACAATTTGCAAGGCCAACCCATGCACTCATAAAATGAAAATTGAAATTCTAAACTAGAAGAGATCATCCACTTCTTTTATTGCTTTCCACAAGCATCATTTTCTTCTTTTTCTTTCTTTTTTTTTACACAAATTAATTTTTTTTGTTTTTAAAAAAATTATTATTTTTATTTTATTAAAGCAAAGATAAAACAAGAAAAGGTGTAGCCACATGCTCAATAAAAAGCCATCGTATCATGCTATTCGGGAGAACATATGGAAAGGAGTCTACAGCATTTTTAGCTACTGCTAAAATTGAGGTTGCAATAACTAACCTAACTAAACTTAAAATACACTGTCGTGTTCCCAAAAAGATGCTATCGCATTAAGCACTTCGAGAAAAAATAAGGGGAATCAACTATAAAGATTAGCGATCGCTAAAAACAAGGATGCTATCGCTAACCATGACAGAACCAGATATCAGCAACTGATTTGAATTTTCTTTCACATTTCACAAAATCTGAACAAGTCATAACCAAACCTTACTTAATTCAACTCCCCATAAATAAACCAACATTTTCCCTCATAGCATACGAAGAAAAAAATTCATCACCAACAAACTTCAAACTTCAACATCATCATTAAGTAAATCAAATAGTTTAAGAAATACTCCCCCTTTTTATGAGATTGTTGCCCATTAAATCAATCCATCCTCATGCTTATTAATCAAAAGATTTTTTTTGGGAAGAAGATTTGCCCCATCTACAAAATAAAAACAAGCAATTAAACCTACAACAAACTATCTAATGAAACTAAGAAATGAACAAAGCAAGAAACACTTAGGTTGCCTCCCAAAAATGCTAAGTTTAAAGTCTTCAGCCAAACTATCTTGACACTTTTATGAAAAATCTTGGAGCTACACATTTGCTTTCATCCTGTCCACCAGTCCACCGAGGTAATGCTTCAAACATTGGCCATTTACCTTAAAAGTTTCTCTATTTTTCTCATCTTGAATTTCAATGGCACCAAAGGTAGTGGTAGACACAACCTTAAAAGGACCAGACCATCTTGATTTAAGCTTTCTTGGGAACAACCTCAAACAAGAATTATACAATAACACTAAATCACCAGGTATCAAATCCCTTTTTAAAATCTTCCTATCATGCAAAATCTTTGTCTTTTCCTTATATAACCTAAAACTCTCATAAGCTTGTAACCTAAATTCATGAAGTTCATTAAGGTCCAATAACCTCCTCTCACTAGCATCTTTATAATCCAAATTCAACTTCTTTATGGCCCAAAAAGCTTTATACTCAAGTTTCAAAGGTAAATGACAAGCTTTACCAAACACTAATTGATATGGAGACATACCAATTGGTGTTTTGTAAGCTGTCCTATATGCCCATAAAGCTTTATCTAACTTATCAGACCAATCTTTCCTATTAATACTCACTATTTTTTTCAAAATTCTTTTGATCTCCCTATTAGATACTTCACAAAGGCTGTTGGCCTGAGGATGGTAAGCTAAAGCCATTTTGTGGTGAACTTCATATTTTTCCAGCAAAGATTTAAACTAGCGGTTATTAAAATGAGTTCGACCATCACTAATAATAGCTCTAGGGGTGCCAAAATGAGAAAAAATATTTTTCTTTACAAATCGCACCACTGTTTGAGCATCATTATGTTGGCAAGCTACCGCCTCAACCCACTTACTCACATACTCAACAGCCACTAAGATATATTGTTGGCCTCTAGAAGAAACAAAGGGACCCATAAAATTAATTCCCTATAAATCAAACAACTCTACTTCAAAGATACCGGTTTGAGGAAGTTCATGTCTTTTAGAAATATTATCGGATCTTTGACAAGCATCACAGTGAGAAACAAAAAAATAAGAATCCTTAAACAATGTAGGCTAATAAAAACCAGATTATAATACTTTAAAAGAAGTTTTCTGACCACTAAAATGTCCCCCAAATGGTGATGCATGACATGCAAGCAAAATATCATGTTGTTCAATCTCAGGAACACACTTCCTAAGAACTCCATCTACACATCTTTTGAACAAATAAGGCTCATCCCAAATGTAAAGCTTGGCCTCACTTAAAAATTTCTTCTTTTGATAATAGTTTAATTTAGGAGGTAAAACTTCATAGACAATATAATGTTTAATTTAGGAGGTAAAACTTCAGCAAATTAGCAGCCATAATGCATTCATCAGGAAAAGCATCATTCACAAGCCTATTGTCACTAACATGCTCATGATCCAACCTAGAAAGATGATCAGCCACTAGGTTTTTACTTCCTTTCCTATCTACTATATGCAAATCAAACTCCTGAAGTAATAAAACCCACCTAATTAGTCTAGGTTTAGACTCTTTCTTACTCAACAAATATTTAATAGCAGCATGATCAGTGTGTACTACAACTCTAACTCCCAACAGATAAACTCTAAACTTCTCAAAAGCAAAGACAATAGCTAACATTTCTTTCTCAGTAGTGGAATAATTTACCTAAGCATCTGCTAATGTCCTACTGCATAATCACTTGCATCACACATGATCTCAAAAGGCAATGACCAATCTAGAGCAACTATCACAGGTGCAGTTACTAGCTTCTGTTTCAACTCTTCAAAACTTTTCAAACAATCATCATCAAAAAGGAACTTAGTATCCTTTTCTAATAGCTTGCACAAGGGCTTCGAAATTTTTGAAAAATCCTTGATGAATCTTTTATAGAAACCCACATGCCTGAGAAAACTTCTAAGTCCTTTGACACTAGTAGGAGGTGGTAATTTCTCAATCAATGATGTCTTGGCCCGATCTACTTCCAAACCCTCCTTAGATACCTTGTGTCCTAATATTATTCCCTCCTTCACCATGAAATGGCATTTTTCCCAATTCAGAACTAAATCAGTCTCCTCACACCTTTTAAGCACCTTAGAAAGATTCTTCAAACAAACTTCAAATGAATAACCAAAGACAGAAAAATTATCCATAAAGATCTCCATGATATCTTCAATGAAATAAAAAAAAATTGATGTCACGCACCTTTGAAAGGTTGTTGGTGGTATGTTACACAATCCATATGGCATTCTCCTGAAAGCAAAAGTGCCATAGGGACAGAAAAAGTTATTTTCACTTGGTCTTCAGGTGCTATAGAAATTTGGTTATACCCTGAATAACCATCCAAAAAATAAAAATATTCCTTCCCCACTAGCCTATCGAGCATTTGGTCAATGAATGGGAGAGGAAAATGATCTTTTTGAGTGGCTGTGTTTAATTTTCGATAGTCCATGCATACTCGCCATCTAGCGACAGTTCTTATAGAAATTAATTCTTCTTTTTCATTCACCATAACTGTCATTCCCCATTTCTTAAGGACGCACTGTACCGGACTAACCCACGCACTATCTGAAATTGATAATTGATTCTGGCATCAAGCCACTTGATGATTTCTTTCTTAACAACTTCCTTTATCATCAAGTTAAGCCTCATCTGATTCTCTATAGATGGTTTATGATCTTCCTCTAATAAAATTTTATGCATCACAATGGAAGGGCTTATCCCTTTGAAATTTGTAATTGTCCGACCTAAAGCCTTTTTATGACTCTTTAGTACTTTAATTAGTCTCTGTTCTTGATAAGAATCCAATGATATAGAAATGATGATAGGAAGTGTCTCTGAATCCCCTAAATATGCATATTTCAGATGCTTAGGGAGAGGTTTTAACTCCAAAACTGGTGGTTGCTCAATTGAAGGCTTAAGAGATGAAACTAAACGGGAAGCCAAATCTAAAGATTCCACTTGCCAATGCTTTTTAACCCGAGTGGTTGAAAAATAAAATACTTAGGCTACTTCATAACTAGCTTCAGTCTTCTCATGCTTCACTCCTATTAATAATGCTTCAATAGGATCTTGAACTATCATTGTATTAAATTGTTCTTGAGCTAAATCATCAATCACTGAAATTTTGAGGCAATCTTCAACATCTCTAAGATATTTTAGTGCTTTGTCCATGTTAAACACCACCTGCTCATCCCCCAATCTCATCACTATTTTCCCTTTCTTTACATTAATAAGAGTTCTAGCTATAGCTAAGAATGGAAGGCTAACAATTAATGGATTATCTTTATCTTCTTCACAGTCTACAACAATGAAAGCAGTCGGATATATGAACTCATCAACTTTCACTAAAACATCTTCAATTATACCCTTTGGATATGCTAAGCTTCAATCCGCTAATTATAATGTTACTGTAGTAGGTCTTGCCTCATCGAGTTGCAATTTCTCAAAGACAAATCATGGCATAAGATTTACACAGGCTCCAAGATCACATAAAGCTTTACCTTGAAATTGATTACCTATTTTACAAGGCACAGAGAAGCTACTCAGATCTTTACACTTTATTGGAATCCATGGGTTGATTATTTTGCTGCACTTTTCAGTAAGTGCTATAGTTTCAAATTCACCAAATCTTTGCTTCTTGCTCAGCATCTCTTTTAAAAACTTAACATACTTAGGCATGTACTCCAAAGCTTCTGAAAAAGGAATATTTATATGAAGTTGCTTGAACACTTCCAGAAATTTTTGATATTGCTTATCTTCCACCTTCTTTTGAAATCTTTGAGGAAATGGTAATAGAGGTATTATCCTTGGTAGTGTTTGTAGTTTTTCTCCTTGTTTCTCACCCTTATCAACATCCACATGTTTTTTAACTTCTTTACTACTCACTTTTGTCTTCTTTTTAGCTGATGCATCCACATGTTCTTCTCTTATTCTTTTATCTTCACTCTTTACCTCTATAGCAATTTAACCTTTATCATCCTCTACAATAGTATTTGATGTAGGTGTATGGCTAACCACCCTTGGTGCTTGAATATCTGGCAACTCTTTTCCATTTCGAAGAGTTATAGCCTTACACTCTTCCCTGCCTTCTCTTCTAGGATTAGGCATCATATCACTTGGCAATCCCCCTTGTCTCAATGAATTTATTACTGAAGCTATTAACCTTTTTGCAACTCTAAATTTCTCAAGGAGGTGTTAACTCTAGCATTCACTTGAGCTTGCTCTTTATTTTGCTTACTTTGGATATTAATGAATTTATCCAAGGTATCTTCTAAATTTGTCTTAGGTTCTTGAATAGGTGCGTTTTGCCTCATAGGTTGAGCAAAACCCAGTGGTTGAGTAGGCTTAGTGCCTAAAGAAGATGCTGGTTGATTCAGTGCTGGGCCATGCTTCCAAGAGAAGTTTGGATGATTTCACCACCCAGGATTGTAATTATTAGAGTAAGGATTCTAATTCTTCAAAAGGTTCCCCACATAATTAACTGATTCTGAAGATGCAAAGGGGCAATAATCCATTAAATGTAGATCCCCATAATTTTCACAAGTAGTTGGGGCCACTTGAGTAGAGCAGACACTCATATGCTGACTTCGCTGCACTTGAGATTCTAGCATATTAAATCTCTTGTTTAGAGCAGAGAGAATAGTTGCAAGTGGAATGGAAGAGTCTTCTTGAGTATTGGCAACATTAGCACTCACCCTTCTGTCACCTCCTCTTTGCACATAGCTTTCAGATAATGTGTCCAATGCCTGAACAACATCATCTACAGGCATTTCATCCCAACGTCCATTTAAAATAGCATCCAACATTGTATCAGTTTGTGGAGTTAGATGCATGCAAAAATTCTGAACAATGGCACAGTTATCTATCCTATGGCTCAGGCATTGGTGAAGCAAATATTTGTATCTCTGCCATGCAGCATACAAGTACTCATCTGAAGCTTGCTTAAAGTTGATAAGCTCACGACAAGCATCCACTATTCTATTGTTTGGAAGGAAGCAAGCTCTGAATCTTGCCTCTAGCTTATCCCAAGTATCAATTGAACCCTCTAGTAGAATTAATAACCATTCCTTAGCCTTTCCTTGTAGAGAGAATGGGAATAGTCTAAATCTTAGAACATCCCTTGGTATCCCATTCTGCTTGAATGAATCACACACTCCAAAAAATGATAGAATGTGACGTTGGGATCTTCATCGGACTTCTCACCAATAAATTGTCCATTAAGCTGCAACACAGAGATCATCACAGGCTTTAACTCAAAATTAGCAGCTTGAAAGTCCTCCACTACTATGCTAGATTGAGTGCCCTTCATAGTACGACCCATAAATTCTTTTATGGACTGATTTTGATTCCCTTCCTGAGCCATTTCTTCACGTACTGAATTTTGAACTTTAGAAGGAGTTTCTTCAAAGTTCAAGTCCACCATAAGATCACTAACTTTTTTTGTTGTGCGCTCTTTCTTTGCAGAGGATCGCCTCAGCATGTACCATGGTACCTATAAAGGAGAATTCAACTAACTGTATTACTTTAAACAAAAAGCAAAAGCAAATGATAGAATGAAGAGAATTTCTAACTAATTAACTAACTAATGCTTAATTAAGGACTACTAAAGATTACACACTTTTAACTGAACATATAAACCATTCCCCTACAACGGCGCCAGAAAACTTGACCACGAAAAATTATATGTATTGCCGCAAGTGTACAGGTCAAATCAAGTAGTTCAGTGATAAGTATGAGTATCGTTCCCACAAAGAATGACTTAAATGCAATTAGGCAATGCACAATCTACTTTCATCTACGTTAAGTGACCAATTAAGCAAGTCATGAACTTAGAACTAATTTTAAAACAAAACAATTTAAAGAAAACTTAGTTGGTAAAGAAAATTTACACAAAAATCCAAGATTTTGAAGTTACCTAGAGTCACTATTCCCTTTATGCTTACTAGAACTTAATTACTTGTTCAATTGCAATTAATTATCACCTTGTGGGTGAAGAGATTCATAAGCTATAACCGTCTGTCGATGTAATTATAGCCCTACTCTTCCCTAAAATCTAAGTGTCCTTAGAATTAGGTTAGAGTGCATTAAATGCTATAACCCTCTACAAACCAATTAAGGCAATTAGGTATATTTCTATCCCAATTACAAATTAGATAAATCTAAACTTAATCTATCTAACTCTTAAGTATAATAATTCTAAAATAAGAACTTCATTTCTCTCTTTCACTTTCAATTCCATAAATTACTTAAAAATAGTGAATAAATCCCACTAAAACTTTAATGGATGACTCCCAAATTCAATCAAATTAACTATAAGTAATACATAATATTGAGAGTCATCAATCCCAATAGCTCACACGCACCCATTCACATACATTCAAAGTATATATACATCAATGACACAATTATGGGACATAACGTGTGCAAGGCTACAATTTCATGCCACATCTACACATTAAGATCATTCTCATGCTCTAGGGTGTAACACCCCAAAATTTATTTAAGACTAATAATGGCAATTAGGGAGTAATATGGATTAATTAGCAAAATTAATTAAGAGGGTGGACTTTTACTTCGGGCCATATAGAAAACTTAATTGAGTTTTGGACTAAATGTAGAAGCCCAATTAAGCCATAAGCTTAGTAGGAGAGCCCAATACTAGTCTCCTTGTGGGCTTAACTTAAATTTTCTGGAAAGCCCAAACCTTATTAGTGAATTTAAGTGAGACAAGAGCCCATTTAGCCTTAGCCCAAATTTAGAAAAGTGAGGCCAATTGGGTCTTGGGCTATTGGATTAACACACTCCATCCCCAACACACAAAAAAAATTCTATAGCCCAAACCAATAAACCTTAGCCCAATTCTAAAAACAAATTAGACCATGGATAATATTTAGGCCCAATGATTATAGGTGTAGACCTAAAATAAATGGACTCTTGAAATTTAGCTTGACCAGACTACAACTCTATAGCCCAACTCATGAGACTTAGCCCAACTAACACCAATCTTTAAACCCACTAGATTTTAGGCCTTCAAATCAGCATACTCTCCCTAACCCTAAGAGTCTCTGCAACCCATCTCAGCTAGCACTAGCCCACTTAAAATAATGGACCCATTGGACCAGCCTATCTTTACTAAAACCCTAAGAAGTCTTCTTTCCACCCATTTAGCTGCCAAGAAATTCATGTTCAGTAGACTTAAAAAGCTATTTTCGCACTTGAGAAGAGGGGCTAGGGTTTTTCTGCATGCCTCCTCCATTTCTCACTTCTAGAGGAAGATTTGGCCAAGGTAATCTATATTAAACATGTCCCTCTCATTCTCCTCTTCATTTTGGTCTAATTATTTTTTGGTTTTAAGCATTATCATCTCCTTCTCAAATCTGAAATTTGGTGTTTGGGTGTTTCCTTATAAGATTTTTGGAGTAGAAGCTAAAGGGGTGATTGGGTAAGTATTTCCTTCTCATTTTGTGTATTATTTTGCTGGAAAATGTCCTCAAGGATTGATTTTCATAATGGGTTCTACTATTATGCAAAATTATAAGGAGATGAAGGTGAAACAATGAAATTTATGGGCTTGATGACTCAAATTCGAAGTTTAGAAAGACCCACGGTGTGTTCTTAGTAGTTGAGGCTCAAGCTAGTCCATTTGACCTTTTGGGTGTATATGTAAGTGTTCCCCTTTCTCTTGTATGGTATATATACAGAATTTCCATCATTTGGACTGACTTTTGGTGCATGGCTTTTACATGTGCGAAAATGGAGATGTTAGGAGTGACGCATTGTGAGGTCTTGTTGTTGCGATCTTGAATTGGTGCAGTAGACCCTTAAGAAGCTTGAGTAAAAAGTTCTTAATATACTCTTGTTAAGATTAATCTATGGATAGGGAAATTCCTTACTAATGATAGTTGAATAATGATGATTATGCTTATGTTAGGCCTGGTGTACTTTGAATCATGAAGTTAGTTAGAGGATGAGTAATTGGCTTCATTGAGGTAACCGGGGTTAATTTTCTAATTCCATGTATATGTTCATGTTAATATGATATTATTTGCACATATATGATTTTGAAATGCTAAATGATTGGTTGACTACTTGAATTGTTATTGTGATTGGATCTTGTGAGTCCATGGTGGAGCTGTGGTGCGGCTGCCACCCATGCATGTGCTTCGATTGAGCACTAGGTTGTGATCAGACCCTAGATGCACTAAGCCCTGGTTGTGCTCATTATGGAGAAGGTATCGTGGACAAACCTCTCCCTGTGTTATTGGCCATTAACATATTGTGTATGATTGCTGGTATGAGACAGTAGTCATTGGTAGCTCAACTAGTTCATTTGTAAATTGAATTAATGGTTTTGGTACTGATGATATGAAATTATATTGTATTGATTAATCTGTACATATATATAGAATTTGCCTCTTGTTACTGAGATTGTATATCTCACCCTGATTATGGGCTAACATTTTCAGGGACCGGACCTCTTAGTGGCAAGGAGAAAATTAATGGAAGCTTATTATATGATTTAGTAGTAGGTAGGTTTGGAAACCTTATCAAATTATATTTGTATAATTAAACTACTAGTTTTATGTAATTGCTGCATTACATCATGAATTGCCAAGCATAGGGACTGTAATCATTTGATACACCAGATGTCAACTTAAACTAGTAGTGTATGGAATTTCTAATGGGACTTATGTTTGGATAGAAATGTGAGTAGTATATGAACTCTTTGTTGTCATTGATCTATAAAGTCACTGGTTTATGGTAGCTAGAGGGTTAAGGATCCACATTTGAGTTTTAAATGGGTAATGATAGATGTGTTAGGTAGATTAGGTAAAAGAAAGACACTAAATCTTCACAAACTAAGTTAAAGTGGCTTAGAGTGTTGCTAAAGGGGAATTGGAGAGCATGAGATGAAATTTTGGGAGTTATAGGAATAGTAGGGAATTGGCTGCAGCCAAATGGTAACAGAGGGGAATTGGCCACAGCCAACATTTAATTAGCCTCAACTAAATGTAGTGAAACTGCCAGGGAAGAAAACAAAGAGCAATTGGCCACGGCGAACAGTGAGGCTAGCCGTAGCTAAGTCTGAAAGGCAAATTTGGGGGTGTTCCAGAGGGTATTTGGTCGTGGTGAAAGGGATATTTGGCCACTGTGAAATGTGAAAATTTTGTGAAGGCATAAGGAGTTGAACCCGAGAGTAATTGGCCATGGCGAAGGTCCTCTATTTCTCATATTCACCTAGAAACCTTAGTTTCTCTTAAGGTAATGCTAAGGAATAATCTAGAAACACTTGTAAGAGGATTTTATGAGTTAGAATTGATGGATGGAAGAATCAAAGGCTCCTTATTGATAATTAAATTTACTTGCACATTCGAATAATTGTGGTTGTCTAGCTAATGACCCTAACAACATTAAGGTTTCAAATTTCCTCACTTTTTTCCCGATGTAATTTGTAACACCATATATTTCTAGCATGCTTCCGATCATTTCTAAGTCTCACATGATCAATTGAACAAAAGGGAATGGAAAATGACATTAAAATAATGCCTTATTTCGCGTTACGTCGCGTATAAAAATTTCATTCGGTGTCACACGGACCATATGAGCTCATACAACACGTTCTCATATTTAATTACATACATACAACTCATTTGCATAACCAAAGTTGGCCCACAACTCGTGGAACTCAAAGGGGACCATCAAATTCACACTTTTATTTTCGGCCAGAATTTTCAGTTTTTCTGTCACAATTTCGGAAATTCATAACTAAATCCACAAAATTCGAAATCCAACAAAATTTACCATTCCAGAAAGCTCTGGATGTCTACCCCATGATAAAAATAGTTCAACTCATGAAACATTAAGGGGAGAGCATTTGACATCCGAAAAGCCACTGGGGTTGCTGCTGTCTAGGCCACTGGTTCAGTTTACTGATAGGAAGTTTCAAAATTTGTAACTAATTAGAAAAATTTAAATCGTTCATTCTTGGCCATTCTGGAAAGCTACACATGTATAATTTATTCTAAAAATATGTCCAGGCCATGAAACATAACACAGAAAACTTTTGACACGCGAAAAGGGGTTAAGGTTCGGACAGCTACTGGTACTGATGCAAGTGTCTGCTATGAACTTCGAAAATGTCCAATTAATTCCACAAAAATCCAATCCATGTAAATAATACCAATTTGGAAAGATATGAACGTTAAATTTATGGTTAAAATAGACTCAGACCAGAGAAAGCACGCTTAGCTATCCAAATTCAATGGAACAGTGACTTAGGTCGTGCTGAGCTACTGCTACTGTCCCAGAAATTCAAAAATTCATATCTCTCAGCTCAGACCTCCAAATGAGGTGCTTCTAGTTGCTACAAGTCACTGTGAATTCCTAGTTTCTAGCTATAAAATTTCCTAGCCATTGGACCACTTTTGCCCCTCGGATGACACAATTTCAAAACTGACCAAATGAACAGTACCAGTGCAAATCCGAAATTCTGATACCAACTTTGAAAAATCATAGAAAATTCCACAGACCTCCAAATGACCTGATCTTTGGCTTCCCAAAAAGCTCTAGGCAAGATCTACTTGCATGCAAAATTCCAAGTCAAGAAGAGGTCATTTGGTCAGATTTTGCCATAGCTCAAGCTTATGGCAATTTTGGTCCCAACAAGAGGCAACTTTGGTTCAAATGAGCCATCCATGGTTCCACACACATTTGAGCAACTTAGAAAGCATAAATATAGCATAAATAAGTCCCTCATAAGGTCTGAACTCTCATGCAACTCAAATTCACCATGCCACTTCCATAAACATACATACACAAATGGGCTCCCAAGTAGTCAAAATACATAATTCTACTCATTAGACTCTATTCTTGATACATACACTAACTTTACATAGTTTTACACTTGTTCAAAGTGTCATGGCTCAAAAATAACATTTACATATCTACTTTTACATTCTAGCCATCATAGTATATCAAAATATAAAGGTTTGCCAAGAGATGGAGATTTAAGCTCCTTGACTTCCATCCTTTGGGTCTTGAACTCCACCTAGATCATATGAGATGAGAGAAAGGAGGGGGTGAGATTCATTGAATCTCAATAGCTCATACACCTATTCAATCACATTTTCAAGGCATATAACATGTCAAGGGTACAAGTATGCAACTACTCAATCCATGAAGCATTCTATTTCCACATTTTTATGTCACAAACACATGTCAAGAATAAGAATAAGCTCTAGGGACTTTTGGGTTGGCTTCACCCCATTTCTAGGACTTTTGGATTGCCTCACTCTTGGTTCTTGGGACTGTTGACTTAGCCTCACCCATCCAAGGGACTTTTGGCCTTGTCTCACCCATGCCATGAGACTTTTGGCATCGCCTCACCCACATTAAGGGACTTTTGGCACTACCTCACCCTTATGAGCCATTTCCATCATTCAAAGACATTCAAGAAAGCATATTGGTACCAAAATAGCAACATAGCATCAAGTGGCATGTCTCAAACATATAAACATACACACAAGCACACAATGACACCATATGCAACAAGAAAATGCAATAAGAAAAGGTGGAGAGCTACCTTGGTGCAAATTCAAGCTTTACTTTGCTTGTTTCTTCTCCTTTTCGGTTCCACAAACACAAAAAGGTGGGGTTGGATTTCTTTGGCCTATTCACAATAAACAACACTAAATTATACTCTTAGAACAAATTATGACATCCAACTCACTCTTAAGACTACACTTTGGTCTATTTGTCACAATATGGTTCCATTAAGGACCTAATGAAGCAACTACCATAATTAACATTCTTGGTTCCATTCTCTTGCCATATTTAGACCTCTTGACCTCATTTAGGGTCCTTGAAGCCATCACCCACTCACTTTCACAAACCTAGGTCCATGTTGCTTCATAAGGTTACATTATGGAAGCCATTGCCTCATCTCCCAACCTAAGGCTTCTAAATTTTTTCCAAGGGTTTCTCCTATCTTCTTTTATCATATAAAGTCCCAAATCAAGCTTGGAACCATTTAAAATACTCCCTAGCTATCTCTAAGGGTCTTGACCTAGTTATGCTTTCATTAAAAACCCATGGAGTTTGGGATTTTTCCTTAATGGATGGGGCACTTGGGAGGCTCCCTAGGAGTCTTAGAAACTCAAAAAAACACTCACATATGATGGGGAAGTCTTGAATCAACCCAGATTTTAACTTATGTTCAAGCACCCTACACTTTTCCAACTTGAGTTTTACTAGTTTTTCATGCATTTCTTTGGTATAATCCATCTTCCCATGCCTTAGTTTGATGGATTCTTTTGGATTATAAAACAGAAACTCTTCCCTCTTCATGGTTCTGGTTGAGACATCCTACCATGGAAGAGGAGAAGGAGAAAAAGAAGCAACAAAGGGAGAGAAACTACCTTGCAATCAAGCTTCCTTCAAGAGCCCTTCCTCTTCCCTCTTTCTCCTCCTTAAATTTCGAATTTCCCTCCTCTGATCTGGACCCAAATCAGCACCAAAAAATACATTAAAACCATGGAAAGATGAAGCAAGAAGGGGAGGATGAAGTTTCAAGAGGAAAGAGCATGAAAACCTTACACTTTCTCACCTTTTCTTTGGCTTTTCTTCCTCCAAAATTTCCTCCCTTTGTGCGCCTAAGATAGCAGCTCCATTTCTGAGTTTTGGGCAGAAGAAAGTCGGTTGAGAGAGGGGGGAGCTGAACGTGGCTTAAAAAGGGAGTTTGGAAGCTTCTTTTGTGCACTTTGTTTCCATTTTTGCCCTTCCATAATGGCATTTCTGGTTTGGCTTCGTTTTAGCTCCTTTTTGAGAACCATCTTTTCCATCATAAAATTAAGATTCCCAATTTAATAAAATGCCTTCGGAATCACTCAAATCGGAGTTAAAACCTTCCCGAACGAACCTGTCAAAGTTTAGGTCAATTGACGTTGAAAAGAGTACACCGGAGGGGCTTTACCAGTCTTGGGGCTTCCCATGGTTTTTAGGGCCTCTGAGAACCCTGGGCAACTCAAAATTTCTATTTAAAAAGCCCTCCTAGGTGTTTTTCTAAAATTGCACTTATTTATGAAAATGCCACTGGCCTTTCGGCAAATTTTTCGAATCACTCCGACCTTAGTTTTTGGGTAACTCAAGGCTCAAATCCTCGTTTTCTATTATTTAAAATTTTATTCAAATTTTATTTGGTTTTGAATCACTCATCTCAGGGGACTTGCTTTTCAAACTGGCCCGTTCCAGCGATTGTACAACGTACCGGGCGTTACATAATTAATCTTAATGACTTCAAACCTTGAATTATAATTATTAATTACGTCTTTAACCTTAATTACTATTTGAAGTTAGGGTCGTTATATAGGGACTTTTGGTTTTGCCTCACCCTATTTCTAGGACTTTTAGAATTGCCTCACCTATCCAAGGGACTTTTGGCCTAGTCTCACCTATGCCTTGAGACTTTTGGCACATCCTCACCCATTTTAAGGAACTTTTGGCATCACCTCACCCTTAAAAGCCAATCTCACATTCAAGGCCATACCAATGCAATTCCATGGGATCATGTGGCATATTACCAATTCACAAGAGCACATACAAGCATACAATGACATGCATATGCACACAAGAATGTAAAGGAATGAGGTGGAGAGCTACCTTTCAATTAATGCAAGCTTTACTTTGCTAATTCCTTCCCCTCCTTGATTTCACAAGAGTACTTAGGTGGTTGATTGTTCTCTTGGCCTAGACATCACAAGGAATACACAATCACATAATTGAAGCAAGCCAAGACATTAAACTAAAGCTTAAACCCACACTTAGTTTCATACTTGACATTATGGTTCCATAATTGGCCTAATGAAGCAACTCTTGCATTTCAAGTTTTAGGCTTCATTCGCTTGTTATTTCTAGACTTCTTGGACTCATTTAAGGTCCTTGGAGCCATCACACATTCAATTGCACAATTGAAAAACTAAGTTACTTCACAAAGCACCATTATGGACACCATTATCCCATTTCTCAGTTCATGGTTCCTAAATTTTTTTTAATGGTTTCTCCCATCTTCTAACATCATAGAAAGTCCCAAACCAAGGGTCTTGGTCGAACCTAGCCCCAAGGAAAAGGTTCTTGCAGTCCTTGATTTGGGAAGGTTTCTAAGGGTCTTAGGAGCTCAAGGAAACATTTAAATAACTAAGGAAACACTCACACAAAATTAGATTTTTCAAAACCCTAAAGAATCCTACACTTTTCTATCTTGTTTTCTATTGGTTTTCCTTGGAATTTCTTTCCATATTCCATCTCCTCATGGCCTAAAACCTTTGTTTCTTTTTTGTTTTTGGACAAAACTCTCCCCCTTATATGGTTCTGTATGAGGCCGAAACATACACCAAGAAGAAACAAGAGAAGGAAGCAACCAAAGTGAGAATTTACCTTCAATTCAAGTGTGTTTTCTAAGCTCTTTCTTCTTGGTTTGTTCCACCACAAGAAATTTGAACTCCTCCCCTAATTTCTAGACCAAAAATAGAACCATTCATTTCAAATAAACCATAGAAAGAGAGGAGGAAAGGAGAGGAACAAGATTGGAGGAAGATGGAGCATGAAAATCTACAAATTTCCTTACCTTTTCCTTGATTTTTCTCTTCCTTTTCTTCCCTTTTTGGTGCACCTAAGAGAGCAGATCAATTTCCATATTTTGGGCAGAAAATTTTGTGCTTAAAAAGATGGGAGAAGAAAGGAGAAGTGTGTAGGAATTTCTAGAAGCATACTTTTCCAAAAATTCCAATTTCATCCTCTCGTAATGGCAATTTCATTTTGGCTTCGTTTTAGCTCCTTTTCTAGAACTTTCTTTTCCATTATAAAATTTAGGTTCCCAATTTAATAAAATGCATTTAGAATTATTCAATTTGGAGCTAAAACCTTATTGAACAACTTTGTCAAAGTTCAAGTTCACCGATGTTGGAAAACGTACACCGGAGGGGCTTTACCATTCTTGGGGCTTCCCATGATTTTTGGGGCCTCTGAGAACCTTGGATAACTCAAAACTTTCATTTAAAAATCCCTCCTATGTGTTTCTCCAAAAGTTGCACTTATTTACGAAAATGTCATTACGTTTTGTCAGTTTTTGTCACAAATTGTTTCTCCATCCTAACTCTGTTTTTCTTTCCATTTGAGCCTTGAATTATCATTTTTAGGAGCCTAGGGCTCTACCTGAATTTTTCTAGACTTTATCTAGTTCATTTTAGAGGACTTGCTTTTATACGGCTTATTTCGTCATTTCACAGAAATTATGTTCGTTACATATATCAATCATTCCCAGCTTGGACACAAAAGAATGAAAAGGACTAGACCTAAGAGGTTTAGTACATAAATCTGCAACTTGATTAATACTTCAAACAAGAAGCAAATAAAGAATACCAGTTTGTAACTTTTCACGAATCAAGTGATAGTCTAATTTGATTTACTTTGTACGTTCATGAAAGGTTAGATTGATACGATGTGAAGACAAAATTGCAATGGGTGGAAGACAAATGATCATAAGATAAAACAAAGGAAAGAGGATGAGAAATACCTGATGAAGTGGAAAAAGATGGTGCTGAAGAAGTGGTGAGAAAATAATGATAGTCATGCAAATAAGAAGACGTTTGTCTAATTCTATTAGATGTTCGTGTCACAAGGTCTATTTGTGGGGGCTAAATATGTTCAAGTTCAAAAGTTGAAAGAATTGAGTTAGGGTCAGAGGTGGAAGAAGTTAGTGCAGGTGGATGTTCAGATGAAAGAGAAATTATGGAATCATGGCAATGTGGCTAAATAGGGTTTGGATAATCAATGAAATCAAGCGCTTGAGGCATTGGTAAATCCTCTAAATTAGTATTGTTGTTGTATATAGAATCGGCAAATGGGAATAGAGATTTATAAAAAATTACATTTCTAGAGACAAAAATTTCTCTATTATTAAGATCAAGCAAAACAAATCCCTTTGTCGCAGTTTTAAAAATTAGAAAAACACATTTTCTTGCCCTACAATCAAATTTACTACATTGAGACACTGAATTGGAAGCATAACAAAGTGACCCAAATACATGTAAAGTTGAATAATTAGGGGAATGATGATACAATAGCTCAAATAGGGTTTTCTGATTTAAAACTAGAGAAGGTAATCTGTTTATCAGATGAACAACATGAATAATAACATACGACTAGTAAATTCTAGGTAAAAGACTTTGGAAAAGTAAAGCTCAAGCTACATTGAGGATGTGTTAATGTTTTTGCTCAATAATGCTATTTTGTTTAGGTGTCTCAACGTAAGTAATTTGATGAATAATTCCTTTAGATTCAAAATAAGAAGGCATGTGAAATTCCATGCCATTATCAGATCTAACTATTTTGATTTTGGTTGAAAATTGATTTTCACACAAAGTAATAAGATTTTGGAGTTAAATTCATGCTTCAAATTTAGATTTCATCATAAAAATCCAAGTGAATCAACTACAATCATCAACAACAATTAGAAAATACTTATGATCATGTATAAAAGTAATCCCAAAAGGTCCCCAAATATCAACATGCAACAATTCAAAGGAATTATAGGATTTAGTAGTACTCAAGGTGTAACACCATACTTCTAGGACTCAATTCATACAATTCTCATGCCTCATCTTATGTTTGTTCTATGGAAACAATATAGTGGCATAGGGAGTTATGAATAAAAATGCATTTCTCTACTGGTAAAATTTTCCTTTCGGAGTCTCATAGGCCATATGAAAGCATCTATCACTTTCTCATACTTAAACACATGAATATAACTCATTTCCATCATCAAATTTGGCCTAAAACTCGTGGAAAGCAAAGGAGCATATGAAATCAGTGTTTGCATTTTCGGCCAGGATTTCCTCTTTTCTGTCACAAATTTTGGAAAATCATAACTAAATATAAAAAAATCAAAAACATGAAATCTTGGTCATTATGGAAATCTTGGGACGTGTACTTCATGATAAAAATATGTACAAGTCATAACATCCCACACACAGAGCGTTTGACACACGAAATAGTCTGGAGGTCGGACTGGGTCCTGATGCTGTCACAGTTTACTGATATGAACTTCAAAAATCTCCAATTAATTCCACAAAAATTCAATCCATACAAATGATACCAATCTGAAAATCTGTGGATGTCAACTAGAAAGAAAAAATATCTCCAAATCAGTTCATCAAACTCAGACTTTGGAATTCAATAGAACAGTACTTTTGGTCGAGCAAGGTTACTAATATTGGATAGAAACTTCAAAAATTCATATCTCCCTCTCTAGAACTCCAAATTAGGTGCTTCTAGTTGGCATGAGTCACTGTGATTATCTAGTTTCTCTGTACAAAATTTCATGGCAATTGGACATCATTTGAATTTTGAGTGATAGAAAACAATTTCGGACCAAATGAATAGTGCAGCAAACCAAAAACAAATTTTGCCAACTTTGAAAAATTTTCAAATATTCTGTAGACCTCCAAAAATTATGATCTTTAGCTTCCCAAAAAGCTACCAATGAGACATAATTGCATGTCAAATCTCAAATCAAGACTAACTCATTTGGCCAAAAAGTGACATAGGGTTCCATTATGGTCAAATTTGGCTCCATATGAGATACCAAATTTGCCAAATGGCCTTCCCTTGGTTGTGGCACCTTTTGGGCAAGTCCAAAAGTACATTTGAGACTTAAGTGAGCTGCCCAAATGGTCCCAAATCTCATGCATCTCATTTTGGTCATTCAACCCACACTTGTGCATACATTCATCAAAATCCCATATTGCACACCTTGGCCTTCCATACTCAAAATAAGTGCTATAGGTCATATATTATTTTCATACATCTAAAGATCACATAATAGTATATTTACACATGTCTTATGGTTCATGGTACATATATAACATCATATACATTATGAACTATCATTATGGTTCCAAAATGGCTAAAATAACACATAGGCTTGTCAATCTTTGCTCTTCATGGTTGTTGGCTCCCTTCACCCATAATTACTTAGTCCACCTAGTATGTTAGATCATTGGGGAGGAGGGGATGAGATTTAAAGAATCCCAATAGCTCATCTCCTATTCAATCACACATAATATGTGCAAAGCAAGCTTTACAAATGCATGCATAAAGGAAATAAAAGCCATGGACATTTTAAAGCAAACTTGGCATGTGAACAACTCATACAAATCATTCAAGAGCTCACCAAGTGTTTGGAATGGCCTCACACTTCTCCTCATGGATTTTGGACTTGCCTCACCCATTCATGAACATTTTGGACTCAACCATACTCTTAGGAGCCCACTTTGCTTTTGGGAGACTCTTTGTTTTGTCTCAACCAAGCTCAAGGGTTCTTGGCTTATCCTCACCCAAGGGAAGAGTTCTTGGCCTCTCCACACTCAAGTAAACTCATACAAATATCATGCACTCATTTAAGACATAACATGGCATCAAGGATCATGACATATAAAGGCATGCTAGCATACTTTCCAAAGCTTGAAAATATACATACACACATTCCAAAACAAGCTAGACACACATTCATGTATGAGAGAAGGTGGAGAGAGCTACCTTGTATACAAGCACACACTTTTTCCTTAGCTTTCAAGCCTCCTCTTTCGTCCACACACCTACAATTTGGTGGAGATGGTTTCTCTTGGCCTAGATGCAATTTATGGGAGCCAATTAGGTTCATGAAACATATTCTAAGGCTACATCACTTGCTTAGATACTAGATTGCTCTATAGGCTCCATTATGGTCCATAAATGCACCTAATGAAGCAACACTCCTCAAACAATTTCTAGGCTCCATTCTTTCCTCTCAAATATGATTCTTGACTCCTTTTAAGCCTCTTGGAGTTATCACACAATTAAAACAAAGAACCTAACATTATGTTGCTTCTTTAGGTCATAATATGCAACCTAAGGCACCAAATCACTTTCTATGAGTTCTAAAATTTTTCCAAGGCCTCCCCTCATTTTCATTCATCAAATATGACTCAAGAATGGCCTTAGAAAAATTTAAAACTCTCCCTAGCTAGGAGAACCCATCTAGGCCGAGGCTATGAAGCATATTGGGTTCCATGGAGCTTTCTTTGTTTTCTCAAGGGAAGAAGCATATGGGGAGCCTCTTAGGGATCTTGGGAGCTCATTTAAACTCTTACTTAGGCCTAGGAATCATCATACAAAATCAGATTTTACAAGGTGCAATTGAAACCCTAGAACTTGCATCTTGAAATCTAATAGTTTTTTGATAATTCCCTTTGCATATTCTTAATCTCCACACCCTTTTTCCTTAGATTCATGCTTGGTTCTGCCTAAAAATAATCTCCTCCTAGGGTTTTCTCAAGTGGGGCGAAATGGTGGAGAAAGGCACCAAAAATGACAATCATAGGAAGAGAAATTACCTTATTTTCTTGCTTTTTTCTCACTTGAATCTTGTGTTCTTTGAGCTCCTCTCTTCAAATCCGAATTTTTCCTTCAATTTCTTTCTTAAAACAGATTTATAGACTTCATGATAATCATATGAAATAAAGGAGAATGGAGGATAAGAGATTTGGAAGAGAAAGAGCATGAAAAACTACTAATTTCCATACCTTAAGCCTTTGATTTCTCCTCCTCTTTACCTTCCTCTTATGCGCCACTCTCCCTAGGGTTTTCCTCTAGTTTTGGGCAGAACTTGGTCGTGCATAATGAGGGGAGAAGAAGGGCTCATCATATATATAGGTGGGAGGAAGTTACACTTTTCAAAATTTCCCATTTTGCCCTTTGTTCTTAGCATTTTCGTTTCTCCTTCGTTTTAGCTCCTTTTTGAGAACCATCTTTTGTATTATAAAATTTAGGTTCCCAATTTAGTAAAATGCCTTTGGAATCACCCAAATTGGAGCTAAAACCTTCCCGAATAGATTCGTCAAAGTTTGGGCACACCGACGTTGAAAAAAGTCCACCGGAAGGGGATTTAACTGTCCCGGGGCTTCCCATAGTTTTTAGGGCCTCTGAGAACCCTGGAAAACTCAAAAATTTTATTTAAAAAGCCCTCCTGTGTGAATTCCAAAAGTTGCTCAAAATTATGAAAATGCCATTACGTTTCATAGGCTTTTCATGGGAAATTGTTTCTTCATTATAGCTCCATTTTTCTTTCCGTGTGAGCCTGGGATTCTCATATTTAGGAGTCTAGAATGCTTCCCAAATTTTTCAAGACCTTAACTCCATCATCTTGGGGAACTTCCTTTTGTATCTGGTAAGTTTCGTTCGTTAACGGAGAAACTGTACGTTATATTTCTCACGTTTCCTCTGGTTTTCAGGGAACCGGATGTTACACAAGGGAAATGGTAATTTTCTTTGCTTGGCATAATGACAGGAATCACAACTTTTATTTGTTGGCTTACAAGCCAGAAAAGGAAATTTGGTGCTAAGAGAGTGTAAAACAGAATCAAATAAATAGCTTAATCTATAATGCAGAGGTCAAATTGATTCATATGTGTTTCAGGAACATCCACATGCAATACATTGCTATTAGAATTATAAAAACATGTGTTTAAAGGAAAGGGATTGTTTGCATGACCTTTGAGGAAATACAACAATTAAACACTTTAACTGCACCAATTGTCTTCCATTTAGTTAGGTCGTAAATCAGACACTGATTAGAATAGAAAATAAGACAACAATTAACCATTGCAGTTATTTTGGAAATGGAAATTATATTAAAGGAGAACTCAAAGACATAGAATACGTCCACTAAGTAAAGTGAAGAAAAGAAACAAATAGTGCTTAAGTATTATGAGACAACAAAAGAACCATCAGGAAGTTTAATGCGAACAGGTGAGATTTTCTTATATGAACATGAAGTCAAAAAAGTGGAGTACAAATATGATTAGTGGCACCACTGTCTAGAATCCAAGTGAAAATGCTAGTCGAGTTTATAGTTAAGGAACGACTACCTAGAAAAGAAGGATGGATAGAAGAAACATGATGAACTTAGTGCTTATCATCAGATTGAACTAAGGTAATGAGCTTTTGATATTTGTAACATCCAATTTTTCTGAAAATGAGAGAAAATGTGAGAAACATAACGTACGATTTCTTCGTAAACGAATGAAACTCACTAGATACAAAAGGAAGTCCTTTGAAATGACTTAGTTAAGGTCCCAAAAAATTTGGGAAGCATTCTAGACTCTTAAAAATGAGAATCCCAGGCTCAGACGGAAAGAAAAATGGAGCTAAAATAAAGAAATAATTTCTTATGAAAAAGTTACGAAACGTGATGGCATTTTCATAATTTTGAACAATTTTTGGAATTCACACAGGAAGACTTTTTAAATGAAAGTTTTGAGTTCTCCAGGGTTCTCAGAGGCTCTAAAAACCATGAAAAGCTCCGAAACCGTTAAAACCCATCCAGTGGACGTTTTTTAATGTCAATTGACCTAAACTTTGACTGATTTGTTCAGGAATATTTTAGCTCTGATTTGAGTGATTCCAAAGGAATTTTACTAAATTGGAAACCTAAATTTCATAATGGAAAAGATAGTTCTAAAAAAGGAGCTAAAACGAAGTAGAAACGAAAATGCCAAAAACAAAGGGCAAAATTAGAATTTTTGAAAAGTGTAACTTCCTCCCACCTATATATATGATGCACCCTTCTTCTCCCTTCATGTTGCACAACCAAGTTCTATCCAAAACTAGAGGAAAACCCTAGGGAGAGTGGCGCACAAGAGAAAGGTAAAGAGGAGGAGAAATCAAAGCTTAAGGTATGAAAATTAGTAGTTTTTCATGCTCTTTCTCTTCTAAACCTCTTCTCTTTCATTCTCCTTTATTTCCTATGATTATAATGAAGTATATGGATCTATTTTAGAGGAGAAATTGAGGGAAAAATTTGGATTTGAAGAGAGAAGTGCAAAGAACACAAGATTCAAGTGAGAAAAAGCAAGAAAACAAGGTAATTTCTCTTCTTATGGTTGTCATCTTTGGTTCCCTCCTCCTCCATTTCGCCCAACATGAGAAAATCCTAGGAGGAGTTGAATTTTAGGTAGAACCAAGGGTGAATCTAAGGAAAAAGTGTGTGGAGATTAAGAATATGGAAAGGAAATTAACAAAAAACTATTAGATTTCAAGATGTAAGTTCTAGGACTTCAATTGCACCTTGTAAAATCTGATTTTGTATGATGATTCCTAGGCCTAAATAAGAGTATAAATGACCTCCCAAGATCCCTAAGAGGCTTCCCATATGCATCCTCCCTTGAGAAAACAAAGAAAACTTCAAAAAGCCCAATTTCTTTCATAGCCTCGGTCTAAAGGGGTTTGTGTAGCTAGGGAGAGTTTTAAAACTATCTAAGCCCATTTTTTAGTCATATATGATGAATGAAAATGAAGGGAGGCCTTGGAAAAAATTTGGAACTCATAGAAAGTGAGTTAGTGCTTTAGGTTCCATATTATGACCTAAAGAAACAACATGTAGCTAAACTCTTTGTTTTAATTGTGTGATGACTCCAAGAGGCTTAAAAGGAATCAAGAATCATGTTTGAAGGGAAAGAATGAAGCCTAGAATTTATTTGAGGGGTGTTGCTTCATTAGGTGCATTTATAGACCATAATGGGGTTTATAGAATAACCTAGTATCTAAATAAGTTGTATGGCCTTAGAATTTGTTTTATGAACCTAATTGGCTTCCATTAATCATGTTTAGGCCAAGAGAACTCTTCCTCACACTTTTATGGGTGTGTGGCCGAAACAAGGGAAGGAATTTCAAGAGAAAAAGTATGTGATTGTGTACAAGGTAACTCTCTCCACCTTCTCTCATGCATGGATGTATGCTTAGCTTGTCTTAGAATGTGTGTATGTGTATTTTCAAGCCATGAAAAGTATGATAGCATGATTTCATATGCCATGGTTTTATGATGATATATTATGTTTCATATGATGTTTTGATGTGTGTTTGGGTTTGCTTGAGTGTGGTGAGGCCAAGAACCCTTAGCCATGGTGAGGATGAGCTAAGAACCCTTAATATTAGTTGAGACAAAGCAAAAGAGTCTCCCAAAAGTAAAGTGGGCTCTCAAGAGCATGGTTGAGTCCAAGAATGCATTAAAGAATAGGTGAGGCAAGTCCAATATCCACAAGAAATTGGGTGAGGTCAATACACTTGCTTGGTAAGCCTTTGTATGCTATGTGTGACTTTCTTAAATGATGAAAATGTTTCTTGAGTGCTTGCACATGTCTACATGACCATACATGCATTTATGAGACTTGTTTACATCCATTATGTATGATTGAATGGGAGATGAGCTATTGGGATTCTTTGAATCTCATCCCCTCCTCTCCAATGATCTTACATACTAGGTGGACCAAATGGACAAGATAATGAAAGCCAACCACCTTGAAGACAAGAGTTTGACACCAACATGCTTAGTATTTGCTTTATAAAACTATAATGATGTCAAATGTTGTAACCCCTTGATGTATATGGTTTATGACCTCTTAGAAATGTGTAATTATGATATTATGCTATGTATGAATGAGAGAATATGTTTTATAGTCATTAGAATGTGAAATGGGTATATGGTGGCAAATTAGCATCATTGGTGGTTTGATAAAATTATGCATATGTGTGGATGAAATGGTCAAAATGAGATGCATGGAGTTTGGGACCATTTAGGCAGCTTACAAAAGTCTTAATCATGCTTTTGGACTTGTCCAAAAAGTACCAAACCCTAGGGAAAGCTATTTGGTTATTTTGATACCTTATAAAGAGTCAAAATTGACCATAGTAGAACCCTATATCACTTTTTAGCCAAATGAGTTCTTCTTCATCTGAGATTTGACATACAATTAGATCTTGTTGAGAAATTTTTGAAAAGTTAAAGAACATAATTTTTGGAAGTCTACAAAATATTTGATAAATTTTTAAAGTTGGCAAATTTTCTGATTTTGATATGCTATACTATTCATTTGGTTTAAAAAATGAAATCTATCACATAGGGCTCAAATGATTTTCAATTACCATAAAATTTTCTACAGAGAAACTAGACATTCATAGTGACTCATGACAACTAGAAGCACCTCATTTGGATGTCTAAAGAGGGAGATATGAATTTTTGAAGATTCTGTCTAATATCAGGAATTCTAGCCGACCTTTATTACTATGTGATTAGATTTCGAGGTCTTGGCGTGCCTGAACTGGTCTGGAGTTATTTTTTTCCTCTAAATAACATCCACATATTTCCATATCAATATCATTTGCATGGATTATATTTTTTTTGAATTAATTGGATATTTTTGAAGTTTGCTATAGAATTCTGTGACAACACCAGTGAACAGCCTGACCTCTGGACCATTTCGCATGTCAAACATCCTCTGTGATGGATATTATGGTCTAAACATATTTTTAGTATGAATTATACATCTGTAGCTTTCCAGGATGGCTAAGAATGCATGATTTGGATTTTTCTAGAATTAGTTATGAATTTTCAAAGTTTGGTCAGAAAAGAACCAAATTCTGGCCGAAAATATACATGAGTATTTTGAGCTTTCCTTCAAGTTCTATGAGTTGTAGGCCATTTTTCATGATTCCAATGAGTTGTATTCACGTAATTAAATATAGGAATGTATTGTATAAGCTCATATGGTCCACGTGACATCGAATAGAATTTTCATGTGCAGCGTAATGCTAACATATTCATTATTTTATGCTATTTTATTTGCTCTTCCATGAGCTACATGATGTGAAGCATGAGAAAAGCCAGGAAATTATGGTGTTATAATATTGCTCTTGCGTAAATTGCCTAGGAACAGATACACTATGAGTTGAAGATGAAATAGGAACTACCTCCCTTGTAATGGCATCAACACTTAGCATATGATTAACAAATGGTGTTTGTGATTTGTTGCCTCTGTAACCAGGAGGATAACCATGTTTCTTGTAGCAAGTATCGAAAATATGGCCATTTTTGCCATAGAAGATGTAGAAGTGAGTTGAGCCACCTAAGGATTGACCAGGTCCTCTTGGCTTCTTTGGAAATTTTGAACCAGAATTTGTCTTAGCCATGTAGACCCAAGGTTCCAACCTAGCATTTATCTCTCTCTTGTTGAACAACCAAATTAAAAACCTTATTAACGTTAAGAAAAGGATCCATTAGCATGATTTGTGTTTTCGTAACTGAGAAACAATCATTGAGTCCTTTCAAAAACCTTATGACATAATCTTGTTGTTGATACTCACTCACTTTCTGAATTGCACCACAAGAATAGCTTGGATTATAGGAGCACTAAGGAAATGGATGAAAATTGAGAAGTTCATCCCACACAATTTTCATCTTCATAAAATACGTGGTAACTGAAAGATCTCCTTGTTAAAATTGATAAATTTCTTCCTGAAGGTCAGAAACTCGAAAGATATCTCCCTAACTAAATCGGTCTCTAAGATCAGTCCAGACATCATAAGCCTTCTCGATCCAGAGTATGCTTCTAGCTATAGTAGGTGACAACGATCTAGTTAACCATGACACAACCAAAGTGTTACATCATTGCCATGGAAGGTAGAGTGAATTGTGAATCACTGGACCCCTAATCGAGCCATTAACAAATTGAAATTTATTTTTGGACATCAACACAACCTTCATTACGCTAGCCCATGGGTGATAGTTAGCACCTGCCAATTCTAATGGGACGAGGACTAAGGTTGGACTTTCATTGGGATGAATGTACCAGGAATTAGATGGATCTTGAAGAGGATCTTGTGACTGAGATGGATTAATAAGATCTTGTGGTTGAGACGGATTACTCATCTTGCTTACCTCTGAGGTAGCCATGGAGCTCGTCGTCAACTGAACGGATGAAGGTAGCAATTAAGGTTGAGGAAAGATTGCTTTCAAAGAAGAGGAAGGTTCGAGAGAGATGAAAAAGAAAGAAAGAATGAGAAGTACATTGGGTTCAGCTTTGATACCATGTCACACGTTGAGCCAAAAAATGAAATCTTGAATTAATTGGTAAAGGAGTAAATTTTAAAGTATTTTGCCTAATGCTATAATAATATAATGAGAAACTAATTCTATTACTCTAACTAAATAAATAACAGACTTTAGAAAACTATCTAACTGTATTCTCTTTATTTAACTCTAATATTACCCCATTTCATGTATGAAGGGGTTAATATGTAGATTAATTTATTGTGCATTGAAGGGAATTTCATATTAATAATTAATTCAACAAAAATTAGGCATCTTTGCTATTCTTAGAGTAATTACATTTTGGTTTCTATTTAGAAACGCTCACTTTATAAAAGCAACCTTTTCTTATAAGGAAAGGATGAATCATTCTCCTCCTTTGTTTTTAATCTTTGTTTTCTTAATGATGTTCAAATTGTATGATTGTCCTTTTTGTTTTGAAAATATATACACACACAAACTCCTTAAAACTAAAAAATGACCAATTTCTCAAGAATAATATTAGTTTTTTAATTAAAAAATACAACTAGTTAAAATCGTATATTTTAAACTTTTATTTTAATATTATTTATTTTGTGTTAAAAATCATAAATTTAATTTATTTCAAAATTTTTCTTAAATTTATGGGAATGCTTATGTTTATTAACATATATTTTTTATTTTTGAAATCAAATTATTATTTTTAAATTAGTTGATCTCAACCAATGATTTTATAAATATGTTCTTTGTTTTTAATAATTTTTTATTTTATTAAATAATTTTACAATTTTTAAAATTTTGAAAAGTGTCTTATTTATTTTTGTCAATTTATATATTTGTTATAATATATAAATAATATATATAAAGGAATTTTACTCAAAATATGTATAATGATTGCTTATCTTTTAATGCAAAGAAAACTATAAGTGTAGTATATATTTTAGTTTCACGGAATACTAGTTCATTTTTTCGAAATAAAAGAAGAATTGTATAATTTGAATATTTCTAGGAAAAGAGTAATTTATCTTAAAAAAAATTATTGTAAAAATTAGCTTTTAAAGCATTATTGAACCAAGTGAATTTGATATAGTATTTTTAAAAGTTACATATGTAACAAAAACTATATCTTAAAATTATTGTGAATATATACTATTTTAAAATATAAGGTTAAATAAATAATTCTAATTACCTTTTTTTTTAATATTTAATTTTTTAACGGTTGAAACAAAAAGAATCCTCAAAAGTATGTCTCTTGTGACTTTCAAAAACAACAAAAATAGCACTCTATAAATATGGCTCTTCTTTATGTCAATTTCAAGATCGTAAAATCTAAAATTAAGGTGACCATATTCCCATGTATAATCCTAACCTTCAAATAGAATATTATCTGTTATTCTTTTGCCTTGAGTAGCGTAACTGTACTCTCTTTAAGTGATCGTCTCATTTGCATCAATTCTTCACGGCAAAGCACTACTAAACCAAATATTCTTTTAACAAAGCCAGTTAATTTACAACTAGTGGTTGTTAATAACAGGAAAGATAAATCACTAAATAGATCGTAAATATAATTAAAAAAAGGGAACATATTTAGTTTGAAGGGATGTTTAGGAGGGGGGAAAAAATACTCTTCCCTTTTCTCTCCAGTATTAAATTTTATAGAAGCATACACAATAATGAACGCAGGTGTAGGCATGCATGAGTAGGTATTTGAATAAAAGTTTGGACCAAAATGGAGAAAAACAAAAGAACAGGAATATTTGGTTCATATTCCTCTTTAATTAAGTAGGGGAATAAGAGCAAGAGATCAATCAAAGCCACCCATTTTTTATATTCTCATCAGAACATTTAAAGGATTCGTTTATTATTCCCTGCTTTTTTGGGTGAGGGGAAAAAGAAAAAGAATATATATATATATATATATATAACCCTTTTATAAGCAGCTTGCTGGGTGAGTACAACTTGGCTTCAAAAAACAACCATTTCTAATATTTGAAACCACTCTTCCTCTTTCCTTCCGTCCAAAAGTTTTTCAACGTTAACCATGCATTTATCAGTGAGTGTGGAAGCTTATACAAACAGATACAAAAGGCTTAAGTTCTGTAACTTTCTGTCATAACATACTCCACACTTTCCCTCTCTTTCCCCTTCTCCAAACAGTGTAATATATATAGAAGATTGAGTGATGGCAGTGAATGAATGGTTAAATGGTTATTTGGAGGCAATATTGGATGTGGGAAGCAGCTCAAGGAAGAGGAATGATGGGAAGCACAGAATCATAAAGTTCGAAGAAGAAAAAGAACAAAGGAAGGATAACAAGCTGTTCAGTCCCACCAGGTACTTCGTCGAAGAAGTCATCAATAGCTGTGATGAATCTGACCTTTACAGAACATGGGTTAAGGTTTGTGTTTCTCCCATTTTTCTATCTCTGTTTTTCTTTTTTGCTTCTCTTCAGACTTAATTGTTACCATTTTATATAAAATTTGGTCATTGAGTCTGGAACTTTAATTAATGGTGGAAAAGAGACTCTTGCATTCCCTTTACTAGTTTTGTTTTTGAATAAATTATTCCAACCTCTCTTAAATTTTACTAAAATTATACATATATATTTTTTAATTTTTAAAATATATAAAAATTTCTCCTGAAATAAAAATTTATGTTATATTTTAATCTAATTTAAAATTTTTTTAACTAAAATGCTCTCTATTAATTTAAATATATATATTTTTAACTAACAAATTTTTGGTATTTTGATTAAAAAAAATTAAAATTGAATTAAAATGTGAGGTAACTTTTTGCTTTTAGAAAGATTTATATATTTTGAAAGTAGAGAGGATATTTGTGTAATTTTAACAAAGTTCAATGAGTATTTATGTAATTTATTCTTTCTTCATGCCGTATTAATATTTTAGGGAGAAGTATTGAACTTTTATTTTGGGGTAAGACTTTGAGAGTCTTGAGTGAAGTGGGATAGAGTAGGATGGAATGAAATAGAAAAAGTGAGAGTTCTCACTTTATTGTTAGGATGTTGAGTGATGAAATGAATGGTAGTCCCTTCAAGACTGTGGGATTCAAGTTAAAACTTCAATTAGAGACGTTAAATTAAAAAAAGATAAAAACAACAAAAAATACTTTTTCTCACTCTAACTACTTTATCGAAACAGGCCATAAAGAGATATTTTTTTGGGGGAAAAATACAGAAAAAAGAAAAGAAGGAAAAGTTTACACGCAAGTTTTAGTTGATCTAATTAATCTGTAACACAATTTATTCACGTCATATAATTGAGACACTTGTGCAAAAATTGGGAAGGAGTAGCAGCCAATTTCCAATATTTTTCGTGGTGCGATGGGAAACTTATTGTCACCAATTTTGCAAAGTTTCACCAGAAATTTGAAAATAACATAAAATGGGTTTTGTGTTTTCATATTCTAAATGTATTAAGCGATCTAGAAGCATATATCCTTAACATGGTCTAGGACCCAAAAAGGAAAAAGAAAAAATGCTAATTTGGATCTGATACATTTACTAGCAAAAGTTTTCATAGTTATGGTACTACTATATTCCCGTTGGACGTTTTTATCCCTATTCATATCTTTTTTTTAATAACAAATAATATATGAAAAAAATCCATTTAAACTAAGGTGGTGTGATATTTTGGTAATATAGTAAGAAAAAAAGTCAAACTTGTGTGTTTAATTTATTTGAGTTGTCCCGAAGGGATGTTTGATTTATCCGAATATGTTCATTTATATACTTTGTACTCAATGTTTTAATGAAAAAAAAATTAGGTATTCAGAAATTAGAATGTTGAGTTTCTAAGTAAATAAATTACCTTAAAATTATATGGACAAATATTTGAGTTTTTTTTTTAACAAAAACCTTATATATTAAATGCAATTTGAAGACTCCCCAACCAATTTGAAAACTCGTAAATGAATAAATAATCATTTGCCCAAATCCAATAATGCTATGAAATATGAATTTTAAAAGAGAAATAGGTTTTACATCAACATTTAAAGAAATTAATATATTTCCTCTCGGTAGATCACTTCATAACTCAGATTTTTCGGTAGCCATATAGGTCACAAATGAAGCCTCACTGAAGATGCTAAAGAACAATACTTTAGAATGTAATCTTGTTTGCATTTACGAAGATTTAGATTTCATCAGGCTACAATAGGAACAAATATTCATCAAAACATATAGTCTATTGGCGAAGTTAAATGAATTACCACATATTTGAATCTTTACTTTGTTATTTTTATGGAATAAGACTAAAAATTTTCTTTGTAAACCTCTAATTTCAGCATTGATAACATTTTTTATTGGACTAAAAATTAAATTAATTAATGTGGACTGTAGAAACTTATATAAACCCAAACCCTAGACAAGGACACATCAACCAAATTCGAAGTCTTGCTAGTAGGAAAACACAACGATTTACCACTATCGACAGCCTAAAAACCTTCACAAATAAAAGTGAAGTTGGTTGCAAAGAAAAATCTATGATGCATCTAGAGATTTTTTTAGCAAACTAAACTATTAAAAAAAATTATATTATTTTTTAAATCCTTATACTTTTATTCAATTTTTAATTTAATCCTTATAGTTTAAAATTTGTAAACGGGTAATTATAGTTTTTTTAAAAAATTTAATTTAGTTTCTATTAATAAAATTTCATAAATGTTTTATTAAATTTTACTAATATAACTAACTCTGTATCATATTAACATTTTTAATATGTATGATTTATATTCTAATAAAAGGAATAAAACTAGATAATAAAATAAAATTAATTTACGTATATGACATGTGATATAACACATATTAGATAATTTAGGTAAATTGACTTGAATCATGTATATTTAAAACACTAAGATAATATATAATTAAATATACAATAAAATTTAATAAAACACTTATAAAAGTTTAACAAGGGACTAAATTAAAAATGTTCAAAATTATCAAGACTTAATTACAAATTTTTTAATTATAAAAACTAAAATTAATTAAAATTATACGGATAAAAATTAATTATAAACATGTTGAAACTCATAAGGTAAATTTTGAGTTAGATAATCGTAATGATGTATGAGGGCAGGTATGAAATTGAGTGTATGAATGGGCAGGTAACAGCGACGAGGAATACCCGTGAACGCAGTAACAGGCTGGAGAATATGTGCTGGCGGATTTGGCATCTCGCGCGCAGAAGGAAACAGGTCTATCTCCCATTTCTCTCCGCATATTGTTTTAAATAAATTACATATATTTTTCTTCATTTTTTAATTTTACTAAAATTATATAATTTTTTTTATTTTTAAAATATACACAAAGTTTTTAAAATAAAAAATTATCATATACTTTAGTTTAATTTTAAATTTTTAATTAAAATATTATCTATTAATCTAAATATGTATGTTTTTTAACTTAAAATATTAACTAGAAAATATTAAAAATTTAAAATTAGGCTAAAATATAGGATAACTTTTTATGTCAAGAGAAATTGTGTATATTCTAAAAATAAAAAAAATACATAATTTTAATAAAATTTAAGAAAGATCTATATATTTTATTTTATTTTAAATGAAATCTTGTACCTAAGTAATCTAATTTCCTAAGTATTTAAAAGTTTATATATAAAAATGCTGAGCATGAAATATATTTAAAAATAAAAACAAATTACTTTCTTTGTTTTTTAAGAGTTTATATATAAAAATGTTGAATATGAAATTAATTTATACAACTCTTTCATGTGTCTTGAAATATTACTTTTTCCTTCCCCACAACTAAAAGATAAGTTACGATAAAATTTAATTTTACCAAAATACCCTCAAATGGTTAAAATAATTATTTTTATATTATTATAAATGTAAATACTTTTAGAATATATTAAATTTAGTATTTAATATAAAAATTTTTTTAAGAAATACTTTTTTTCATTAGTTACATTTTTAATTTAAAAAAAAAACAATTCTATTGTTTGAAGTTCTTTTAATCAAAATGAGTTTAATTATAGATTTTTTTTTTTAGTTTTAGAGAAGCGAACAGTAAACTTTCAAAACAAAGGGAAAGATCATGTAATTAAGTCATGAAAGGAAATGTAATTTATCCTATGAAAAATAATAGTATCATATTTAAACATATATAAAATACAAATTTTGAAATTATCATAATTATTTAGCTCATTCTAAGTGCCTGGGAACTAAAATATCCTGCATCACTTAATACTAATCCTCCTCCAGCCCTCTCCTAATATTCTCCTCAACTTGAAGACATCAACTTATTCTTATTATTATGTTATTTTAAGTACCAGAGATGCCTGTGCTTTAGGGATTGCTAGATATTGGAGTGTAGGGGAAAGAATAGAGCATCTTTAAAAGTGACTTTCAAAGTGGCGAATATGGGAAACATTTTAAAAGGAGGAACCCTATTGCAAGAAATTACTTTTGAATGCTTCTTTCTTCCCCTATTTGAAAATGTTGCCATATAACTTGTTTCATAGTTATATATTAATAATTATCTTTGGAAGAATTTTGGTGATTTTTATCCCAAAAAAATAAAAAGAGAATAAACTATGATATATTAGGGTTTTTGGAAATCAATTTAGCCGTGAGAAGTTAATTATCATCATCTTAGCCTTAATATATTTTAAAAGTGCATCAAATAAATTATAGCATTGACTATTTTAACTATATGTTAACAGAGTTGTCAATACTGCCTAATATTTATTGAATTGGAGTAAAAATCTGAGGTGCCTTAGATGTACGTACGACCAACAATTAGGATTTTTTTCATTTATGTATAGAACAACAGGTGCAAAATAGAGTAGATTCTGACCATTGAATATATATGTGTGTGTGCGCGCGGGGGCGTGTAGAACATGCAAGAATTTTTTGAATTAAAACGTATGTGGCTAACTAGGCAACCCACGTTACATTTTTGCCAAAAGAAAAAAGAAACCATATAGGTTATGCATTGTAAGTTGGGATGCAAATTAGAATCTATTTGATGTACCACAGACTAAAATGATGGTAATTAATTTTAAATGACTAAATTGTTGCTAGCAAAATATTTCAAGAACAATATGTTAATTTAACTAACTTTACATGATAGTTTGATTGTGATATCGACAGTAATCTTTGAATTGATATAATTTTGCAACACTGCTTTACAATGTAGGATTTACTTCACAGAAGAATAAATGAAAAGCCAAAATGGTTTTCAAAAGTAATCCTTGATCTGCTTCTAAGAAAGCTGTAGCTTTTAGAAAACATATGTTTATAAGCTTACCACACATTTAAAGACTTACAATTTATAAATGACAAGCATATGTATCCAATATCGAGAAGTAATACCAACCTTAGCTGTACATTCATGAAATTTAGGGTGGTTTGTTTGGAAGAATAGCTTAAATAAGTGGTATAAACATTGTTGCAGATTGCATGGGATGATGCACAAAAACTCGCAAAACGGCGAATCGAGCGTGAACAAGGCCGTAATGATGCTGCGAATGACCTGTCAGAACTCTCAGAAGGTGAAAAAGAGAAAGATGTGAATGCTTCAGAATCTGTGAAGGACATTCCTAGGATCAATTCTGAAATGCAACTTTGGTCGGATGACCATAAGTCTAGGAACCTTTACGTTGTCTTAATCAGGTATCGTATTCACTGTGTCACCAAAGCATATTGCTAAAGTGATCATGTGGGAATATTAGTCCTAGCCCCACAATAGAAATTAAAGAAAAATAAATTTTATATTGTGTAGGATAACTTACATAATGTCAAATTTTCATAATTTACAATGTTTGTTAATGTAGTATTCATGGATTGGTGCGAGGAGAAAACATGGAACTTGGGAGAGATTCTGATACTGGTGGTCAGGTACTAATTAACTTCGACTGCTACATTTCATGGATAACTTTCCATTTGGGTATCCTAAATCGTGCTTTACTTGGACAAGAAATTCTTAGCTATAATATGGTGCTTTGTTCATACAATAACAGACTTAATTTTAATAATCTAATACATACTCCACACGCGTAGAATGCATCTTAACCATTGGTGTTGTGCACCATAAGAATTTCTTGACAACTAAGTAATCTCATCCTTGATAGAACAAATACTGCTATTTTAGAAAATTCTCATAATGACTTGGTTTATTAAAAATTGGTAGGATAAGTTAATGAGAACAGCCAAGCGCAGATGTCAACTAACTTCTTGTTGGTCCTCCACATGTGCACATACTTGCTCCTCATTGGCTTAATCTATTGCACAAAGTTAGAGATAAAGACCAACAAGTTTATATGAAATCTAGTTGAGTGGGTCCTCATTCCTCGAACAGGGATTCTCTATAGTGATGTATCATGCATTTAGAAGAGAGAATGACACAAGATAGTATAAATGTATATGAGATTTACTTTATCTTTTTTCTCCTACTTTTTTTTTCTATACTTCTCTCTAAATGCATATCACGCATTTAGTTATTAAATGCAGAGAATTTAAATCCCTCCTTCCTCCCTCCCTCTCCCTCTCCCCCCCCCCCCCCCCCCTCTATAGGAGATTAACACTCCAAATCTCTTGTATTTAAAGGATAAATATAAAGCATACAGTGGGAAAGAAAAAGACTAAACAGCTTTTAATGTTAAAAGTTAAAGAGAAAAGCTTTTAATGTTGGAAGCTATTTAATTTTTCTTTCTCCAATTACACTCTGTACAATATTGCAGGGGATCCTTTCGTAGGAGATTATAGAAGATTGGGGTCTTGAACATTAGTAGACTAAATTTCTGTGTTTTCAGTTCAACTAAGCTTAAGCCAGATCCAAGATTACCATGCACATTGCTCATAATGGCTTGAATAGCAGGTAAAATATGTGGTGGAACTTGCTCGTGCTCTAGCAAACAAAAAAGGAATATACCGTGTTGATCTACTGACTAGACAGATAACTTCACCAGAAGTGGACTCAAGCTATGGAGAGCCCATTGAGATGTTGTCTTGTCCCCCTGATGGCAGTGGCAGCTGTGGAGCCTATATCATCCGTCTTCCCTGTGGTCCTCGAGATAAGTAAGTACACCGCGACTCCTTATCAAAAAAATTTCAGATTGGGATTATCAAAAATTTTATGGGGTACGTGATATAGGTACATACCAAAGGAGTCACTGTGGCCTTACATACCTGAATTTGTAGATGGAGCTCTGAATCACATTGTGAGCATGGCAAGGGCTTTAGGTGAACAAGTAGAGGGAGGAAAACCCACATGGCCTTACGTTATCCATGGTCACTATGCCGATGCTGGAGAGATAGCAGCTCACTTGTCTGGTGCACTGAACGTACCCATGGTACTAACAGGGCACTCGTTGGGACGTAACAAGTTTGAACAACTTCTGAAGCAAGGGAGGCTGTCCAGGGAGGCAATAAATGCGACGTACAAGATCATGAGGAGGATTGAGGCTGAGGAGATGGGGTTGGATGCTGCAGAAATGGTTGTCACCAGCACCAGGCAAGAGATTGAAGAGCAATGGGGACTGTATGATGGCTTTGATCTCAAGTTGGAGAGGAAGCTTAGGGTTCGGAGACGGCGTGGAGTGAGTTGCCTAGGAAGATACATGCCCAGGATGGTGGTATGAACAATTAATTAGTCTCAATATTTGCTGGCCTTTAATTACTTGTTACATAGCATCCTCAAATATTGAAACACAGAAAGATGACATTAACACGGACACAACAACACCCTTTAGAAAATATAAAATATGACAATACATATACAAATGCAAATGTTAATCTCCACATTAATTATATGGAGATGATTAAAACATAAATACTTAAGTTATTTACTCTGATATTGATTATCTTTTAAAAGAATAGCTGCCTATTTTGGTCAAATCACTGGATTTAAATATTGTTCACTTCTACATAACTGATATAAACATCAGCATTCCCAACATAGATGACATGTAAGATGTTGTAATTGTATCAGAGACGGACACATGACACTTGAAAATAAATGTGTTTGTGCTTTATGGTGATATGCACAATCTCAGTATTTGCTGGTGTTTACTTGTCTGACAATATTCTCAACTTTTGATCAAGGGCATCCAAGAGTTGCATAACAAACATTTTAACAGTTAAATGTCCTGCTGAAATTGTATCACCAGGTTATTCCACCAGGCATGGACTTCAGTTATGTTACAACACATGACTCAATGGAAGTTGAAGGGGACCTCAAGTCACTGATTGGATCAGACAGAGCTCAAAGCAAAAAGCACCTACCTCCGATATGGTCTGAGGTTGCAAATTCTTCCCTGCCATATTTTTCCCCCTAATGCTTATGTGAAAACAAGGAAGTAACAATTTTAACACATGAAGTATCACAATGCTTTCCTTAATTTTTAAGGGAACTATGTTTTACTCCTTGTACTCGAGTTACAAAATTAGTACATGAATTTCAAAATATAATAAAGCACCTTTTTGAACTTTGGACTAAAGTAAAAATATTAAATCCCATAAAATTTATTGCAAGAGGCCAGATGATCTCACATGGTGTCTTATATCCACGTTTTCATCTCAGCCCAATGCTAATCCGTGAAATTGTTGAAGCCAGGAGGCAACCTGTTCAAGTAAATTTTAACTAAAATTTAATCTTTTCATTTTAGTCCAAAGTTCATGGAATTGTTCTGATATGTTTTAAAATTCATGCACCAATTTTGTAACTAAGTTTTAGATTACGGATGTAAAATGCAGTCTCCCTAAGTTTTTAATAACTAAACAAGTCAGAAGAGGAGTTTTATATATTATGCAGATAATGCGATTTTTCACAAATCCTCACAAGCCAACCATATTAGCCTTGTCCCGCCCTGACCCCAAGAAAAATGTCATGACCTTGCTCAAGGCTTTTGGGGAATGTCAACGCCTCAGGGAATTGGCCAACTTGGTGAGTTTTCCATTTCTATTGAGGAAAACCTTATATTGATTTCCGACGGATAAGATGATTTTCATTTTGGGTTTTCACAAATTACTCGCCTCAATTATTTAGATGTTTGCAATATTGTCCTTCTATCCCATTTTCATTTAAAATTTAACGCCAAACCAAACAGTATGTTGATTTAGACATTATTCATTCGCAAATCTAACATAGGTAATGGGTGGCAAATAACATTCAACTCAGCAAACTGCTAAATTTGGCATTAAATGTTGTATAAAAATGATATAGAATGACAACATTGGAAGCATTATAATAGATGAGAGATAAAATTGAAAGTAAGGCTTAATTACAAAATTAGTACCTGACTTACCACATGATTGTCAGCATGTCACTAAGCAATAATTTTCTGTCTTACTGCAAATCATGGCAGACACTCATACTAGGAAATAGAGATGACATTGAAGAGATGTCTGACAGCAGCTCTACTGTTCTTACCATGGTGCTCAAGCTCATTGACAAGTATGATTTGTATGGCCAAGTAGCTTATCCCAAGCATCATAAGCAATCTGAAGTACCAGAGATATATCGTCTTGCCGCAAAAACTAAGGTGCATATGTATAGTGGTTTTACCCTTAGATTTATTGAGATATGGGAACTAGTCTTGCTTATTTCAAAGAAATTTAGTGAAAAATCCCAATTGAACCTACATTGATCATGATAACAGCTCATATTAATCTATGTCGATGAAAGTATAATAACTTGAATGTGAAATAGAGGTACGGAGCTTAGTTTTCCACACACATGTCTTAATATTGTTTAACAATTTAGTCCGCTTAAACCTTCTTGTCTTATAATATATTTGCTCACATTAACACTGGGCATATTTGTCTCCTGAAGGGAGTTTTTATCAACCCGGCCTTGGTAGAACCATTTGGCCTCACAATCATTGAGGTAAACCTCAGTTTTTCATCTAATAAATACAAGTTGATTGAGTGCAAGGGGAATATAAAACTTACAAGGCTTCATTTTCCTTCTCATACTACACAGGCAGCAGCTTATGGTTTACCTGTTGTGGCCACAAGAAACGGAGGGCCTGTGGACATTCTTAAGGTAGACTATTACTAATTTATAAACATTATGTCTCCTATTTTCAAAATTTAAATTTATTATATCAAGAAAATTTCAATCCTTCTATTCAATCGCCCTTCTCAACAATGCCCACCTTTACTTCCTCAGCAACAACTAGCTAATAAAATCAGCTGCATTTTCTTCTTTTTTTATTTTTCTGCTTATTTTGTTCAGTTAATTATTTATTGTATACATACTCGTATCATACCAGGTACTCAACAATGGACTCTTGATTGATCCCCATGACCAGAAAGCCATAGCAGATGCACTGCTGAAGCTTGTTGCTGACAAAAATCTTTGGCTAGAGTGCCGCAAAAATGGCCTAAAAAACATCCATCGCTTTTCATGGCCCGAGCACTGCCACAACTACCTCTCCCATATTGAACATTGCAGGAACCGCCACCCCACCGCTCGCTTGGAAATTATGCCAATTCCAGAAGAACCAATAAGCGACTCACTAAGAGATGTAGAGGACCTTTCTTTGAGATTCTCCATGGAAGGAGACTGCAAATTGAATAATGGAGAGATGGATCCAGCAACCAGACAGAAGGAACTTATCGAAGCCATTTGCCGCAGGGTCTCATCTATTGGCAATTCCAATGCCAGTTTTTATCCTGGTAGAAGGCAAAGGCTTGTTGTGATAGCTGCAGATTGTTATGACAGTGAAGGAAACAGAACAGAAGCCTTTGAGGCAATTATCAATAGTGTGGTGAAAGCTGCAGGACCAGGCATCAGCTCGGGCAGGGTAGGAGTTGTATTGTTAACAGGTTTAAGTTTAAAAGAGACTATCGAAGCATTAAACAGCTCCAATGTAAATATAGAAGAATTCGATGCTCTGGTGTGTAACAGTGGGAGTGAAATGTATTATCCATGGAAAGATTTGATGGCGGATGCAGATTATGAAGCCCATGTCGAGTACCGATGGCCTGGTGAAAATATTAGGTCAATGATACCCAGGCTAGCTAGGATTGAAGGTGAAGATGAGGATAGCATTGCACAGTATGTCAGTGCTTGTAGTTCTAAGTGCTATTCCTACAGTGTGAAACCAGGAGCCATGGTAAGATATTTATGTGTTTAAGAAGAAATTTGCCTAGCAAGTTGAAACTACTGCCTCCATGATTCATATTTTTTTACACTTAAAATTTTCATAATTATGGCTCTAATGCATTAATGACAAATGACAGATTCGAAAGATAGACGATCTTCGTCAAAGGCTACGAATGAGAGGCTTCCGCTGTAACCTAGTCTATACACATGCAGGATTCAGATTAAATGTGATACCATTATTTGCATCGAGAAAACAAGCTCTGAGGTTAGTAGGATCATGCCCTCTCCATTTCTTGTGTTATACAAAGAAACTTAAAGTATAAGAAAAACTGGCTGAATAAAATAGGTAAAATGACACGAGTCTTGTCCTATATGCAGGTATTTATCAGTTAAGTGGGGAATTGATCTCTCCAAAGCAGTTATTTTTGTCGGAGAAAGAGGTGATACAGATTACGAAGAACTCATGGCTGGTATCCAGAAGACTCTTGTTTTAAGAGGGGCTGTAGAGGATGGCAGTGAATGGCTTCTTCATAGTGATGACAGTTTCAAAAGAGAAGACGTATTCACCCTAGATAGCCCCAACATTATCTATGCAGAGAAGAGTTGCAAGGACCGCGATATATCAGCAATTCTAGAGCGTCTCGGAGTCTCATGATCTCTATTTGTTCACTTTTACTTCCATTATCCTATACAATATATATAGAGAAATACAAGCCTACAGAATATACACTACCCAAAAGGAGAACGTTAATCCCATACTTCAGTTATATACAACAAATATATCTCTAACATGATTTATCATTAATCTCCTGGAAGCTATACCAACAGAACCGGAAGATGTATCTGATTTATACAGCATGCCGATAGCTGAAGTGGTATTGATAATATTCCCATTAGTAGCTAAAGAAGCGAACACAATCTCAAATGTTATGTTTACTTATTGATCAACTAGGACACACGGACACAGACACAGACACACACACACATATATATATATATAACATATAGAGAATCATACCAGGTCCCAGAATGAGTAGAAGTCGTCCAAGAAATTTCCCAGTAAAATATACTTGAATGTTGCTTGACTACAGTTGGCTACTTTATACAAATGCTACAATACTCTATCAGCATTCATCGTACATTTTCATATGAAATACCTGTCTTTTGTCAGACACCATTAAGAACAGAAGCACCTGGACTGCTTCTTAAACCAAACTGAAAAACTATTATCTTCTCAAGTCCACTAAGAACGATTGAGCATCATTTCTCATCCTGCTGAAGTTTCGTTTTCTTTTGTATTTACCTACTCACTGCCACTGTGTATTCCTCCCCACAAGTGCATTTTACAACATGACAAATCCGCTGTAAAATCAGAGGTTTCTATCAATGCAAGGGGGAAGTTCAAGAGAAATCAAAACAGAGTTCAATTTTTATATAAATTTTGAAAAACTTGATTGAAGATTGACATTTGAGTATTCCTATTTCGTACCATGTTTCACCTCATGCTAGAACCTTGTTGCTGATAACTGGTTCCCTATGTTGAGATATGCCTCATTAGCTGTCAACGTGCAGTTATTGTTTTTTAGGAATTAGTTGCATTTAAAAGAATAAATTTGATAGCGTTTGTTTCTGTCAAAGTTTGTTTCCTAATATTTAGCCATTTAGTTACTGATTTAGTGGGATGTTAGTAGTTAGTCACATAGTTGCTGATTCAGTGGGATTTTAGTAGATTTTTCTATTTATTTTAATCATGATTTGATGTATTTAAATACTCAATGATAGACTCAATAAAAGTTATCCTCCGAAAATATTTTTCTCTGCTCTTTCTTCACACTTTCTTTGAGAGTTTTATTTCTAAAACCAACAAACTGGTATCAGAGTTTTGTTATCTTGTGGGACCTGTGAGAAAAACACTGGGTATTATACAAAATGCAAACCACCATGCAAGCTGAACCTTCTTTTACCTATAGCCCCTCCATTTTTTGATGGCCTAAATTATCATATTTGGGCAGTGAGAATGGAAGCTTTTCTAGATGCCAATGACCTATGGGAAGTTGTTAAGGAGGATTATGAGATTCCTCCTTTGCCAAAGAATCTTACAGTAGCTCAACTACGAAGTCACAAAGAGAAGAAGCAGAGGAAGTCAAAAGCTAAGTCTTGTTTGTTCTCTACTGTTTCTCCAACAATCTTCACGAGAATTATGACCCTGAAGACACCTAAGGAGATCTGGGATTATCTCAAGAAAGAGTATGAAGGAGATAAGAAGATCAAAGGAATGTAGATGCTGAATCTTGTAAGGGAATTCGAAATGCAGAAGATGAAGGAATCTAAAACTATTCAAGAGTATTCAGATAAACTTCTAGGAATTGCAAATAAAGTGAGGTTGTTGGGAGGAGACTTTGCTAATTCCAGGATAGTGCAGAAGCTGCTGGTAACCATTCCTGAAAGGTTTGAGACAACTATCTCAACCCTGGAGAACTCAAAAGATCTGTCGACTATCACTTTGGCAGAACTTTTGAGTGCCTTGCAAGCACAAGAACAAAGAAGGCATATGAGGCAGGAAGGGTCTATTGAGGGAGTATTGCAAGCCAGGGTGCAGGTCAGTCAAAGTTATAAAAGAAAGAAGAAAGGAAAGAAGGAGGATAGCAGTAGTTCTGATAAGAAGGAGGGAGATAGCAACAAGAATAACTTTCCTCCTTGTGAACACTGTGGGAAGAAGGGTCATCCACCATTCAAATGTTGGAACAGACCAGATGTGATGTGCAACAAATGCAAACAACTAGGGCATATTGCTAAAATATGCAAAAACAAATCTCAACAAGTGACAAAAGCTCATGTTGCAGATCAACAAGAGGAGCAATTATTCATTACAAAGTGTTTTTCAGTTACAACTTCAAGCGAAATCTGGTTGGTAGACAGTGGTTGCACTAGTCATATGACTAGCAATTAGGAGTTATTTATTGATCTAGAAGAGGTAGAAGGCTCCAAAGCAAAGATAGGCAATGGAGATTACATGAAGACTAAAGGCAGAGGCACCATTGTATTGCAAACTCCTTCAGGTATAAAGAAGATTTCAGATGTTCTTTTTATTCCTGAGGTATATCAAAACTTACTTAGTGTTGGCCAATTGATGGATAATGGTTTTGAGGTGTCATTTAAAGATAAAATGTGCTAGATCAATGATGCTCATGGTCAATTATTGTTTAAAGTCAAAATGAAAAATAGATGTTTTCCCTTGGATTTGATTGATATTGATCAAAGAGCTCATATTGTAATTAGTGATGAAATAGAGCTTTGGCACAAAAGGTTAGGCCATTGCAATGAGTATGTTTTACAGGATCTTAGCAAGAAAGATTTGGTGCAAGGAGTACCTCCATTGGAACCTCTCAAATCAGTTTGTAAAACATGTCAATATGGGAAACAAACTAGGCTGCCATTCACTTAATCAGTTTGGAGAGCAACTCAAAAACTACAGTTGATCCACACTGATCTTTGTGGGCCTATGTCTGAGCCATCTTTGAATGGAAGTCTTTATTATATAGCTTTTATTGATGATCTGACTAGAATGTGCTGGATTTATTTTTTGAGATTCAAAATTGAAGTTGCAGGAGTGTTTTGGAATTTTAAAGCATGGATTGAAAATCAAAGTGGTTTCAAGATTCAGACCATTAGATAAGATAATGGGACTAAATACACATCAAATCAATTCACTAAGTTTTGTGAAGAAGTTGGAATCAAGCATCAATTAACAGCTCCTTACACTCCTCAGCAAAATGGAGTGAGTGAAAGAAAGAATAGAACTATTATGGAGATGTCTCACTGCATGCTTCACAAGAAGGATCTTCCCAAGAAGTTTTGGGCTGAAGCAGCTAATACAGCTGTATTTTTGCAAAACAAGTTGCCTACAAAAGCATTGTAAGGGAAAACGCCATTTGAAGCTTGGTATGGGTACAAGCCAATTTTAAAGAGCCTGAAAGTGTTTGGTTGTATTTGTTATACTCTTGTACCACAGGTGAAGAGAGACAAACTTGATAAGAGAGTTGATCCGGGCATCTTTGTAGGCTACAGTGGTGTCTCTAAAGCCTATAAAGTATTTCTTCTACAATCTGAAAAAATAGTGATCAGCAAAGATGTTCAATTTGCAGAACAAGAAAAGTGGCATTGGGAAGAAAAACATAGTATACTAGACAACGGATCATCATCATCTATAGCTTCACCATTAAATGAAACTATCGATGATCTTCCAGTTAGAGGTACAAGACTATTATCTGATGTATATCAGAATTGTAATGTGTCTGTGGTAGAGCCTAAACATTTTATAGATGCAGCAAAGGATCCAAAGTGGATTGATACTATCCAGGAGGAGCTAAATATGATTAAGAAGAATCAGACTTGGGTTTTGGTTGATAGACCAAAACATAAGAAAGTCATAGGAGTGAGATGGCTGTTCAAGACAAAGTTGAATGCCGATGGCTCCATCAACAAATACAAAGCAAGGTTGGTGGTCAAAGGCTATGCACAAGTGTATGGAGAAGATTTCACAGATACTTTTGCACCTGTTGCACGACTAGACACCATCAAATTAATACTTGCAATTGCAGCTCAAAAAGGATGGATAGTATGGCAACTTGATGTGAAGTCAGCCTTTCTCAATGGTTACTTGGAGGAGGAGATTTTTGTAGAACAACCAGAAGGTTTTGTTGTTCAAAGGCAAGAGGACAAGGTCTACTTGCTAAAGAAAGCCTTGTATGGGTTGAAACAAGCTCCTAGAACATGGTATAGTAGAATAGATGAGCATTTGCAAAGCCTTGGATTCACAAGAAGCTTAAATGAATCAACCTTATACATCAAGTACTCACATGTTGATTTATTGATTGTCTCTTTATATATTGATGATCTCTTGGTGACAGGAAGCAATGTTGAGATTTATTCAAGCAAGAAATGCAGAAACTATTTGAAATGACAGATCTTGGAGCTATGGCCTATTTTCTAGGTATGGAGATAAAACAAGATCAACAGGGAATTTTTATCAATCAGAAGAAATATGCAAAAGAAATTCTGAACAGATTTGGCATGGAGGGATGTAAAGCTATTGCTACTCCAATGAATCAAAAGGAGAAGCTGAGTAAGAATGATGCTGCAAAGAAGACTGAAGAGGGCATTTATAGAAGTCTTGTTGGCTGTCTCATGTATTTGACTGCAACAAGACCTGATATCCTCTATGTTGTAAGTGTTCTTTCAAGATTTTTGCATTGTGCTACAGTGAATCATTACAAGGCTGCAAAGAGAGTCCTAAGATATATTAAAGACACTCTTGATTATGGTATTCGGTATAAATGTAATCAAGTGTTCAAATTGGAAGGTTATTCTGACACAGATTGGGGAGGATGTTTAGATGATTTGAAGAGCACTTCAGGATACTATTTTACTTTAAATTCTGGGATATTTTCTTAGAGTTCAAAGAAGCAGGAAGTGGTAGCTCAATCAACTGCAGAAGCAGAATTCATAGCAGCAAATGCAGCTGTTAAGCAAGCTTTTTGGCTAAGAAAGTTACTGGTTGATTTACAGTTTATGCAATAGGAAAGCACACCAATTTATGTGGACAATCAAGCAGCCATTGCATATCCAAAAATCCAGTTTTCCATGGCAAAATGAAACATTTTAATATCGTTATATTTTATCAGAAAAGTTCAACAAAATGGTGAAATCACACTGACTTATTGCAGAACCTCTGATCAAGTAGCTGATATTTTTACTAAAGCTTTACCAAGAGACAAGTTTGAAGCACTAAGGATGAAGCTAGGCATGTGCAGCTACTGATGCAAGGAGGAGATGTTGAGATATGCTCATTAGCTGTCAACATGCGGTTATTGTTTTTTAGGAATTAGTTGCATTTAAAAAAATAAATTTGATAGAGTTTGTTTTTGTCAAAGTTTGTTTCCTAATATTTAGCCATTTAGTTACTGATTTAGTGGGATGTTAGTAGTTAGCCACATAGTTGCTGATTCAATGGGATTTTAGCATATTTTTCTATTTATTTTAATCATGATTTGATGTATTTAAATACTCAATGATAAACTCAATAAAAGTTATCCTCCGAAAATATTGTTCTCTGCTCTTTCTTCACACTTTCTTTGAGAGTTTTATTTTTAAAACCAACACCCTACCTTGTATAACTTACCACACATTAATCATGTTTACCTCGAGTTTCTCAACTTGTTTCTCCAAAGACTCAAAGTACTCAGTTTCTCCAGCTTTGTCAGACATAAGAGCATTATATTCTTCTTCAAGAGTTGTTATATCTGCTGCTTTTAACTCTGACTAGAGTAGCTCATGCATTAAAAACAAAGAATTAAATAAATATATTAAAATTTATTGAAACCCACAAATTTATCAATCTTTTTTAAAGAAAAAAGCTGGAATTTTATTCATGTAAGATGTAACATTAATCTCTATCCATATAAAATTTATAACCATCTTCCAGCCAAGAATCTGTATAAAGGACCATTGTAATATTCACGTATATTTCAAATACCTGTAAAATAACAACCAACCTTAAAATTATTTGATCTGTAGTTTGCATCCTCAATAGCTTGTTTCATCTGAGATGCAAGAGAAATACTTAAAAGATGCAAAGAAAGTATATCATATAAAACCATGTTTATTAGCACTACATATATTATAATTGCCATTGTGGATTTTTTCTCAAAAGCGTTAAGGAATTAAAAATCTTTCTTTATGGCTGAAGAAATAACATATTTGCCAACAATTGCATATAAAACTTTCCACTATATGGTTGGGAACTGGGGACATTTGCTTCAACCCTTCTAAGTGGAAAAGACTGATGTCAAAACAGCAATATCTATCTTGCCTAACTTCTAGAAGAAGAAAAAAGGGATTTCATCAGGTAACAACATAATTGAAAGCTTGAAAATTGGAACTTCTCTAACACCCATTTTTTCTCAACCTGCAGAAATAATAACTTCAGATGTGGACAGCTTTATCCATGACTTGAAAAAACAGACTATGTAAATACAATCAGTCATAACTTGGAACTCCATTGCAGTGCAAAACTGGGGAAAACAAAAAGCCAAACTAAAGCAGCAGCACTGTTTGTTACTCTCGTTTGATATTTCGATTAGAAGTATATGGGTCAATATGTCTATGTATCAATAGTTTTTTGTTATAAATAACCAATTTTCCACAAATTCAGCAGATCTCGATACCAGGCACCACATGGTTGCAAGGTAATAGATGGAGAAGTGTCACTTATTTCTTTGCAGTTCTCATGACCAGGAAAGGAAGCATTTGATTACCGTCTCATTTGAAACAGTCTTTAATTCCAAACTTGCTCAGTTTTGTTATTGAGTAATTAGCAAGTCAATATTCTACTTCATTACTTTTCAATAGCGGCTCCAAAATTGTAGATACCTTATAATTTTAGCAATACAGAATGACAATATTTTTCTATGTATGCATTTTGATAAGATTAAATTTTTCTTTTAATACTTACATAGTTTTATATTAATGATTATGTTATTGAAATTGTTGATTGTCATTTTTGTTTTTTTTACAATTATATCATTGAGTTTTACAGGCAAAATTACTTTATAGTTCATATAACTTCATCTCAACTACATAATAACATTATATTCTTCTATGGTTCCATGCAGTGGAACAGGTGCAACAATTAGTTGTGTTGTAATTTGGCCGCCATGCTTCAACCTCACTCATGGTAATAATTGAATTTGTCATTTACATATTCCTTACAAAAATTAAATGTTTTGCTGCATGCTATCAAAACAAAAAGTTGTACTGAGCGAAATCAAGTATATGAAAAACAACCAGAAACTTAAGTATTTAATATTTTGCAGTTTTAAAGGATTCAGATAAGTGACCCTGTTGTTCTCTGTAAGAAGCTTCGATTTCAGAAGTAAAATCTCATCAAGCCTTGCTTTAGCTGAGTCCAACTGGATCCTTAATCTCTTCCTTGCATCCGTCGCCTGTTGTACGAAGGAAAATTACCTGATTTCAACTGCATGTATCATACATCAAGTCATCAATGAAAGAAGTGGATTACCACATTATCCATGATGAAGTTGTCATCAGCAATTGCCTCCCCTGCAAGATATTGTTATAAAAAGATAGGTAGGGTATCGAATTGAGTTTAAAAACTTAACTTCACTTTATAAAATGCTTGTAACCCCCAGAAAGGAATGGTTTTCTCTTTCCTTATTACTATTTTTTTTAAAAAAACTAAGTTACATGAAAGCGACAGACATTCAATGTAATGTTTGGCTCAGGCAGGTTGAAGTCACCCTCTCATCCCAAATTTTGTTTTGGCAAGCAGAAATAAGGCAAGAGAGACTCAGAACTCACATACTTATCAAAATTGATAAACAGAGTAAATTTTACCAAAATTGCAATATTTACTAAAAGCTTGTAAGAAATAACTGGACCCTAAAGTGGATGATTCTTGTAAAATCCAACACGCCATATATATTTTTACTTTGGTAACAGTTTGTCACAAGTTCATCACATTGAAGTGACCGGGTAACAATAAAAAAAAAAACAGAAGAGGAATCAAAGAAAATCATGAGAATAAAAAAAAAAGATGTGCGAAAGGAATTGGTTGAAATAATATTCTTGGCTGCCTTCTAAAAATTTTGGGCATGCACTGACAATTTGACAACCATTGGACATGTTTACAGATCTTCTAATGATATTTAAGTTAAATTCAACAGAATTTTAAAAGTAAATTGATCATCTGCATTACCTATAAACCCATGAGTGGATTATCAGAGTGGGACATCTATATCACTCAGCAGTTTAGGCTCGTAAAATGCAACCAAGGAAAACTTCAAATGCCAGATTTTAGTTACAGAGCTTCTTTTGTTAGTTGAATATGCAATAAAAAATTGATTTACCAAGAGTTTAAAAACAAAAACCTGAAAAACATTCTCAAAGCAGGCACAACAAATAAAAATCTGAAACTTGCTCAAAACAGCTCAGAGTCTTGCCTGCAGATATGCCTCTTCGCCCATCAATTTTATCCTTAACCTGCATAAATTCAAGTTGACAGTTACTAGTAGAAAATAATAAAAATTAAAATATAAAAAAAAACTGACAATATTACTCCATAATGAACAAGCTTAAGCAGTATGTTCAACCATATACTAAGCATTCTTATTTTCAAGGAAGCCGAAGGATACACAGGATTATTCTATATTCTATATAATCCATTTAAAAAAATTTGAATAGAATAAGCAAAGACAAACCAACTCATCCTCCTTTAGTTCTCCGGTAATCTTCTTAGAACTAATCCATTCCTGTCAAAGGTTTCAATTTAATCCACCATTTCAACAGCCAAATGAAAACTCATCTGAAGAGCAATCATAAAATCAAACCTGTTGCTGCTGTAATCTGGAACTCATATCCTCTGCAACCATTCTGTAGTAACCTCTGATAGAGAAGAAAAATTGAGAGGGATAACTATTACATGTATAAGATCATTCTTGCAGTATTCTCAATTACCTCTTCTCTTCAAGTTTGGTAGATAACCCAAGTCTCTCTTGCTGAATAAGTTCAAGAGTCTGTTGGCAGAAAGTCATGCACAAGACCAGCAACACAGCATAAGGTATCAGATTATTTCTCCTCTCCCTTCCTTTTTCTTTCATTTCTAATTAAGTATCAGATTCGTAATCCCATCATCAAAACAAAAAATAAGATAAATAAGATCCGATCATATGGAATCCTAAAGCACAGTGCACATTCACTGAGTTTTGTTTCACAACCCTCAGACAATTTTGCCCCTAAATTTAATATGAAAACCAAATCAAAATATGTAATTTTTAATTTAAAATTCTTTCATTTATTAGTGAAATTTTGAAATTCTAAGTTACCATACTTAGAGTCTTGCATGCCAAGTTAATGTGTTCAGGCAGTATTGCTATAACCATAATAAAGAATATTTCATGTATGCTACTTGAGAGGGACATTGATTATAACAGAGAAATGACTAGCTCAACATAAACTTTTATCTCGACATTTTTTAGCTACTTTGCTCAGTTAGCTTATCTTTTTTATTTTTTATTTACTTTTATTCTCAATTACAATTCTAGAGAAAAAATAATTCATTGTCACATTGTAAATTGCTGTAAAAATGTTGATGCTCCCATGATTAATGATCAAATTGCAATTCTGAATGGTAAATCAGCTCAAAAAATGACATCTCAATATAGCAAATGCAAAGACAGAAATAAACAAAGACTAAGACCTTAATTAAAGATAATCTTGAAAATAAGGCTAAAGCCAGTTGTCTGCTTTAGCAGCAAACCCCTGACTTCTGCCTCAATGGCTCATGAACTAACCCACAGAACATGGTGCTCTCATGTTTCTAGTTCAAAATGCATGTGATCAAGATGACATACTGGATAATCCAAGTAAAGAAGGATAATAAAAGAAAATATATTAAGCAGTCAAATATTCAGATTTGCAAAACCAAGAGCTATCGCAGAAGCAAAAAGTACCTGACTGACCTGGTATACTAATTGATATCTACAGAGACTTGGATTTAAGTAAAAAATCAATGAATATAAAATAAATGTAACAGCTGAAGTGTTTTTTTTTTTTTTCCTTAGTGTGGCAGGGAAAGAAGAGTTTGAACCTCAGGCCTACACTTAAGGTGCCACCAATCATAAAAACTTCTTTTTTCTAGTTATATTTTACACAGATAGTTTCTAATAACCAGATGGGTACAGAGTGTATGCCGACACATAATGTACCCATTTAAGAAGTTACCTGGGTAAGAGTAGATGAGTCAGACTCCAAAGAGGAATTCTTTCTCTGTTTTTCCAAAATCTCTGAGCATATCTCACCCTTTGTCTTCCTCATCCTTTCAGTATCTTCTCTAAGTTGCGCTCTTTCAGATTTTGCTACACATAGAATAAGATGCTCAGAAATTTTAGACAAAGAGATCCACCATATAAATTTTGGTAAACGAGGTAAATTCAAAACTAAAATTATGAAGAAGGGCTTATGTAGTATAAATAAAAGTGCATGGCTCTTTCAAATAGACATATGCTACAGCCTCAGTAATAGCCAGCGCCTGTAGACAGAGGATGAATTAGAAGGAAGAAGACATATGACCAAAAGAGACAAAACAATATAAATGTCTGGTAGGTAGCAGTATTCATTCTTGAAACATGTTCTTAGCATTTTATCATCAAAGACAAGTCTTGACAAGTTAGACAATAAGAGAATAAAGATAACATGAGCTTAATTATCCAAACATCCCATTATTTTGGATTAGTTTTCATACCGGGACACTGATTGTGATCTCCAATTTTTCAACCTCATAAGCATTTTAGTAATTTTATCAATATTGTAGCAATTTTCAGTTCTTCACTCGTCCTGGTCAAGGTCTGTGTTTGGGCGTGAAATGGATCTTATATAGGCTTTAATAGGTCTCCTCAAAATGTTCAAGCGCTCTTTGTTCTTTTTAAGTATAAATACTCATAGGATTAGGAAAGGAATTTTAACGAATTAATATATTGATAGATGCATAATCTTTAGCAAAATCGAAGCACTTCAGTTCAGATTTTACCATTCCAAGCAAATTTACATCAAAACACAGAAAAGCATAAGTACAAAGAAGAAACGGGAAGAAGAAGAGACCAGAATCGATGTCTTTTTCCAAAGTGCGCACGTTCGTCAACTGCATTTCCTCCTCTGCAGAAATCTTCGCTGCTTGGTCCTCGACATCTGTATATAATTTATGACTTCACTTTCAGATCACGAAATTAAATCAGAAAACGAGTATGGTCCGAATTGGCACCATTCATTTGAAAGCGCAAGGCCTTCATATACTTCAAGTACTCCTCCATCTTCTTCAGAATCAGAGTCCCTATAGTTTCGGACAAAAATCGATTCAGAATTTCCAGTGATTCATGCAGGTTATTGCAAATCGGAAAACGAGTTTTCTCAGTAGAATTAACCTAGAGATCGCCGCTGCGAGAAGGAGAGAATGGGAGTTTCAAGGAAGAGAGCAAGAGAGTTTGCTGGTAGGAGTAACGAACAATTTTGGAGGGAAAAAAATGAGAGCGAAAAACCAATATGGGAAGTCTTTATAATCCAGCGTGAGCCTCCTTTTGGGGGAAGCAGATCCTCTCCCATAAGGCTCTCTCCCCTGCGTCTGCAGTGTGACAATCTGAACCATCCATGTTATCGTGCCGTACAAAGAAGGACACGTGATTATAAACTTAGAACGGTGCGTATTTGCAGCCAATGTTAAAAAATTGATATCTCTGCATCTTCGCAGCTTCAGACCTTCGCAGCGCCTCTCCGCATCTTCGCAACTTCAGAACTTTGCAGCTTCTGATTTTCAAACTGAAGAAGCAACGTCGGGCGTTCTGTGCCGTAAACAAAAATGCAAATTTGCACCTTCAGATTTTAAAAACGGCACAGGCAACCGAAAACAAAAACCAGGGCAAATGCAGATGCAAGCAAAAATTTAGCTTCAGATTTCGCAAATCTAGATTTGGGCATCGTCCTTGTTTAGCCATGGGAGCTTCAATCTTCCCTTCACGAGGTTGGAGTTGAAGCCTTGCTTAAGGGTGATTCGGCTTTGAAGGTGATTTGAACCTTCCATTTAGATCTCTCTTATTTGCTGAGTAGATTGAAAATCTCTGCTTTTGCTTTAGCTTCTATCGATTTAGCCTTGACTGTCGATTGCTGTTAATTTGGCCTTGATTAGTGATTGAAGAATCACATTTGGCTATCTATTTTTCAAACCCTCTTGTGCACTTGTATTGTGTTTACAGGCCCCGGTAGATCATGTGTTTGGCAAGAGTTCTTCATTTTGATAACCGGCCATTCTCCCTTGTATCATAGTGTGCATAGAATTAGGCTTTTTATAATAGACGTAATGATCATAAAGCATTGAATATTTAGGGCTACTGCCATAAGTTATATGGGTTTAGGCTTTTTTTATCTATTTGGATAATATCTTTGGATTTTGTTTCCCTTATCACAAAGGTTTGTTTAATTAAGAAGAATCTAAATTCAACCTACAATATATAGCTACCTATCAATTATAACAATTATTTAACAATTGCATGGTAACATGAGAACTTATAATTTAATTCAGAATCATACAAGTCATGTTATGATAATGGTGTGATCATGGTTGTGGCAAGGAAGATAGGGAACAATGCAATCTCTCCATCATATTAGAATTACTTTGAATTTATTTCTTTTTCTAAGATTTTTTTTTCTTATTCAACAATTCTCTTAGCTTTTTTGTATTATTTACAATTAAACATGGATGCAAGAAATGAAACCTCCAACTCTTTGGCTGTATTATTTCACTAATAAACAGTGCCTTATGTCTCTTATAGGGAAGAAATATGCATGAGTAGAAACATGTTAATACAAGTTTTAGGAGTGGATAATTCATGTTTTGTCCCTATTTTGGAACCTTGCTATAATATGGTAATACAAATCTAGAAAACTGATTTGGTATGTGCTGCCTGTTAAATAAAAAAACTGGTATGGCTTTTGTTTTCAATTATGTAGAATGCCTTTTAATAAAATTGCATATTTGATTGGACCATAACTGATATTGTAGAGCATAAATTATCTAGATTTGATTCAAGTTAAGTCATGCAAGTTGACTTTGTTCAATACTTCAATTGAAACCAATAATTTGCTTGATCCTTTTCCAAAAGTAGTTTCAGATTTGTGCTTCTTTATCTTGAAAACAGAACAGGTGAAAAATAATTCATCTTGCATTTGCATACTGCTACAAAGATTGAAGAATGTTGTGCCCAAGAACTAACTTAAATTTAAAATGTGATTATTTGTTGCTTTTTTAGGTCAATGGCGAAATGCTGCTTTTCAAGTCAAAAAAAGTTGCTATGAAATTTGTTTCTTGCTTCTATCTGAAACTTGGTTGGAAGGTTTTGGCATTAAAGATTCAAGTTAGCTGAGCATGGATGAAGCCACGAAATTGAAGATGGATTAAAAGCCCAAAAAGAAAATTTTATTTTATATTTGAATATGTATAGAAAACAAGTTATAGTGAATGTGTTCAACCTTTATAGCAAGGATGTAGAGCAAAGAAAGTGTGACCAAATTGTACACTGTTGAAATTGTATTCCTTGTTGTAATGAATGAATTCAAATTGCATTTCTCTATCAATGACAGTGTACATTTCTTTTCTTTGGTGTGGCTTTGTCTATTAACATTCAATACAAAAAATGGATCCTAGACATAATGTACCACACATCTTCATCTGAAACAAAAGTAGTCTGTTTGAAACAAAAAGAACACCTTAAACATAACAAAAAAGCGTAGTTGCCTCCACATTAATCAATCTTCTTGACTTCCAAGATTTGTAACACCACAACAGATTCTTGGATCTTCAAGTGATTGTAAAGGATGATCAAATGGTGCCTATATTTTAGAGAAAAATATTAGAACATCTAAAATAATTACCAAGCATAACAATATCATTCAGTAAATCTTACCATCAAAAAACCAATAAAGCTAGTAAAACCAAATGGTCCATAAGTAGCTTTGTTATCCTACCATAAAACAAAAAGATTTTAAGTAATTAAGGACAACTAAGAAGTACATAACTAAAAGGTTTCAGTACATTACTAACAATGGACTGTTGATTATATGAGGCATTGACACTTGACGTAGCTATAAGAGGGGGCATTCCACATGACACACTTAAAGCAGCATTGTAGTCCTACAAGGAGCAAGATTTAATGTGACTTAACATTCTTAGCAAAGCAATATATTAATGAATGGTTACCATAGATTGTTGATAACTTTGTTGACTGTGGGTTGTATTAGCACTAGGAATAGCTATAGTAGAGGGCATTCCAAATTGCGCTTGACTTGCAGTAGCATCATAATCCTACAAGAAGCAAAAAATAATGACTTATTAACTTTCTTTGCAAATAAGTATTTTAAGTAAATAATTACCATAATTTGTTGTTGACTTTGTGAAACAGAGGTATTTGAAACTTTCTTTTTTCTCTTTGGTTGTTTCTCAACCCAGCTTTTTTCTCTTTTTGACCTTTTTTTACCCTCTTTTTTCTTGAACCCCTTCACTTGTGCCACTTGTTCATTGCCGCTTGTATTCACTTGTGAGTCCTCTACACTTATTTGCCTATGATAAATCTCTTATACTTGTTTTCCCAACTCAACAATAGCTTTACGTAGAAATAAGTATGCTTCTTGGTTGGCAGATGCTTCAGTTGCTATTCTTAGAAGTTCAGGACAAATGTCTCTATAACGCTGCGTGATAGCTAACTTGGCATCTTCTTCATCTTCATTTCTCCCAATAGCAACATTAGTACCACTTCTTACATCTTTCGTCCATCGTTTTAAAATATATTGATCGGCTACTAACTTGATATCCATAACACTAAACACTTTCAGTGCATGACAGCATAATATGACAATAGTCTCAAACTTCCTACATGAGCAAGAAATTGACTTATCATCGAGGTTAAACGAAACCTTCCATTCTTTTGCATAGTGGAACATAGTTATAACCTACTCAATCAATGGAGGATTTTCAATCTTATGCTTTACACATGCAGCATCACATAACTCCCATTGTTTTTGGAAGAGTTCAAAAATATCTGAGGTGTAAATTTTTGCCATCTGTTGCAACATAAGGGAATACTGATTCTTTAATCTTGATAATTTTTGCCGGGCTTTAAACTCATACTTTAGTTCATTATACCGTTTATCTTCAACCATCTTCTCAAATTGCTTAAAGAACTTAACAATGTCCAATGTCGCATTTGTACAGCTTTTGATGTTTGCATTTATACTTTCACTCAGTTGTGTGCTTTGTATTCCCAGTGTGAAGGCTTTCTTCATGTGACAAGCTGCCCATTTTTCCTTAATGCTATACATATGGGTCAACCAAGCATTTTCGTGTACATCATATCCTGCAATCAAGTTACTCCATTCTACTTCAAATTGTGCTTCCTCCTCATATTCGTACATGCATGCCTTAATGTCTGTCAAGAAACAAGATCCATCTTTTATCAAATTACCTAGGTGCTTGATGCCATTTTGCATCAAGTGCCATGTACATAATCCATGACAAGTGTTAGGCAAAACTTCTTTAAGTGCTCGAATCATAGCTTTATCTTGATCAGTAAAGATGGTTCGAGGCTTTTTTTGCTTGTGGGCTTCTAAAAAAGTTTCTAAAAGCCACTTGAATGACTCTATAGTTTCATCATATAATAATGCAGTCCCAAAAATCACTGCTCCTCGATAATGGTTGAATCTTAGGAATACTGCAAGTGGTCTGTGTGCTCTGTTGGTACAATGTGTAGTGTCAAGACAGAGAACATCGCCAAAATAGCTGTAATCAACAAGCATCCTTGCATCTGCCCAAAACACATTTGTTATTTATTCATCTGAATCCATCTGATATGCATGATAGAATGATGGATTTTCAATAGATTGTCGTTGAAAGTATTGCATCAGACAACCCACTTTTCCGTATATTAAACTCCTTTTTCTTTTTGTTTGAAGATAGTTTTTTTTATCTAACCTTAGATAGCCAAGATTATTTCTTCCTCCTACTTGAGCACTCATCAGGTTAAATGCTTCTCTCTATTGAAGGCCAGCATCATCTGCTAACTCAATCTGATAACATTGAACTTCAGAAATATTTCGTTGAGATGCCAACATATGAGTTGTTTCTGGAAGATGAAGAATATGATTATGTTCTTCCACAAGGTCATACACTTTAAATTTTCCATTCACATTAACAACTCCCATCCTTGCTTTGCAATAAGTTCTGGTCTCAGCTCGCGGATTACTTGTTAGATAATCTCTCTTGTCTGGCTTTCGCAAACCCGCTTCGCAACAAACAAATCTACTTGTCCCGATGGAGCCACCTTTTTTCCTCTTGTTATGGTATTGTTTCCTCACTCCAAATCCAACTCTTCCACCATAATCAACCCAGAACTTCCAAGCAGCATCTATGCTATCAAACATTATTCCTAATTTAGGCTTCCAATCAACCTCCATTTTATATCAAAAAGCCTACAATAATGAAATTAAAAATATGATAAATCAAATTTTCATAGCTATTATTAAAAATAATTGGTATTATTATTGTTAATGCAAGAGAAACAAAAAAGAAAAGCTATTAAAAAATGGATAAATCATTAATATTCATTAACATCATATTATGGCATTCTTCTTAACACAAGCAAAAATTAATATTACTCCTTAATCTTATATTGCTCTCTACGTTAGCTATACTCCTTAAACCATGAAATTTTGTAGCACTAAAAATTAAAAGACATATTATAACTAATAATAATAATATGTATTTACTACTTTAGCTTATGTAAAGTTGGTCTATTAATGATAAATTGTTGCATTACTATCTCAAAGTCATTTCAAAGGATATAATGAAAAAAAAGGCTATAAATAATTTTCTTAACACAAGGAAAAATTAATATTACATTGTCTTTTGATAAAAATAAAATAAAAATAAGAAAAAAAAATTTTCCTCCATAGCATCAAACATTACAAAGAAGCTTTCTTATCATACAAATTACCAAAAAATTTCTTATCCTACCCTTGAAAAACTGGAGCACAAGCACCAAATTCTGATTCAATGAGATTTTAATTTTGGCACACTTCAACTACAAGCAAAGTGACAAGGAAGATAGCAATAGAGGAGGAAGAGAGAAGCAGGAACACAGATAGAGGAAGAAAACAGAGTTGGTAAAATAGAGGGAAGTTCAGCATTTTTGCCTCCATTAAATACGCTTCGTTTTGCATTTATCGGAATTCTTCAGTTTTTTGTCAAAACGCACCATTTGAATTAGTTGAAACTCTGCGTTTTACCCTATGCAGAAAGCTCTCTCTTCTGGGCTATTGGATGCATTCGATGGTGAGGATCAATCACTGCAAACAATATGGGAGAGGTCATGGGAGAGGATCCAAACGCCCTTTTGGGCATACTGTGTCCCGCAATCTGCATTTTTCTTTTTGAAATATTTTTTTATAGTTTTATTATTAAATTCTTTAATTAAAACAAGATAATTATATTATTGTTTAATAATAACATGATAAATATATATTTTAATTAAAAAAATTATTTATAAAAACCATACATCTATTATATTATTATAATGAAAAATTATATATGTATTATATTTTAATTAAAAAATTTAATAATAAAAATTTAAGTTATGAAATATTTTTTTTTAAAAGCGCCACTACTAGGCATGATGTGTTGCTTCCAGTCTGGGCTAGTATAATTAATGTAAATAATAAATATAATTATTTTGATATATATATTATATGATATTTTATATATTTTTTTATATATGCCTAATTATAATTTGGCTACATATGTTTTAAAACATAACTATCACAAGAAGTTAAGAAATTATTGAAAATTGTATTTAGCACTCAACTATATTCTAAACAATATGCACAATTTTGATATATATATATATATATATATTAAAATGTAACACTTTATCTTATCTCTTAAACCATCATAAAAAAAATAAAAATGACATTTATAAATCTTTTCTCAGAAGGTTCCTCTAACTTTAGTCCCATCATTTTCATGGAATTTTTTGCAAGTTAGTCCTTGTAAATCAAAATCGTCCCCTTCCAAATTTTTCTAAATGTTTTTCCTTTGTTTTTATTCCTCTTTTTCTTTCTTACTTGTTTTAGCTTAGAGAAAGTCTATCTTATCAGGTTATTGGTTCAACTTGGAGCACGGCTATGCTACATTTTCAACCATATTTTTGTGCTACCTTAGGTTAAAATTTTGTGGAAAGCTAGGAGTTTTGATTTAGTTACCTTTGTAGTGGGGTTTTGGTGAATTTCTTAAAATGATTTAATTAGGTTACTTTCATATTTGTTGAACCTCTTAAAATGGGTATGTTTTCTATTTCTTTCCTCATTTATAGGGCTAAATTTGGTTGGTGGGAGGGATCTACATGTTGCCTTATTACAAACTAGATCAAGATACAAAAACAAAAATGCAAAAGAAGAGAAAAAGAAAAATGAAAGAAGCAAAGAGCATTTTCTAGAATTGTATTTCATATATTCTTTTTGTTATACATTACAATAAACATGACCTCTAGTATATATAATACAAATAGTGTAGAGCCTTCATCTAACTAACTTCTCACAATATATAATATGTCATACTATAGTGAGATAACACCAAACTTACATCATATTGTACTTATAATATTAATTTCGATATATTCAACATTTTTAGTAGTGGAAAATGCCAACATTAAAAGTAAAAATTCTTCAATTTAGTTCAAATACACTATTTCAACTTACCAATCTCAACTTTCATCCTTAATATACTTGCTCAACCAGAAACATCACAAAAAAAAAAAGCATGGACTTCAGGTTTAAGGTCAAGTATCACAAACTAATGCAATTTCATCATTCCATGCAGTTCCATAAATCTACCACTAATTTCAAATTTTCATAACTTAAGCTAAAAAACTCACATTTATGAAAATGAGGACTTTCTCGAAAGCTCATGACATAAACTATATACTGTAAAAAATTCAGACCAAGACAATTTTGTTTGGGTCACAAAAATCTAATGAACAATACCACTGTCAGATTTCCATGCATGTGCAAACCTAGAACTTTGGACATGTATAACTTGAGCTACACAACTCCAAATTAAGCAACCTCAGTGGCTATGGAAAAATTATAATACTAACTATATATTTATAAAATTTCATGAGTATTAGAGTTCATTGGCTCCTCAAATACATAGAAAACCAGAACTAACCAAATGAGTAATACAAGTAATTTATGCATTTTCTAGCTAATTTTGAAAAATCATAATAAATTCTATAGAGCTTCAAAAATTGTGTTCTTTAATTTTGTAAAAAGCTCTAAATGCTTGTTAAATTTCATGCCAAAATTCATTCATTTGATCTAATTTTGATTTAGAGATAGATTATGGCTCAAAATGGCATCAAAATTGCACCAAATGATCTAAAATGGCTTCTTACATAACTTGTAACTACTCAAGTACGTCCAAAACATAAAATACAACATCTATGATCATTTCATAAGGTCCCAAACACCATACATCTCAAAATGACCTATACACTTGGTATTATGCACACACTTTCCATGCCACACACATACCCAAATTGCATATTCTTACATTTCTACAACTATAATTGATATTTACAACATAATCTCATAAGTGTGTGAAGGTTTACAATACATAAATAACAAGTGAAAACTTTCTTTAACAATATATTACACAAATTGCAAAACTATTGTCAAAGTAGCATACATCATGGTTATTGGTCTCTATTCTTTGCTCCTTGAGAGTTCCCTAGACATAATTAGAGATAATATAGGGAGGAGTGAGATTCCAAAAATCTCAATAGCTCAAACATCCTTCAAGTACACTTATATAGCATATTTTCATGTCAAAGAAAGCAACCATACATCATATTCATCTAAACATCAAACATGAGCATATTTATAAAATCAAATGAATTCATCAAGGTCAAATATAAGCTCTAGGGCTTTTTAGTCTAGTCTTATCCAATTATGTGGGACTTTTGGAATAGTGTCACCCATTTTATGAACTTTTGACTTAGTCTCATTCATGTCATGAGACTTTTGGCCTTGTCTCACCCTTACTTAGGGACTTTTGGTACAACCTTAACCATTAAGAACTAATTACATTCCAAATGCATTTTGTAATAACTAATTTTTTAATTGAACTAGGACTAGTATGTTAATGGAAGAGGACCCTCAAGTAAATTGAATTAAGGCTAAACAAGGGTAAAATATTAATCAGCATGTCGAGAAACGGGGATAAGAAATCATACACAAAAAGAAAACAAAGTTAAAATAACAAAATGGAGAAAAAAGGCTTATCAGTGACAAAATTATGATTTTGAGCAAATTTTAGGAAATTTAAGGAAAAAAGTTTTAAATCCTAAAATTAAGATCACCAAAGTTTTCAAAGATCCTGAAAATTATAGGAACAGTCAGAATTAGCTAAGGTCCTTCTGAGGTGTTGAAAGAGTCAGATAGTGCCAAAACTTTAGGTGAAACTAGTTTTCACCATTTTAAGCCATTCAAACCCCAAAATTAATGTTTTTATGTGAAAGATCACCCAAAAATTTTTAAAGAGCAGTTAGATCCTTAAAAGCCTAAAAAATGAGCATAAACGAAACAAACAAGCGCGTAAGGGCAAAATGTTTATTTTGAAAAATTATAAAGAGGCTTCTTAAGTAAGATTACCCCTCATCATCTTCTCCGTGCTCCCATTTTTAGCATTTTAGAGCAATCACAGCATGACATTAAGGGAAGAGAGAGAGAAGAAGTTTAAGCTCTTGTTTAGGTAAGTAAATGGCTCTGTTTCATTCTGTGCTAGTTAGGAAAGTTTTTTCTCTCTCTAAAAGCTCTCTAATGGTGAGTTTCTTTTCTTGAAAACTTGAAAAGTCAGGTCTAACCCAAGCCAAGAAGAAACTCTTTTCAAGAAACTAATTGGTGAAAAATAATCTATGTGAAGAGAGCTTCATTTTAAAGTAAGACCTTACTTTGAACATTTACAAAATCTTGTGTTTCCAAGCCATTTAAGCTTCGCTATAGAGAGAGAAAGTGAGGAGGAGAGTTTTTCATCATGTGTTCTTGATAAAACCAAAGGTTTTAACGTGTAAGGATTCCATATCTAATATTAGTTTTCCTTGAATAATGAAAAGATGCAATCTAGACCATGATAGTGTAATGGTTTGGCCTAGGCTTCTTCAATGGCTAACCATATTATTTTCCATTCCTAATTAGTATATTTAGATGTTATTTGATGCAAGGAACAAGAATCTAAGTTTAGAATTGATTGAAACTTTAGAATGTGCAAGTTAAAGTTTTATAGTTCCAAATTCAGCCAAGAGCAATTTCTAAGAGTTAGGAAGTTGTTCAATGGATTCTTGGACTATGAATAGTCTTAAAATAATATAAGAATAATAATGGAAGCATTAAATTGAATTTAGAAACCATGATTTGAAGGATGAAAGTTTAGGCTCCCTTTTAGGCATAAAGGAATAACTTAGTGTTTGGCTCTATAAATTGAGTTTGTGATTATTCTAATAAGTTTAAATAGAGTTAAGAGACTTAGATTGAATGAGAAATTGGAGTCAAGATCATGAATTCTAGAAGTTGCTTCATTATGTACTTATACGAAATCATAACTTTACCATAGGATAAAGTAAGCTTGCATAGAGTTTGTGTGAAACTAGAACTTGTTCTAATAATGTAATTGTGTGTCCTTTGATGTGTCTAGATCAAGTGAATAAAACTTCTCCTAGTTGTGGCTATGTGGCCGAAAAGGGGAAGAAATATCTAAGGGAGAAAAGTTTATGTTCTTGTTTCAAGGTAACTCTCTAACCTTTCTTACATGTATGTCTTGGATGTTTGATTATCATTGGATACTTGTGTGTATGTTTGAATCATAAGATATATTTATAGCTTTTGATGAAATGTTATGATACCATTATGCTTCTTGAAAATATGTTTTGAATGTAAGATCACTTGAATGGGTAAAGTTATGCCAAAAGTCCCTTAAAATGGGTGAGGAGATGCCAAAAGTCCTTGAGAATAGGTGAGACAAAGCTAAAAGTTTCAAAAAAGAGTGAGACTAAGTCAAAAGTCCCTTAAAGTAAGTAAAGAACATCCAAAACTCCTAAGAAAATTGGGTGAGGCTAAACCAACATCTCTTAGAGCCCATGTTTGACTTGTATGAGTTTATGCAACATGAAAATATGTTTATGCATGTTCATTAGAAGCTTTTATGGCATGCATGCATTCTATGACATAAAAATGTATCTTATATATGTATGTTTGAAAGGGTAAAAAGCTATTAAAATTCTTTAAATCTCACTCTTCCCTCACATATGTCTAACCATGTCTAGATGAGCCAAGTAGAGTAAGAAATAGAGGCCAAGCACCTTGAAGAATGGAACTTTGATAATATAATAGAGAATTGATATATTTTGATGACAAATTTTGTATATACAGAATGTTTATGAGATGTAGATCATTAAGCACAAGCAAATATATGTAAATATGATGTATGAACTAATGTTGAAGTCAAATGAATGAGTATGTGCATGTTTGACATCTTGAAGCCTTGATATACATGTGTATAAGAATAACTAGGAAAGTGGTTTTGAGATGTATGATGTTATGAACCATTTGGGAAGCTTTTATATGTTGCATTTATGCTTTAGGACATGCTCAAGTGGTTATGAAATGACTAGAAAGTCATTTGACACCATTTGACCCCATCATGGTTGTAAAATATGACAATCTTGAGCTAAACCATAAATTGACCAAATAGATGATTTGATGCATGGAATTTGGCATGAATATAGGTCTCATATAGATCACAGAGCTAAAGAGCACTATTTTTAAAACTCTAGAGAATTTATTATAAGTTTTTAAAGTTGGCCAAATTATGCAAATTTGTCCCAATCATTGTTCATATGGTCAGTTTGCATTTCTATATCATTCAAGAGCCAAATGAAATCCAATACTCATGAAATTTTACAGAGATATATCTAACACTATAAGAATTCTAGGGCCATTGAGTTTGCATGAAAAGGAGTTGTATAAGGAGAGTTATGAATTTTTGAAGTTAGAGGTCTAGTAATGTCCAAATACTATAGTAGCTTCTGATATGCAATAGATTTCATAGGTCAAATGAACTCATATGCCCTTGAAATTTTAACAAATATTAGGTCTCATCTTAATATTTCTATAGCCACCAAGAGCACCCTATTTGGAGCTCTGTGGAGAGAGATATGAAAATTTGAAATTTAGGTTCAGCTGCAGGATGCATCAGTGACTAATGGTATTATTTCATTGAATTTCATGGAACAAACCTAGTTGTTTTGATCCAAAATTTTTATGATAGTTAGGGGACATCCTATGCTTTCCAGAATGGTAAAATTTGCATAGTTTATATTTTTATAGAATTAATTGTGATTTTTCAAAATTTGTAACAGATTATGGATTTAAGGAAAGTTCAAGTATGGTCTTGAATTTGTGTTGCCTACTCCAAACCCAAAATGGAGGCTTTGAATTGTGATGTTTCTGGTCCACTAAGTATATTATGGATGGAAGAAAATGTTGGTAAGTCCAAATGGTCCATATGATTAAAATTGAGTCATTTTGGCTTATAATGTTGGTTATTTCCACTACTTAAAGTGTGAATTTCTTGAAAATAGATTTAAATTGATACTTTCAACTAGTGTTGGTATAAAATTGATGCTAGATAAATATGGCATTACACATTTTATGAAACATAGTGATGCCATATCATCAAATCAATAGCAATGGGTATGTTTTACAATTCAAATACACATACAAGTAATCAATGACAATCAAACAACTAAGATAAATATACAAGAATGGATGAAGAGCTACTTTTCTCAAGAAGCACAAAATTCCTTTTTCAATTCATACTTCCTTGCCTTGGCCTCACAAGCACACTTAGGAGAAACTTGATTTCCTTGGCCTAGACACATCAAACAAGACACAATGATATCAATGGAACCACCTCTAACATTACACAAGCCTTATATAAGCTACTTATAGTTTTAGGCTTTTATATGACTCCATATTGTAGCATAATGAAGAAACTCATATAATTCATCATCTTGGATTTACTTTTTCACTCAATATAAGTCACATGACTCCATTTAAACTCATCAGAATCATCACAAACTTAAATTAAGAAGCTAAACACTAAATTACTTCTTTATGCATAATGGAACCTTAAACTTTCAACTTTCAAAATATGGTTCTTAAATTCAAATTAATAGTTCCTATGATATTTATAATTAATATCTAGACCATTTCTATTTTTGGAATCAAACAAAACTCTCCCTAAGTACTTGGAATCCTTTTTGGCTGAGACATGCATGTAACTTGCCACCCATAGAGTTTTATTTGCTTTTTTAGGAAATTTGGCACTTGTGAAGCTTCCTATGCAATGTCCAATTTTCCTAAAAACATTAGAAATGGATTAGTTATAAAAGTGAAGTCCCCCTAAATAACAAGATTTGAGGCCAAACAAAATTAGGAGAACATTCTAAATAATGAAAAATGAGGATCCAAGGCTTAAGATGCCCAAAAATCAGAGTTAGAGTAGCTAAATAAAATTAGATGAAAGGTAATGACATTTTTGTAATTTTGGACATTTTTAGAAAACTCTAATGAGGTATTTTTAAATAAAAATTTTGAGTTTCTCGAGGTTCTCAGAGGCCCTAAAAACCATAGGAATCCTTAGAATGGTTCAAACTCCTCCAGTTTACATTTTAAAGCGTTGGTTGACCTAAACTTTGACTGATTCGTTTAGGAATGTTTGAAATTTAATTTGGGTAAAACCAAAAACATTTTATAAGTTAGAGGATCTAAATTTTATGATAGAGAAGGTGTTTCTTGAAAAGGAATTGAAATAAACCCAAATGAAAGGAACCAAGAAAGAGGACAAAATTGAAATTTTGAAAAAGCCTTAAATGAGTCCCTTGCCTTTATATAACACCTCCCACTCCTTCTCCTCATTCTAACTAACCTAAGTTCTATCTAAAATAGAGGAGAACTCAACCAGGAAGGGTGAACAAGAGGAGGGGAAAAAGAAGAAGAAGAAAAGCTTGGTAGAAAGGGTAAGAAATCTTCAGTTTTTCATGCTCTTTCTTTTAGCAAATTTGTTCTCTTGTTTCTCCTCTTTCTTCCTATGGTTTTAGTATTTCATTTAGGACTATTTTGGGACTAGTTCAGTAGGAGAAGATTTGAATTTCAAGGGAAAGCTTGAAGCAAAGGAAAGAACTCTTGATAAGGCTTGGAATCAAGGTAAGAATCATAACTATTGTTGCTTCTTCTTTGTTCCAAGTTTCTGATATGAATTTTGGAAATTCATAACTAATTATAAAAAACTCAAAATCATGCATATGATATCTTTTTAGAAATTTCTAGATGTTAACTAATGACTAAAAATAGTTCTAGACTAAGAAAACACCATCTGGACCACAAAAAATAATAACAATACCAGAGGTCTTTGTTGCATCCTAATACTAACTATGAACTTCAAAATTTTGGCCCTCTCTATACAAAGCTCTAAATGAGGTGATCTTAGTGGTTATGAAAAGATTATGATGTCTAGTTTATGCTTATAAAATCTTATAAGCATTGGACTTCATTGCCCTATGAGTGACATAGAGAAACAACTGACCATATAAACAGTAACCATGCTAATTTTGTATAATTTGGCTAACTTTGAAAAATTATTATAAATTCTCTAGAGCTCTAAATTGAGTACTCTTTAGCCTTGTGAAAAGCTCTAGATAAAACCTACTTGCTGGCCAAATTTCATACAAAAACTCATCTTAGACTTTAGTTCGGCTCAAGATTTAGTCAAATTTAAAGTCCATAATGGGTTTCATATGTACTAAATGCTCTTCTCATCTTTCTACAATCACTTGAGTATGTCCAAAAGTATAAACATAGCCTAGGGAAGCATTCCAAATGATTCAAATCATCATGAAGATCAATCTCACCATACCATATACATTCATACACATGAACATAAGGGTGCTAGGATGTCAATCTCCAACATAGGCATTCATTTAACTTCAAAATTGATATACACATCATAATTACATACATTTAAACTTGTTCAAATGATTACATCTCATATACATCATGTCTTTACAAACTTTGACATCAAATTACATTCAAAGCTATGCTATTGTCAAAGTATAGCTAATCATACTCCTTGGCTTCCATTTTTGCTTCCTTGAGCTTCACCTAAACATAGTTAAATGGAAAATGAGGAAGAGTGAGATTCCAAGAATCCTAATAGATCTTTACCTTCTCAAACATATATATATGATGCTTTACATGTCAAAGAATGCATGCATGACATTTAAGCTACTAGTGAACATATATAAATCATTTTTCTTGTCATAGAAACTCATATATATCATACATAAACTTTTAAGGGCATTAGTCTAGCCTCACCTTTTTTTTTTAAAAATTTTTGAATTTGTCTCACCCATTTTCAAGAGACTTTTGACTTAGCCTTACTCTTCTTAAGACTTTTAGCTTTGCTTTACCCATTCTTAGGGACTTTTAGCTTATCCTCACCTATGCTAAAGGAATTTTGGTATAATCATACACATTCAAGCCATATTGCATACATAAAACACATTTTAAGAAATATAATGGTGCCATAACATGTAACCATTGGCTAGAAACATTTTTCATAGTTCAAACATACATACAAGCACTCAAAGACAAGTAAACATCTAAGCAATGTATGAGAGAAATGTTAGAGAGCTACCTTAAAATAAGAACATAACACTTTTCTCTTAATTCCTCTTCCCTTTCTTGCCCAAGCATAAGCAATTAGGTGGCACTTGATTCTCTTGACTTAAACACATCAAATAAGATATCATTCAATCATTGGAACAATTTTTATACAAACTCTATGGAAGTTCACTTTCTCATATAACTCCATTATGGTTCCATATAAGACACAATGAAGCAACTATGGGAATTCATAATCTTGGCTTTAATTTCTCCTTCAATCTAAGTCTCTTGACTCCATTTAGACTCCTTGGAGTCATCATAAATTTATTTCAAGGAGTCTAGGTACAAGTTACTTCTTTATGTCTTAAAATGGAGCTTATAACTTCATCTCACAAATCATTCTTTCTAAATTCATTTTAGTGCTTTATTTGATGTTTACTAATCATATTTAATCCCTTTCTAGCCTTAGAATGAATTAAAACTTTCCCTAAGTGCATGGACATGGTTTGGCTAAAACCTATAAAAGCTTGTGCACCCATGGAGTTTGCTTATTTCTCTTTAGGGAATTGCCACTTATAAGACTTCCTAGGTGTCTTGAGAACTCATACATACTCTTAGATAACTTAAATTATCATTAGGAAGTCTTTTACATATCAAGGTGCAACAAAATCCCTAACTTTGCTAACTTAATTTCTAATGCATCTTATTTGAATTTCTCTGCATATACTTGTTTCTCATACTCTAAAACCTATGTTTCTTCCTTGCTAAGACCAAAAATCATTCTATTTTGCTTGGGCCTAATGTTGGTTGAAACTCCTCCCATGGAGAACAATAAGGAGATGTAAGGAAAAGCTATGATTCTTACCTTATTTCAAAGCTTTTCCAAGGTGCTTTCCTATGCTTTAACTCTCTCCTTCAATTCCTCTCTTCCACTTGCTAGACCAGCCACAAAACATGTCCAAATAAATCATTGAAACCATAGGAGAAGAGAGGAGAAAGAGGGGAAGAAGTGTAGTGAAGGAGAATACATGGAAAAATAAAGTTTTCTTACACTTTTTAGGCTTCTTCTTCCTTCCTTGACTCCCCCCCTTTGGTGCTCCTCTTGAAGCTACCTCAAAATCTATTTGGACTAGAAACAAGTTAGTGGTGAGGGCTGGAGAAGAGGGGGACGTGATTTAAGGAGCCTAGGTGTCCATTTAGTACTTTTTCAAAATGACAATTTAGTCCCTCAAATTGGTTTCTTTCATTTGGTGTCATTTCAACTCCTTTTTTAGAACCGTCTTTTTCATCATGAAATTTATATTCCCTAATATATAAAATGCCTTTAGTTTCATCTAAATTAGATTTAAAACCTTTTCGAATGAATTGGTTAAAGTTCAAGTCAGTCGACGCTTTAAAACATAAATTGGAGAGGTTTGAACCATTCTAGGGGTTCCTTTGATTTTTAAGGCCTCTAAGAACCTCAAAAAACTCATTTTTTTTTAATTTAAAAATCCCTCCTATGAGTCTCATTTTTTTTCATTCAAAAATCCTTCTTGTTAGTTTTCTAAAAAGTGCTCGAAATTACAAAAATACCACTAAGCTTCTGTCAATTTTTGTTTAGCTATTCTAGCTTTGTTTTTAGGGCTCCTTAGGCCTTGTATTTTCATTATTTAAGGTTTAGATTATTACTCTAATTTTACTTGGCCTCAAATCCTTCTATTTAGGGGACTTCATTTTATAATCGATTCATTTCCATCATTTTTACAAAAATCAAACTTTACAATATTTCTCTAGTTCTATTCGGGATGAGAAAATGTCACAGTTTATTCTTTTTAGATAGAGTGAGGGAATTTCCATGGACAAGTATGTGGGCAAATTCTTAGAGCTCTCCAGATATTCATTTTATGTCTAGAAGCATGATGATGAGAGGTAGAGAGCAGACAAGTTAAAAAAAGGGCTATTACTAAAAATTAGAGACAGAGTGGTGCTCTAGAGAATCAAGGACTTCAATGCATTAGTGAAGGTTTGTAGGGTCATAGAGGTAAATTTAAGAACCATGAGAGTACCTCCAAGTGCAAGACCTTCCCTCCTTGAGAATGAAAAGCCATGAAAAGAGGTACTAACCACTGGTACCATTAAAAGAGGTGGCAGAGTTCAGTCGAACAGAAGAAGGAAGAACAAAAAGAGACCTGCTCAATCCAGTAGAGCCAGTTCCACACCAGCAGCCTGTACCTAGTGTGGCAAAAGCCATGGAGGCAGACGATGTTACACAGGCCAAAATGTATGTTTCAGGTGTGGCATGTTAGGACACATGGCTCAAGACTACACACAGCAAAGGGAGGTAACTTCTACACCTAGACCATAGACCCAGGATAGAGTTCTTGCCCTGACACAGTAAGAGGCTAGTAGATCCTCAAATCTGATTCAAGGTACTATTAAAATTAATGATTGTACTGTAAATGCATTGTTTGATTCGGTACTAGTCATTCTTTTATATCATGTGGTTGTGTTAGGAGATTGGGTCTGAGTGTATGTGCATTACCATATGATTTACATGTATCTACTCCTAAAGGAAACTAAGCTATTACCTCCCATGTATGTTTGAATTGTATAGTCCAGTTTAACCATTATTTCACCACACTTGATTTGATTTGCATGCCCTTAATTGATATTGATTTGATCATTAGTATGAATTGGATGTCTGCCAACAATTGTCACATTTGATTTTTTGTCAAAGGGTCAATTATAAAAGGAAGTCATTAAATAGAGGGTTCTAAGACTAGAGAAAATCATGATACTTTTTTAGAAATTAGAAAATAAGAATTAGTGGTTTTAGTTGCCTAGAAAATCGAGCCAGTTGGGCTTGAAAAATTTTTAAAGAAATGTAAGGGCATTTTCATAATTTTTGAAAAATATGAAAAACTCATAGGAGGCTTTTTAAACAAAAAATTTGAGTTTTCCAAGGTTCTCAATGGCCTTGAAAACCATAGGAACCCCCAAGGTAGTTGATATCCCTCTGGTGAGCGAGTTCAGCAAAGAATTGACTAAAACTTTGATCGAATGGTTTGGAATGGTTTTAGATCCTTTTTGAGTGATTTCAAAGAAAATTCTTATGATTAAAAGCCTAAGGCATATGATGGAAAAGACGAATTTCAAAAAAGAGTTGAAATGAGTGAAAATGACGAAAGTGAAAAATAAGGACTAAAATGCAAAAAGAAAAAGTTACTAAAAGTTGCTTTTTGCTCTCTTAAAGCATGTTCGAGCCCTCCCCAATCTGCACTGACATTTTACCCATTTCTAAAACTTCTAAAAACTCCAGCCAAGGCAATATGTGGAAGGAGAAGCAACGAAGGAGAAAAAGCCTTGAATAGGTATGAAAGTTATGTTTTCTTCCTCTTGTTTTCACAATAAATATTCCCCTTCTTCTCCTCTATACTTCCATGGGTTTAGAATGTATTTTGATGCTATTTTGTTTTGGTCTAGTAAGGAGAAGTTAGGATTTGTGGGAAGGCTTGGTTGCAAGAGGAAGCCACTTGGAAGAGCAAGAATTTAAGGTAAGTTCTCATTCCTTTCTATGGCTTTTCTTGAGTTTTCCTTTCCCTCATCAATTCAGTCAACCCTAAACATTAAGGGGGGAGTTTAATTCTGATCTTAGCTTGGTGTAATTAAGTGATTAGGAGTGTGGAAAGAAGGTTTAAGCCAAGAAAAAGCAAAAGGGCAAGGAAACCAAGTTTGCACAACTTGGGGTTCTAAAGTTCAACATTAAATTTGATTTTTTCTAAACATTTTTCCATGCATGTGAGGGTTTGTATGAGCCTAATTGACCCATAGGAAACTTTCCATAAGCCACCCAATGCAAGAAAGCAAGCCAATTCCATAAGTCCATGTGTGAGCGTATAGTTCGTCCACCTTGGGGTTTTCATACCTAGGGAGTGAATTTTTGTGTTTTAAGGAATTTAAAGGCCTAGATATGAATTATAAAAGTTAGGGGAACCAATGGTTTGAATTTAGAAGGCTTGGTTTGAGAGTTGATATTTTAAGGCCTCAATTTAGGCATAATGAAGCAACATGGGCTTGGGCTCCTTAGAATGAGTTTATGAAGGCTTCAATGAGTTCATGTGGAGCCAAGAGGTCTAGAAAAAAAGAAAATGGGGAGTCAAGATTAAGATTTAAAGTAGTTGCTTCATGATGTCCTAAATGAGCATTATGTGTAACTTAAAGCCAAGCAAGCTAGCCTAGCCTTCCTTGAAGCTAGAATTGGTTCCTAAGCCTAATTTATGTCATGTTTATTATGTCTAGGCCAAGAGAGGCAAGAACTCCCTTCTTGTGTGTGCTTGAGTAGAGAAGAAGGATGAGAAAGTAAAGGAAAAGTGTAGTTTTCCATAAGGTAGCTCTCTAATCCTTTCCTTCATAAATGTATGCATTTATGACTTGTCTTGGATTGCTTATGTGTGTGTTTGATATTTGGAAATTTCTTGTAGCTATTAGATGAATGTTTTGAAACCATGACTTGATTTATGTTTGCAAAGTTATGTGAAATGACTTGAATGAGTGTGGTAAGGCCAAAAATTCTTTGAGAAAGGTGAGGAGGAGCCAAAATTTCCTAAAAAAGGGTGAGACAAGGCCAAAAGCTTCAAGAAAGAGTAAGACCAAGTCAAAAGTCTTGAGATACAGGTAAGGCAAATCCAAAAGTCCCCAGATGATGGGTGAGGCTGAGCCATTACTCTCTTGAGTCCATAATGTGTTATTTGTCTATGTATAATATGAAACTCTATGGCTATGCATCATTTGAGAACATTACATGATATACTTGCATTCTTTGACATGCACGAACATGTTATATGTATATGTGAAAGAAATAGGTTTTGAAATGTACCTTGTAGTCAAATGATGTACTCAAGCTATATATTTGTAATGTAAACTCATGGATAGCTTATATAACATATATGAATGATGTATGAACCCCCTTTGCACTTATGTGAATGGAAATGTGAAAGTTTTCCACCAGGAGTATAGATGTGTGTATGGCAAGATGAACCTATGTATATGAATCTTATGGCTAGACAAGTGTAAAAATGGATATGTATGATAAATGTAATCTTAGAAGAGTCATTTGAACACATTTGTGCAAAAATGATTATTGTATGCCTAATAGAAAGTATGGAACCTTAGGTATGAGTTAGAGCTAGGAAGTGAATTTGAGCTCTATGACTTTTTGAATCAGTTGGCATGCATTATTAGGGTGTCATGGTGCTTTTGGACGTGCCCAAGTGGTCTTGGTTCAAGGGGAAGATTATTTGGCACATAATTGAACCATTTTAGGATAAAAAATAACCCATTTTGTAAGCTGAACCCTAACCTGAATGAATGAGCGATTTTGAGGCTGATATTTTGCACACATATAGATCTCATATAGATATTTTTTTAATCTAAGAACCGCATTATTTAGAGGTCTACAGAATTTATTATGATTTTTCAAAATTCACATCAGAAGTTGGTTTTGGTCTGTGTATTGTTCACTTGGGTCAGATTGCATTTTCTTGTTATCTGAGGTCCAAATGAGGTTTAATGGTTTTGAAGTTTTACATGGAGAAACTAGACACTCACAGTGAGTTGCAACAACTAGATGCACTTCATTTGGAGCTCTGTAGAGAGATAAATGAATTTTTGAAGTTTTATATCAATAATAGTAGCGCTAGCCAACCTTATGTACTATTTCATTATAATTCAGTTCCTAAACAAGCTTAGCGTGGTCTGGGATTATTTTTCCTATAAATTTAACATCCATATCTTTTTAGAATGGTATCATGAGCTTAATTTTGATTTTTTTTAGATTTAGTTATGATTTTTGGAACTTTCTACCATAAAACTAAATAGCAACCCGTGGCTAAAAAATTTTTATGCATGTCCAAAGCCTCCAAGCCCAAGTTTCTTGACCTAAATTGCTATGAATCTGATATGTTCTAATATGTTACGAGGCAAGATGAGTTAAGGATGAATTTATAGGCTTTAGAAGTGAATTATGGCTGAGCTAGAGATTCTTGGTAGTATGCTTCCCATTGTTATGTGTTGTATGTGCAAGTAAATTGTGTAAAGAGTGCAAGTAGTGTGAAATGAACCTCAAGAGCTTATGTTATGATGTTTTCCTTATGAATGGTGTTGTAGGGATATTATATGCATAGAAATGATTAAAGCAAAATGAAATTGAGCCTTGTAGGTAAGATTGTACATTTCGGGTCCATATATTAAGCTTTTTATTCAAGTCTAGGAACATGGTTCTTGAAATCAATGGTATGAGCTTCTTAATGTTAAGATATGACAATAATGCCATGCTTGATTGCTGTAACAGATGCATCACTTTACCTAAATATGGAATTGTGCTTAGTACTAGGACTGAGCTAGCTTTTATGACTACCACTTAGGCTGAGAGATCTCTAGAGCGTGGTTGCCAAGGGTTCCTAGTTTTCTTTCTTGTTCAGGCTGAAGTAGAAGAAGAAATAGATGAGATACCCATAGTAAGAGATTTTCCAGAGGTATTCCTTAAGGAAATTAGAGGATTACCCCCTGATAGAAAAGTAAAATTTGCTATAAACATTGTGCTTAAGGCAAGTCCAATGTTTAAGGCTCTATATAGAATAGCTCTCATTGAGCTAGCTAAGTTAAAGAAATAGATAGAGGAACTATTAGAGAAAGGTTTCATCAGACCTAACGTCTTACCATGGGGAGCTCTAATTCTCTTTGTTAAGAAGAGGATGGGAGTTTTAGATTATGTATAGATTATAAGGAGCTCAATAAGATCATAGTTAAAAATAGATACCTCTTTCCCAAGATAGATGACCTCCTAGATTAGCTGATAGTGTAACATCTGGTTCTCTGAAAACAAGAGAAAACATAATAAATGTAATGTACGGTTTTTCCGTCAATGAACGAAACTCACCGGATACAAAAGGAAGTCCCCCAAAATGACTTGGTTAAGGTTCTAAAAAATTTAGGAAGCATTCTAAACTCCTAAAAATGAGAATCCCAAGCTCATACGGAAGAAAAAACGGAGCTAGATTGAAGAAATAAAATGTAACAAAAGATTGACAAAATATAAGAGCATTTTCATCATTTTGAGCAAATTTTGGAATTCTCACAGAAAGGCTTTTTAAATGAAAGTTTTTAGTTCTCTAAGGTTCTCAAAGGCCTTGAAAACCATGGGAAGGCCTAGGACAGTTAAAACCCCTCCGGTGGACGTTTTCTAATGTCGGTTGACTTGAACTTTGATTGATTCGTTTGAGAAGGTTTTAGCTTCGACTTGAGTGATTCCAAAGGTATTTTATTTAATTAGGAACCTAAATTTTATCATGGAAAAGATGATTTTCAAAAAGGAGTTAAAATGAGCCTAAACGGAGCAAACAAGCACGTAGGGACAAAATGGTCATTTTAAAAAATTATAAAAGAGGCTTCTTAAGTAAGATTACGCCTCATCACCTTCTCCAAACTTCCTTTTACAGAAAAAGGGGCAGCAATGGTGTGACATTAAGAGGGGAGAGAGAGAAGAAGTTTAAGCTTCTGTTTAGGTAAGTAAATGACCCCATTTCATCCTGCGCCAGTTAGGAAAGTTATTCCTCTCTCTAAGAGCTCTCTAATGGTGGTTTTCTTTTCTTGAAAACTTGAAGATTCAGGTCTAACCCAAGCTAAAAAGGAACTCTTTTCAAGAAATCAATCGATGAAAAATAATCTACGCAAAGAGAACTCTGTTTTAAGGTAAGACTTCACTTGAAATACTTGCAAAATCTTATATTTCCAAACCATTCAAACTTAGGTCTAGAGAGAGAGTGTGAGGAAAAGAGTTTTTCTTTATATGTTCTTGATGGAACCAAAGGTTATGGAATGTGAGGATTAAGAATATACAACTAGAATTGAAAAGGAAGCTTTAGAATGCAAGTTATAGAATTTAGGGATTTGATTACACTTTGAACTCTGTCATGAACCCTAGCCATATTTTATAATGTTTTAGTGTTTATATGAGTTCCTAAGACATCAAGAGAGCTTCCTACATGTTTCTCCCATCAAAGGAAGTAAGGAAACTCGATTGGTGCCTTATGGAAGCATAGCTTCAGCCAAGGAGAGTCCATGCACCTAGGGAGTGTTTTAATTTCTTCCAAGCTTAGTTTTGCATTATGTATAATGGGAGAATATGAGAGGAAGCCTTGGAAAAATTTTAGATACCATAAATAGTGAGATGGCCTTATATGTTCCATAATATAGCTTAAAGAAGCAACACCTAGCTAGGCTCCTAGAATGGATTGTATGATGACTCCAAGAGGCTTAAATAGAGTTAAAAATCATAAATGAATAGATAGAATGGAGCCAAGATGATGTTTTCTTAAGGCTGTTTCATTAAGTGTATTATGGAACCATAAAAGAGCCTTATGGGTCACTTAGCTTTTCTAGTGAATGTGTGACCTTAAAACATGATTCAAGAGTATAATTAGCTTCCATACAATGTGTTTAGGCCAAGAGAAGTAATCTCCACCTTCTTAGGTGTGTGAGATCAAGGGAGAGGATTCAAGGCTTAAGGAAAAAATGTGTAAAATGCAAGCAAGGTAGCTCTCTCCACCTTCTCTCATGCATGATTGCTTGCTTTACTTGTCTTTGAATGTGTGTATATATATTTTAAGCCAAGAAAAATATTCTAGCATGAGCTCTTACTCCATGGTACCATGATGATGCATTATATTTTCCAAATGATATTTATAATATTTGCTTTGATTTGCTTGAGTGTAGTGAGACCAAGAACCTTTAGCCATGGTGAGGATGAGCCAAGAACCCCTAAGATTGGTTGAGACAAAGTAAAGAGTCTTTCAAAAGTGAGGTTGACTCCCAAGAGCATGGTTAAGTCCAAGAACCTCTTAAAGAATGGGTGAGGCAAGTCCAAAATCCATAAGTAAATGGGTGAGGCCAATCTAGTTGCTTGGCAAGCCTATGTATGTTATGTGTGATTTTTTTAAAATGCTAAGGATGCTTCTTAAATGATTGCACATGTCCATATGCCATCCATGCATTTATGAGACTTGTTTTGCATGCTTTATGTATGATTGAATGGGAAATGAGCTATTGGGATTCTTTAAATCTCATCCCCTCCTCTCTAATGTTCTAACATGCTAGATGAACCAAGAGATCAAGGGAATGGGGGCCAACCATATGAGAAATGAGAGCATGACATCAAAATGCATAGTTTTTGTTCTTTGAAGCCATATTGGTGTCAAATGATGTAATCCATTGTTGCATTTGATTTATGACCTCTTGAACATGTATAATTATATTAATATGTGATGTATCAATGGAAGAATATGATGTATGACCATTAGAATGTGATTTGAGTATGGTTTGGCAAATTTGCTTCTTGAATGGTATTATGAAAATGTGCATAAGTGTGAGTGAGATGGTCAAAATGAGGTGTATGAGGGTTGAGACCATTTGGGCAGCTCACACAAGTCCTAATTATCCTTTTAGTCTTGCCCAAGAGGTGCCAAACTCCAAGAAAAGTCATTTGGACATTTTGGTATCCTATATGGAGCAAAAATTGACCATAATAGAACCCTTATCACTTTTTGTCCAAATGAGCTCTTCTCGATCTGAGATTTGGCATGAAATTAGAGCTTGTTGAGAGATAAAGAACAAAATTTTTAGAGGTTTAGAGAATATTTGATGAATTTTCAAAGTTTAAAAATTTTCTAATTTTGGTCATGTCACTGTTCACACTGGTCCAAAAATGAAATTTGTCACACAGGACTCAAATGATGTCAAATTATCATAATTTTATACAAAGAAACTAGACATTAACAGTAACTTGTTCCAACTAGAAGCACCTTATTTGGATGCCTAGAGAGAGAGATATGAATTTTTAAAATTCTATCTAGTTTCAGGAACTCCAACTGACCTCATATATTGTTTGATTTCTTTTCAATGCGTGGACTTGCCTGAGCTAGTCTGGAAATATTTTTTTCCTCTATATAACATCCATATCTTTCTAGATTGTTATCATTTATATAGATTGAATTTTTTTAAAATTAATTAGACATTTTTGAAGTTTACTATAGAATTCTATAACAGTACCAGTGGACAACCTGAACTCTAGACATTTTTTAATGTCAAACGTCCTCTGTATTGGATTTTATGATCGGGACATATTTTTAGTATGAAGTAGACATCTGTAGCTTTCTTGAATGGCCAAGAATGCATGATTTTGATTTTTTTAGAATTAGTTATGATTTTCCAAAATTAGTGGCAGAATTGAGCAAAATCTGGCTAAAAATGAATAAGTATATTTCATGCTTCCCTTTGAGTTCCACGAGATGTAGGCCACTTTTGATAATGCAAATGAGTTTTATTCATGTAATAAAATATGAGAATGTGATGTATGAGTCTATATGGCCCACGGGACTCCAAGAGAAAAATTTCTATATAGCGCAATGCAAAGAAATGTAATATTTTGATGCTATTTTTTCCACTTTCTAGTGTAATTCATGGTATGAGACTTAGAAGTAATATGAGGCAAGGCTAGAAATGCATGGTGTTACAAGTAGGAGCATCAATATTCTTTAAGATTGATCTCAAGTCAGGATACTATCAGCTTAGAATTAAAGTTGAGGATATCCTTAAGACAACTTTTAGGTATGGGCACTAAGTTTTTAGTGATGTCTTCAGGTTGACAATGCACCTACTGTATTTATGGATTATATGAATAATGTCACACCATCACATATCAAAAGCTATAACTTACTAAATTAGAAGACCTTGTACTACTGACCAAAAACCTTGTTGACAAGGTCTTAGATTTCACAGTATAAAATGCAGGATCTTGTCGACAAGATCTTAGACCTTATCTACAAGATGTTATCTTAGCCTTCAACTTGACATGATTTAATGCTAACTCATCCTTAAAATACTTGCTCAACCAGAAATAACATGAAAGAAGCATGAAAATCAAGTTTAAGGTCAAGCATTATAAGTTAGCACAAGTACATCTTGCCATGCAATTCACATCTTTCTTAAGTTTCAACACTTAGTTATGGTCACATAGGGTTCATTTTGAGCTATAGGGTCCAACCCTTAGTCTTTCTTTTCCTTAATTTATTTTTATCATAAAAAAGTTTGTTCATACTCATTTTAGCATATTTAGATCAAGGAATACACAAAATCTTCATAGGACCCGAATTGACAGCATGCACATAAACTTTACACTAAATTCAAAAATTCATAACTAATTTTAAAAAATTCCAAATCATGCAAATGAGGATTTTCTAGAAAGCTCAAGATGTCTCTAACTACCATAAAAATTTTAGATCAAAACAAGATCATTTAACTTATGAAAACTAATGGAATAGTAGCTGGGGTCTATTTTTATTACTACAGCAGATATGAAACTTTAAAAATTCATATATCACTATATAGAGCTCTAAATTGAGTGTTCTCAATGGCTATAGAAAGCTTATGATGCGAACTACATGTTTGTAAAATTTTATAAGCATTAGACTTCATTTGGCCCTCTAAAATAAACACAAAAAACTAGACTATCCAAAAGCATAATGCCTTGACAGTTTCTGCATAATTTGGCCAACTTTGAAAAATCATAAGATATTCCATAGGGCTCCAAAAATTTTACTCTTTGGCTCTATGAAACTCATAATGAGATCTATATAGCTGCCAAATTTCATGCTAGAACTCATTCATTTGGCTTAGTTTTGGTTTAGGGGCAAAATATAGCTTAAAATAGTAACCATATGGTCTTAAATGGTACCAAATGGCTCCCTACATGAACCATGACCATTCGGGCAAGTCCAAAAGTTCAAATGCTACTATAGAGCATCATAACAGGTCCAAATCCTTATGAAACTCAAATTCACCATCCCATATACATAAATACACATAGACATAATGGCTCAATGATGTCAAAAACATACATTCTCGTACATTTGGTTTCATATTCTTTACATATAACATGTTCATATACTTTTACACATGCTCAAGGGTTTACAACTCATAATTGGTTTACAACTCATAATTAACTTATACATACAGACTTTGACATCAATATACACAAAATCCTATTCTATTATCAAATTATCATCATTCATGCTCCTTGGCTCTCATTTTTTGCTCCTTGAGCTTTACTTAGATAAAGTTAAATAGAAAGTGGAGGAGAGTGAGATTCAAATAATGCCAATAGCTTTTTCACCCTTCAAGTAAGCATACATGGCATATTATCATTTCAAAGAGTACAAGCATGCACCAAGAGCTTCCAAGAATCAAACATAAACATGTTTTTAAGATCACATAGATATGTCAAAATCAAAATCAAGCTTTAGGGACTTTTGGTTTAGCTTCACCCAACTATTTAGGACTTTTGGATTAACTTCACCCATTTTTTATGGTCTTTTGACTTAGTCTCACTCAGTCCAAGAGACTTTTAGTTTTGTTTCACCCATTCCTAGGGGATTTTGGCATCACCTCACCCATTAAGAGCAAAGTCACATTCCAAACACAATTCAAGAAGCATAATAGTACCATAGCATCAAACCAATAACTAGAAGCACATTTCATGATTTAAATATATATAGAAGCATTCAATGACAATCCAACAACTAAGAAATGCATTTAAGAAAGGATAGAGAACTACCTTTCTCAAGAAGTACCACTTTTCTTGCTTCGTTTCCCACTTTCCTCTCTCAGCCTCACAAGCATACTTGGGAGAAACTTGATTTACTTAGCCTAGACACATCAAACAACATATAAAAGTATCAATGGAACCATCTTTAGCCTCACACAAGTCTTATATAAGCTATTTCTAGCTTTAGGCATCCACATGGCTCCATATAGTAGCATAATGAAGCAACTCACACAATTCATTATCTTGGCTTCAATTTCTCACTCAATTTAAGTCACATGGCTCGATTTAAGCTCATTAGAGTAATCACAAACTCAAATCAAAGAGCCTAACACCAAGTTTCTTCTTTATACATAATAGAACCTAAAACTCTCAACTTTCAAACTATGGTTCCTAAATTCAAACCAATAGTTCCTTTGGTATCTATTATTCATTTCTAGGCCATCGTATTCTTGGAATCAAAGAAAACTCTCTCTAGGTGCATAATCCTTTCCTTGGCCGAGACACATACCAAGGTGGAGAGCCTATGGAGTTTTCTCGATTTTCGTAGGGAATTTTCCATTCATAAAGCTTCTTAAATGTCTTGAGAACTCAAACATGGTCTTACATAATCTAAATCATCAATAGAAAGCTCTATAAATCCTTAAGTACAATTAAAACCATAATTTTCACCACTTGTTATCTATAGCTTCTTTTTGAGTTTTATTATTTCCATATGATTCATTAGGCTTCAAAACCCCTTTTTCTATCATGTTGGAACCAAAATCAAACTCCTTACACGGTGCTTTAATTCTAGCTAAAACACCCAAGCAAAAGAGAGCCAAGAAGAAGCAAGTTGGGCCATGGTTTCTTACCTTATTTCAAAACTTGCCAAAAGAGCTTTTTTAGACTTCTAAAGTTTCCTCCAAACTCTTCTTTCCCTTTACTAAGCCAGACATAGAACACATCCTTTTAGAACATCAAAACTATGACAAGAGAAAGGAGAAGAAGGAGAACTTTAGTGAAGGGAAGAGCATTAAAAAGTGACAAAATCTTATCCTTTTGGCTTTGTCTTCTTTCTCTTTTTTCTCACTCCTTGGTGCTCCACCTTCTACTGGTTCTATTTCTATTTCAGAGTGAAAGTGAGTTAGTTAAGGTGAGGGAAAGAAGTGGGACATGATTATAAGGGCTAGAGGCTCACTTATAACATTTCCAAAATTTCAAGTATGTCCCTAATATTTGGTTTCTCTGCTTGAGCTCATTTCAAATATTTTTTTAGAACCATTTTGTTTATCATAAAATTTAGGTTCTCTAATTCATAAAATCTCATTGGTTTCACCCAAATTGGATTTAAAACCTTACCGAATGGTCTGGTCAAAGTTGTCGTCAACAGACACTCTAAAATACAAACCAGAGGGGATTTAATGATTCCAGGGGTTCTTATAGTTTTTGGGGCCTCAAGAACCTTGAAAAACTCATTTTGCCCATTTAAAACTCTCTGCTTTAAGTGTTCTAAAAGTTGCTCAAAATTATGAAAATGCCACTGACCTCTGTTACTCTTTATTTGGCCATTTTAGTTCTAATTTTGAGTTATCCTGAGACTCTTAACTATATTTTTAGATGTTCTAATTAACATCCAAATCTTAACTAACCTCAGTTCACTTTACTCTAGGGTCCTCATTCATTAATTAAACGATTCTGATTTTAGTTTCTCGTGGTTCTTACTGGCTTTCGCTAAACCTGTGACCCCCTGTAAGTAATTCATTCTACTCTTGAGGAATGATTTTGGATTTCTAAATCATAGGATATTACAGAATGTTTAGGCCATACTTAGATAAATTTATAGTAGTCTTTATATATGATATTCTTATCTATTCTAAGAGCAAAGAAGACTATAAGCATCATTTGATATTAGTCTTGGAAACCCTGAGAGAAAAGTAATTATATGCTAAACTTAATAAATGTGAGTTTTATCTCACTGAGGTAAAATTCCTAAGACATGTGATCTCCTAGGCAAGGGTTATAGTAGATCCCTATAAAGTATAGACAGTACTTCAGTGGGAGAAACCTATGATAGGAATAGAGATCAGAAGCTTTCTTGGTTTGGCAGGACATTATAAAAGGTTTATCTAGGGCTTTTGTCAAATAGTTATGCCATTGACTAGGCTCACTAGGAAGAATGTACCTTTTGTGTAGGATGAGAAATGTGAGCAAAGCTTCTAAGAATTGTAGCATAAGTTAACCACAACTCTAGTGTAGTGATTACTGACCTTAGAGAGACTTTTGTAGTCCATAGTGATGCCTTTGAGAAAGGGTAAGAATGTGTATTTATACAAAAAGGTAGAGTGGTAGCTTATGCTTCTAGGCAGTTAAAACCACACAAAGATAACTATCCCACTCATGATTTAGAGCTAGCAGTAGTGGTGTTCACTCTTAAGATATGGAGACACTACTTGTATGGTGAAACCATAGAAATATACAGTGACTATAAAAGCCTTAAATGCTTATTTGAATAGAAAGAGTTAAATATGAGACAAAGAAAATGGTTAGAATTCTTGAAAGATTATGATTACACCTTAAAATACCATCCAGACAAGGCTAACGTGGTTGTAGATATACTAAGTAGAAAATCCATACATATGGCCTACATAATGTTGAGAGAGCAGGAACTCATTGAGAGATTTAAAGATATGAATCTTTCATGTTAGGTGCATTCTGGAAAACTATTAAGTAGTGAAACCTAAATAAAAAGTGACTTGAGGAGTCAAATAAAAAAAGCCTAGTAAAAGGATGAGTATGTAAGAAAAATTAAAGATCAAATGTCCCAAGGCAAAGCTTTAGAGTTTAACCTATTTGCAGATAGAATCAAAAGATATAGGGATAGGCTGTATGTACCAAGAAATTTAGAATTAAAAGAAAGGATATTAGAATAGGCACATAAGAGTAGATACACCATTCATCTAGGTAGTAATAAAATGTATCATGATTTAAAGAAAATGTTCTGGTGGCCTGAAATGAAAACAAACATAATTGATATGTCTCACAATGTTTGGTATGTCAAAAGGTCAAAATTAAACACCAAAAACTAGCTGGGTTACTTCAACCCATTGATATCCCTGAATGGAAGTGAGATAACATCACTATGGACTTTGTCATGGGATTACCTAGAATATCATTGAAGCATAATGCTATATGGGTGATACTGGATAAGTTAACCAAGTTAACTTATTTCTTAGGAATTGAGCCATATACACCCTAGATAAATTAGCCTAGCTATACATAAAAGAAACAATGAGATTACATGAGATACCTAGGAGTATAGTATCAGATAGAGATCCTAGATTCACTTTAAATTTCTGGAGATCATTACAGGATGCCTTAGAGACCAAATTAAGATTCAGTACAACCTATCATCCTCAAACAGATAGTCAGACAAAAAGAACAATCCAAATCTTATAAGAGATGGTGAAGGCTTGTGTATCAGAAATGAAAGGTAACTGGGATGCCTATTTACCTCTAGCAGAATTTGCCTACAATAATAAGCATTAGTCTAGTATTCAAATGGCACCATATGAAGCATTATATAGGAGAAAGTGTAAGTCCCCAGTATGATGGGTTAAGCTTGGAGAGAAGAGCCTTATAAGCCCAAAACTAGTGGACCAAACTTCTAGACAGATAGAAGTGATCAGGAGGAAATTTCTAATGGCTCAAAGTAGACAAAAGAGTTATGCAGATAAAAAGAGAAGGCAGTTAGAGTTTGAAGTTAGAAACCATATATTCATTAGAGTATCATTGGTCACAGGGATAGGTAGGTCCATAAAAAGTAAGAAACTCAATCCAAAGTATATAAGTCCATTCTAGATTTTTGATAAAGTTATACCTGTAGCCTATAGACTTGCCCTTTCCTCAAACTTAAGCTAAATATATGATGTCTTCCACGTATCCTAACTCAAAAAGTACCATCCTAACCCCTCACATGTCATAGAGTACAAAAATGTGCATTTATAGGACAATTTATCTTATATAGTATCACTAGATTGAATTGTGGATACTAAGCTAAAACAATTAAGGAACAAAAGCATACCACTGGTGAAAGTGGTTTGGAAAGGACAACCTCATAAGGAAGCTACCTGGGAGTTAGAAGAAGAAATAAGAAAGAAATATCTAAAGTTATTTTAATCAGGTATGTATATAAATTTCGAGGATGAAATTTTATTTAAAGGGGGCAGAAATGTAATATCCAGTCTTTCTAAAATTGAATTGAAACTTATGAGTTATAAAAGGAAGACTCTAGAATCAAGGGAATAGATGCTAAATAAAATTAGAATAATAATTTAAACATCTAGAAATGATGATACAAAGCGAAAAATGCTCTGAAACTGGAGTTAGAATAGCTAATAAAATAATCCAAAAATGTAGTAGCCTTTTCGTAATTTTGGATAACCTTTTAAAAACCCAAAGGAGGGAGTTTTAAATAGTAAAATTGTCTTTTCCAAAGGCCCCAAACACCATAAGAACCCTTAGAATGGTTAAAACCTATTTGGTGTACGATTTAGGCTATTAGTTGACTCAAACTTCAACTGAATGATTCGATAAGGTTTTAAATCTAATTTGAGTGAAACTAGAGGCATTTTATGAATTAGAAAATTTACATTTTCATATGAAAAAGACAGTTCTAAAAAAGGAGCTAAAATGAGCGAAAATAAGAAAAGTGAAGTTAAAAGACAAAATGGGAATTATGAAAAATGTTATAACGCATCTCCCTTCTTCTTAAAACGGGCCAACACATCTCCCATAATCTAAATCAGAATTCCGTTGCCCTAAACCAAAGCTCTAAGTCACACCAAAGGAAGAAGAAAGTGGGAAGAAAACAAACCAAGAAAAGGCATGTATTTTGGCGCTTTTTCATGCTTCTTCCTTCACTAAGTTGATTCTCCTCTCCAAGCCCTCTTTCCTCATGGTTTTAGTTTCCCAAAAGAATGATTTTCATTGCTGGACTTGTGGAAGAAGGAGAAGATTTGAGAAAACCAAGCTTTACACCAAATTCTTCTCTTGAAAAACTTTAAGATGATGTATAGAACAAGGTACAAAGTTGGCTTCTCCTAGCCTTCTCTCTCCCTCTCATATTCGGGCATCTTCGGACCCATAAAGAATGAGAATGTTTTGGATGGTAACAAGGTAAAACCAAGGGCTTTAGAGTGTAAGGAATTGAATTATGCAATTAGATTCAAGAAAGGAGTATGAGAAAACAAAGTAGAAAAGTTAGGGTTTCAATTGCACCTTGAGAGTTTTGGAACTTTAAGACGATAACCAAGCCGTAGTTAATCATGCCTAGACTTTAGAGAAACCAAGGAACAAGAATATGTAACAAATTCCTAAGAGAAAGTAGCAGAACTCCAAGTTGAATCTTTATGAGCATCAATTTGGCCAAGCCTAGAAAAAGTGCCTAAGGAGTGTTTCTTTGGGTTCTAATTAATTTAGAGACTTAGACATAATGAATAAAGAATTATGGAAGTATTAGATTGAATTTAAAAGCCCTAGAATGGAAGTTGAAATTTTAAGGCCTAAAAGAGGTTAATGAAGCAAGCTAACTTTAAACCCTTCAAACCAAGTATGTAATGGTTCTAATGAGTTCCTTGAGTGTTATAAAACTTGTAGAGAGCAAGAGTTTGAAATTTAGAAAGTAAAAACCAAAGGTTTCTTCATAATGGACCTAAAACTAGCTTTATGTAGCATATTGAGTCCTAAAGAGATTCAAGAAAGATAATGAAGCCTAGAATGAGTGTATGGAATTAATTTGCCTTACGATTGTCATATGTATGTCAAGGTAATCCAATCTCCTTCATTTGTGAGTGCCAAGCCAAATAGAGTAAGGAAAAAGGAAGGCAATAAGTGGGATTGTGGTACATTCAAGTTCCTAGAATCATAAGGTAGCTTTATCTCCTTTTCCTACATACTTTGAGTGCTTGAATGAGTGTAAATACTTATATGTGTTGTTGCTTGATGCATTCATGATATATATTTATCATGAGTTCCATAAGGAGCTTTATGTATGAATATGACATGTTTTTTGGCTCCTAACTCCCATAAGGCATGGAATTGAGTGTAGTAGCTCTTCCTTAGCCCTAGGTTGAGAAAAGTTGAGCCTAGCAAGTTTATGATAAAGCCATAGCTATGAACAAAATGAATTTCTATGTTTCATGATGCATTTGATTCATATGAGGCATGAGCATTGCATTGTTGCACCACATGCATGACATACACCCATGACATTCTTGTATGTATTGAATTGGTTGAGATTAGCTACTGAGATTCTCCTGAATCTCACCCCAATGCTCCCACTAACCATTTTAGGTTCTTCAAGCCAAGGTCAAGATCAAGAGAGGCCATAGATAGTAGGAAATTATGTATTTGAATCTCCTTTTGTACTAAAATTTAGTATGTGTATGTAACACCATATATTTTTAACTTGCTTCCTATCATTTCTAAGTTTCCTATGATGAATTGCACAAAAGGGAATAGAAAATGGCATTAAAATAATGCCTTATTTCGCATTGCGTCGCGTATAAAAATTTCATTTGGTGTCATGCGTACCATATGAGCTCATATATCACATTCTCATATTTAATTACATACATACAACTCATTTGCATCACCAAAGTTGGCCCACAACTCGTGGAATTCAAAGGGGAGCATCAAACTCACACTATTATTTTTGGCCAAATTCTTAGTTTTTCTGTCACAATTTCGGAAATTCATAACTAAATCCAAAAAAATCGAAACCCAACAAAATTTACCATTTTAGAAATCTCTAGATGTCTATCCCATGGTAAAAATTATTTTAGCTCATGAATAATTAAGGGGAGAACATTTGATATTTGAAAAGCCACTGAGGTCGCTACTGTCTGGGCCACTAGTTCAGTTTACTAATATGAAGTTTCAGAATTCATAAATAATTCTAAAAAATTTGAAATCATGTATTCTTGGTCATTATAGAAAGCTAAACATATCTAATTTATGCCAAAAATATGCCTAGGCCATGAAATATAACATAGGAAGCGTTTGACACGTGAAAAGGGGCAAAGGTTTGGATAGCTACTGGTACTGATGTAAGTGTCTGCTATAAACTTCGAAAATGTCCAATTAATTCCACAAAATCCAATCCATGCAAATGATACCAATTTTGAAAGCTATGAATGTTATATTTATGTTAAAAAATAGACTCATACCAGAGCAAGCATGTTTAGTCACTGAAATTCAATGGAACAGTGACTCAAGTTGTGCTGTGCTATTGTTGCTATTCCAGAAATTCAAAAATTCATATCTCTTAGCTCAGACCTCCAAATGAGATGCTTCTAGTTGCTACAAGTCACTGTGAATTTCTAGTTTCTGTCTATAAAATGTTTTAGCCATTGGACTACATTTTCCCCTCGGATGATACAATTTTATAACTGACCAAATGAACAGTACTGGTGCAAATCTGAAATTCTGGTACCAATTTTGAAAAATCATAGAAAATTACAAATACCTCAAAATGACATGATCTTTATCTTCCAAAAAAGCTCTAGGCAAGATCTAGTTGCATGAAAATTTTCAAGTCAAGAAGAGGTCATTTGGTCAGACTTTGCTATAGCTCAAGAATATGACAATTTTGGTCCCAACAAGAAGCAAATGTGGTTCAAATGAGTCATCCATTATTCCACACACATTTGAGCAACTTAGAAAGAATAAATATAGCACAAATAAGTCCCTCATAAGTTCTAAACCCTCATGCAACTCAAATTCACCATGCGACTTCCATAAATATACATACACAAATGAGCTCCCAAGTGGTCAAAATACACAATTCTATTCATTAAACTCTATTCTTGATACATACACTAAATTTACATAGTTTTACACTTGTTCAAAGTATCATGGCTCAAAAATAATATTTACATGTCTACTTTGACATTCTAGACATCATAGTACATCAAAAATGAAAAGATTTGCTAAGATATGGAGATTTAAACTCCTTGTCTTCCATCCTTTGGATCTTGAACTCCACCTAGATCATATGAGATAAAAGAAAGGAGGGGGTGAGATTTATTGAATATCAATAGCTCATACACCTATTCAAGTATATTTTCAAGGCATAAAATATGCCAAAGGTACAAGTATGCAATCAATCAATCTATGAAGCATTCATCTTTCACATTTTTGTGTCATAAACTCATGTTAAACACAAGAATGAGTTCTAGGGACTTTTGGTTTGCCCTCACCCTATTTTTAGGACTTTTGGATTTACTCTTGGTTCTTGGGACTTTTGACTTAGCCGCACTCATCCAAAGGACTTTTGGCCTTGTCTCACCCATGCCATGAGACTTTTGGCATCTCCTCACCCACATTAAGGGACTTTTGGCACTATCTCACCCTTGTGAGTCATTTCCACAATTCAAGGATATTCAAGAAAGCATATTGGTACCAAAATAGCAACATAGCATCAAGTGGCATGTCTCAAACATATAAACATACACACAAGCACACAATGACACCATATACAACAAGAAAAGGTGGAGATCTACCTTGGTGCAAATTCAAGCTTTACTTTGTTTGTTTCTTCTCCTTTTCCGTTCCACAAATACAAGGAGGTGGGGCTAGATTTCCTTGGCCTATTCACAATAAACAACACTTAATTATACTCTTGGAACAAGTTATGACATCCAACTCACTCTTAAGACTACACTTTGTTCTATTTGTCACAATATGGTTCCATTAAGGACCTAATGAAGAAACTACCATAATTAACATTCTTGGTTCCATTCTCTTACCATATTTAGACCTCTTGACCTCATTTAAGGTCCTTAAAGCCATCACACACTCACTTTCACAATCCTAGGTCCATGTTGCTTCATAAGGTTATATTATGGAAGCCATTGTCTCATCTCCCAACCTAAGGCTTCTAAATTTTTTCCAATGGTTTCTCCCATCTTCTAACATCATATAAAGTCCCAAACTAAGGCTAAAACAAATTAAAACATCCCCTAGCCTAATGAACCTAGCTTGGCCGAAATACGCACCATAATGGAGGTTCATAGACTTTGTGATTTTTCCTTGATGGGAGAGCCACTTGGGAGGCTTTCTAAAGGTCTTAGGAGCTCAAAGAAACATTTAAATAGCCAAGAAAACATTCACACAAAATCAGATTTTGCAAAACCCTAGAAAATACTACACTTTTCTAACTTGTTTTCTATTAGTTTTTCTTGGAATTTCTTGCCATATTCCATCTCCCCATGGCCTAAAACCCTTGTTCCCTCCTTGTATTTGGATAGAACATCCTCCACTCCTTTGATTCTATTCTTGGCTGAAATACACACAAAGGGAGGGGGAAAAAATGCAACAAAAAGCAAAGATTACCTAGGGTTCAAGTGAGCTTTCAAGTGTCTTTCTCCTTCATTCTCTTCTTCTTAGCAAATTTGAAATTCTCCCCTTAGGTATGGGTCAAAAACAGAACCAAATCATTCAAAAAATCCATGGAAAGAAAGGAGGAAGAGAGGAGAACAAGATTGGAGGAAGATGGAGCAAGAAATTTCATAAAATTACCTAGTTTCTCCTTGGCTTTCTTCCTCTTTTTCTCCTCCCTTTGGTGTGCCTAAGAGAGCTGAAGATTTTCTGTATTTTGGGCAAAATGGGTCGTGCTCATTAAAGAGGAGAAGAAGGGAGAAAAGTGTGGAACTCTTTAGAATATTCAAGAAATCATAAATTTTAATTTTGCCCTTTCATAATTGTAATTTCGTTTCGCCTTCATTTTAGCTCCTTTTTGAGAACCGTCTTTTCCATCATAAAATTTAGGTTCTCAATTTAACAAAACGCCTTTGGAATCACTCAAATCGGAGCTAAAACCTTCCCGAACGAATGGGTCAAAGTTTAGGTTAACCGACGTTGGAAAGAGTACACCGGAGGAGTTTTACTGGTCCCAGGGCTTCCCATAGTTTTTGGGGCCTCTGAGAACCCTAGGAAACTCAAAATTTTCATTTAAAAAGCCCTCCTAAGTGTTTTTCCAAAATTGCACTTATTTACAAAAATGCCACTAGCCTTTCGGCAAATTTTTCGAATCACTTTGACCCCAATTTTTGGGCAACTCAAGGCTCAAATCCTCATTTTATATTATTTAAAATTTTATTCAAATTTTATTTGGCCTTAAATCACTCATCTCAAGGGACTTGCTTTTCAAACCGACCCGTTCTAGTGATTGTACAACGTACCGGGCGTTACAGTGTATGTATATGATACCTTATATATAAATTGACACACCTATGATGTATATGATAGTGTTGCTTTATGTTTCATGATAGGATTATGTATAAAAGCATAAGAATGGCAATATATGACTATTGTGGCAAGGTATGTGTATTATGATAGAGTTTGATGTATAAAAGATATGATAAATGTATGTACTTTTAGGTATCCAAGAGTCAAATCTCGATCCAACTATTATGGAATGATATGAAATGGTTAGAAAAGCCACTTGGGATGGAAGAGATGTGCTCAAAGTGGAAGAAAACCAATTGGATCCCCAATGGTCCAAGTTGGTATCAAAATTGGCCTTAAATTGCCATGAACAACTCTTATGTCAAAAGTGGCTTAAATGATCTAGTTTGAGTGTACAATTTGGCATGCATTTAGACCCCTTCTAAAGTCTTTTGTCAAGCTAAGGACTAAAATTTTTGGAGTTGTAAAAAATATTTTACAAGTTTCTAAAATTGGATAGAAAATTCATTTAGTTCAGGATACTGTTCATGCAAAATAGATTTAGTGTTTTAGGTTTTTTAAGGTCCAAATGAAGTCCAATGCTCATAAAATTTTGAAAATATATATCTAACATTATAATCTTTCTAAGGCCACTGAGTTTGCATAAAAAAGAGTTGTATAGAAGAAGTCATGAATTTCTGAAGTTAGACTAAATGTGTCTGAATATTGTAATAGCCACTGATATGTCATGTCTTTCATGGGCCAAATAAGCACAGATGCTTCTAAAATTTTTGCAGCAATTAGGTCCCATCTTAAGCTTTATATGGCAACTAAGAACACCTAATTTGGAGTTGTATATCCTAAGATATACAATTCCAAAATTCAGGTCTGCTACATGCCTCCAATTCTAACCTGTGTTACTGTTCCATTATATTTGATTAGGCAAATGAGCTCAATTTCTCCTGAAATTTTTACAGCATATAATTCACATCCTAAGTTTTCTATAAACACCTAATTTGCATGATTTGGAATTATATAGCCTGAGTTATGAATTTTTCAAGTTAGTTCAAATTTTGTGATAAAGCTGTCATCTTGAGTTGGAGTGTGTTCCATGAGTTAGGCACCATAAAATAAGTGTAAACAAACTTGTTTTTGATGAAAATGAATTAAAAAAAAAGAAGAAAGAAACAAGTTTGGACCCTTATAGTTCAAAATAACATGTAAATGACTCGATTTTGGAGTTAAAAAGCTTATGAATGAGTATGGAACTTGCTCAAAACTTCATATTTGACAAAGCTAGGTATGATAGTATTAGCGCCTGATGACCTGCAAGTTGCACCATTCGATGAAAGCTTCCTCAACTGCAATAGCAATGGGCCACTCGACTAAGGGTCGTAAACCCAAGTTTGGGCCCTGTGGGGCGAGGTTGCTGCAGCACTAAATGGTTGCCGCCCCAACCCCCCCCCCCAAGTCAATACAGTATACCTCTAACCTGCTTTACTACTTTCCTCTCCCTCTCTCTTCACTATGGAGCTCATTAGCCATCATAGGCTTCATAATCACGCAAAAGTGGCTAGCATAGCAAGCATACACTCTTTTACTCCTTCCATTAAGGGATGTTTTAGTGATGGGATCGTGAGACCATCATACACATAGAAGACTCAAGGTTGTTTCCTGCATCAGACTGATTTCCTGCAATTGTTCCATTGGTAACCCTGGAAGGCTAAGGAGTATCATCGGAAGACAAATCTTCATCAATTATACTCATGTATAAGTAGTTATACAAATAATAATAACTTCCAAGCATGCATAGTTGTTCAAGACTTGTGTGGTTTCGCTGCTCATGCCAAAAAATGATGTTGCAGCTAAAATTCCCTGCATCCAACTAGTTGACAGTGTCCAGCCATGGTAAGGAATTGGCTAACAATTATGGCCCTTAATTTCGAATGGAAGATGGAGAAGGGACACAAGTCTCCAAGGAAGACTCCTCTTAGGTCCTAAATGCATTTAAGCCTAGAAAAAATAAGGTTCTAAACAAGGAAAGTGGAAGTAGGCTAGAATAAACATGTTGCAATTATGGATGTTGATGAAAAGCAGTTCAATACCTATTAACAGCAGAAAAAAGAACCTTGCAATTTCATTACAACTCTAATAATTGATTTGAAGTAAGCATAAAATACTAATGTAAAACTAGAAAGAGCAGTACAAAGCAAATGAGCAAAGCATATAGTAAATTGAACTGTCACGGTAGTTTTCCTAGTGTTTTTTTGTGTCCCTGTTTTCCTTCTCCTTCTTACCTTTTTTCTTATGCCTTCCACGGCTAATAACTGCCTCCCTTGTTTACCAATACCTACATTTTAGGCTTCCAACTATTTCATGGCCTTTTTTGTATTAAAACTGTGCTGCACCTCAGCCTATGGAAATTTCTTTGATTAGGTCAAGTTTCGCGTTTTCTCCTTTTTTGAACTGGTTCGCCATTCTCAATCATCAGGAGTCTCGACTAATCAATTCAATTGTAAGCCTAGCAATTATTTTTCTTCAACTAATTCACCGGTCACAAAAAATTAGTACTTATTTTTAGTATTAATTTCACTATTTTTAGTACTAACACCATAGACATTGAATTGGACTATGGTGTCAAATGTTGAAAAAAAGCATTTAACACATTCTTTTGTAAATTTATATTTTATTTATTTATTTATTTATTTTTGTGTGTGAAATAAAGTGATGAATTGTTTTAAAAAAAATTCAGCTTTGCAACAACATCGTATGCCACGTGGCTGCTCAAAAAGTAATGCAGCTAAAGTGTAAAAATGTGGCACCTTAGCGGAATTAGTTTTATAAGTGATTTATTTTAGGGAATAGTTGTGTCATTTTTTGGTTTACAAGTCCGCTTTATTGCAAACATTTAGAAGAAAGCGGGAAAGAGAATACGGGGGACGCAGACGAGATAGAATATTGTTTCTAGGTTTGATTATTAATTTACTCCCTAAAATTTCAGTGAAGTTTTAACAGATCCTTTTTCCCCCTCCAAAAACCAACTATCCAATTCAATCCAAATTAACCAAGGTTGGATTAGATTGGTTTGATTTTGTCCAAAACGATTAAATTGATTAGTTCAATTAGTTGAAGTGATCAAAACCATCCAATTAATTCAAACCGATGAACGCCCCTATACTCACCATTTCTTATATCACGTGTTTTTAATGGTGTATTAATAGATACTAATTAATATTGAGGATTTAATTAAAAAGATTTGAAACAATAGGGGCTAATTATAAATTTATAAATTATAAAAACCTAATTAAAAATTTCTTGAAAAACTAAACGAATTTGAGATTAATGAAGTTGTAATTAAATAATTAAGATAATTTTTAAAATTCTATTAATAGTAATCGATAAATGTATTTGAACCTTAGCAAATTGCTTCCAAGTCTTAATCTTAACTTTTGATAAACAAATTTATTTTATTTTATTTTTTGGATAAATTTGTGGTTGTTTCCTATTCAACATCTGGTGATAATTTTCTGTTTCTGGTTTTATTTCTGTTTTCCAGGTGTAGTTTGCAGTGTTACTGTTGTTTTAATTTCGTTGTTCCTGGCTATTTTTTAGCTTCTAATCAGTTGGTGTGTCGTTGCTTATAAATACTCAATTACTGATAGACAATTCGATTTTCATTTTTCAAAATTTGCCATTGTTTCCTTGCAATGCAGTTCATTTCGTCTTAAGTCAGGGTTCAAACTCAGACCCTCTTTCAATCCTTGAAACAACTCTAATATCAAAATACCAAAGCTCATCAGTTTCGTTCCATTTCTTCATCAAGTAATTAATGATGAAGGAAAATTCGCGGAAGGCAGACGCATCCATAAATGATATTCTTGGGGAGAATCTGATAATGGAAATACTGTCACGGTTGGCAATTGAAGATATGGCGGTATGCACGTCCGTGTGCAAGTCATGGAATGCAGTCATAAAAGAACCATCCTTCATGAATGCTGTTTGTGCTAGGGTCACTGAAGCTGAGAATATATTCAAGAAGGATCTAAAACTCTTCTGCGAGATATACCACAACAACAGCAGTACCAGCAGCATGAGGTTGATCAATTTCAATTAATCAAGTGTTGCCAAAGGAATGCGACGAAAAGCTTTGATTATAAGCCAGCGCAACCATGATCTCCGACATGCCAAGACTTTGGCCATTGCATATTTTAGGGCCATCAACTGCTATTCTCCTACTGTTTTCATTGCATTATTGTTGAGGTCATCCAACGATCATTAGTCATTTCTATTCACTTTTCACATTAATATATGGGTGTGTGTGTGTTTATATACACACACACACACTCAAGAAGGAATTAATTGATATTAATTTAAGAGTTAAACTCTCACTCATCTTCAGTCATTAATTTTGGATAAAAGTAATTTTTCGTCCCGAAAGTTTAAAGTTATTGTTAATTTCATCTCAAATATTTATTTTGCATCAATTTCATCCTAGATGTTTTTTCTAAATTTTTATTATCATTTTAAACACTAAATTCATCAATTAGATTAATAAAAATTGATAATATGTTATTAAACGTGGATTGACACAATTATTACAACATGCTAAGTAAATTATATATTGCCTACATAGATATTACACTATATAATCTCATAATTCTAGCCTCCTAAGCGACATCGTTTTTTACTTTTGGGTATCCTTAATTCTTTTTTAAGCAAACATTTATCCTTTAGGTAGAAAATTATAGTTGATAATGTTCTTAATTTAGAACTCAGGATTTGACATGTGTCCATAACGACTTGTTATCAAATTTATTAATTTAATTGATAAAATTTGCATTTAAGATGATATTCAAAATTGTAACAAATATGGAAAATAAAATTCACTCAAAATAAATACGGGAGGGGAAAAATTAATTTTAACTTAATCTTATCATCATCTAATGATTAAAATTGACTAATAGCTATATAGCATTTATCCTCTTTTTTTTCTCTTTCTCTCATCTCAAATATTCTCTTTCGTATATCTCTAATTTATTATGAATTATTATAAAAATTAAATAATTATTATATTATAAAATATTATATTACTTTTAAATTAAATAATTACGTTATTTAAAATTTAAATATTATCATAAACTTTAATTTATAAAATATTAAAACAAATCAATTTTGTTCCGCCATAATTAGCACTGCCCGTACGTCATAGAATTGGAATTGCTTCATCGTTCATGACCTTCCCGCTCATCTTCGCTGACTGACACTAATGCAGATTTTGCTCTTTAATTCATCCGCACTTTTTTTTTTTGCCCCTAGACCTTTTCTTTTTCAGCTTTTGAATGGACTGTTGAAATTAGTGTGAATAATTATTCTCTATCTTGGCATTCAACTCTTGTTTCACTATAAGAAAATAGCAAAATTCTTGTAAAATTTTCTTTGAGGAAAACTCCAAATTTTCATAAGAATCGCCACTCTTGCAAAAGTTTTCATAAATTTTGGTCCATAAAAAAATTGCTATAGGAATTTACAGTTCTCACAGAAAGTTTCCATGAGAAAAATGTTCTCACAGAAAATTTTTAGGAGAACATAAAAAATGTTACATGATAATATTTTTTTTTCATAAGTTGTAATAAAATTTGTGATTTTTTCACTTAATTCTCATAATGATTTATCATGAGAATTTTTTTTTAATTTTTTTGTGTTCTCAATACAAGAAAACAAGGTTTTTCTCACAAAATTTTTTCATGAGAAAAACACCTAAAATTCCATGAGAATTTCCAATTTTGCAAAAATTTTCATGGATTTTGAGTTGTAAAAAAAAAGCAATTGTAAGAATTCAAAATTCTCACATAATTTTTTTCATGATAAGGTCTTCTCATAAAATTTTTCTGCGAGAAAAATTCATGAGAATAAATTATTTGAAAGTTGTGAAATTCTTTGTGACTTTCTCATAGAGTTTCTTACAGTAAAATTCTGTGAGAAAAATTTTTTTGAAAATTTGGATTCTCATGATATTTTGCCAAGGGAATTTACATATAATTCTCACAGTATAATTTTGTAAAAACTAAAAAACTTAAATGTTTTGGTTTCCAATGAACCTTTATTATAAGAAAACTGCAACTTTATTCTTACAATATAATTTTGTGAGAAATCAAAAAAAATTGAAACTTTTCTAGGTTCTTATGTAATTATACTATGAAAATGAATTTGCAGTTTTCTCATAGTAAAGGTTCATGAGAAACCAAAAAAATTAAATGCCTTCATTAAATGCCTCTCAAATAGTCTTTTTTTCTCATAAAGTACCAATTCCATTCTAGCATTGCTGAGACATAACAATAAAACAAAATGATAAAAAACTTCAAAAATTAGAATGATATTATAGAGTTTCTTTGACAATATTGGAATATCAATAAAAAAAATATAATCTGACTATCTAGCTTATAAACCAAACAAGCACCCAATGGATAACACTGGATCAATTGATTCTTGAGCAAAAAAGTACCACAAGGATAACAAAAACCAAAATGCGATATAAATTTTGTATGAATATCAGTGGATGCTACAGAGATGCACCAACAAGCACAATTAGAAACATATATGCATTTCCATGTTAAAAGTATTTAGATATTCTTATGCATTCGATAGTCAACACTAACATCCAAAGTAGATGTAATAGTGTAAAGAATGAAGTAGTCACTGCAATGATATATATATATATATATATCTCAAATATATATAATTTAAATTATATCAAATAATAAGAATTATGTCATAAATAATTTAGCTATAATTAACAAAAAAAATAGTAGCATAATTTCCCCATATATATTACTTTATGAAACTTGACCATTACCTAAAGATAAGCACTTTCTTTGCAATTTCGTATCATTCTTTTTTTAATTATTCGGCATATCTGTCTTTTTAGTCAGTATTTTCCTTTCTTCATGATAAAGATGGTATAAAATTAAAAAAAAAAACTATATTTCAAATCTTTTATATTTTTTTCTTTTCCCCCCGCCCAACCCCGCAACCATTATTCTGTCATCCAAACTTATATGTGATAGGTAATTGCAAAATTTATTTGTTGAAATCTAAGTATGGGGATAAAAAGAAAAGATCTAAATCTAGGTTTAAAAATTTTTAAAGATTCATATGTGTGTGTGTATTTGTTATGTTTTATATATGTATTTATGAAATTAGATAATGTTAAATTATATTGATTGTGTTTGGATAATTTTAATGGTTCATTTTTTTAATAATTGTATATGAATAAATTTTATGTAAATAAATACTAACTTAAAAAATAATTATTTTTTTAATAAATATTTTGGAAGCTAAATACTCAAAATTTTCTCATACAATGGATTGGGTGATGTTTGATATCTGACAAGATGTAAATCCAACAATTAGAAAAAATAAATTCTAACATATTTAAGTTTAACTAAATTTTATGTAAATACCTAAATATTGATTTGCTAGTGCCTTTTTGAAGCTTGTTTGTCTAATTTTGGTCTTTTCATTATGAACTAAAAGTCATACCTAAATAATTATGTGTTTGGAGTGTGTATATGCATGTATATTTATGTGTACTTTACTATACTTGTACATTAACTCAAACATGTGAGCACAAGTGATTGAACCTATGTGTATATTGTTGCTCTCTTTTTGAAAACGTACACGTAAATATAGGTATCGCAACAGTAATACAATGATAAATAGAGTATCGCTCTTACAAAAATTTATCACTAAAATAATTGCTAAATACTAAATTATGTACATTAATCTAAATCAAGCTAATAATAAAAGGTGATAGAAAACTAAACTAAACTAAAGATATAAAAATAACAAAATAAATGAGAGACATTATTCTAGATAAAATTAGAAAATAAAATGATTTGGGATTATGATTTCTTCTAATATTTCATATAAACTAATTACTTTTCTTCATCTTGCTTTTAATATTTTTAATAGCCTAGCACTTTAATTTATTTACAAACATATTTCAAATTATCTATAGGCATTCCCTAACCAATCCATAATTCCTTATACAATTGATTTAGAAGTTTAATCAAGAATAAGTTCTAATATAGTTATGTGAGGCCCGTAAATATATTCCTATCCTACAAGCAAATCAATCCACTCAACATTGCAAGTTTTAAAAACCCATACTAGCCAATCCATGCTCAAATCCAAAAATCCTTTTTCCAAATTCATTTAGGTTATCCAAATTATCTAATGATTTCCACACACTTAGAAGCATGAAGGACAAAGGTTGAGTTATTAAATCTTACCATTAATGGCAAATAAATAGAGTAATTACAACATATTATAAGTTAGAATTTATCACAATTACAAATTAGTAAGTTTAGCTCATAATTACAAGAAATAGCAACAATAAGAATAGAGCATAAACCAAATAGGTGAAGAAATATAAGGAAAAGTAAGGGAAGAAGAGTAAAACCGATTTAATTGATGAATCTTCTTTAAACCCAAACTTCTCCCATGGTAAATGAAACTCCAAACCCTTTTTTCTCCTTCTCAAAATCTTCAAAACGTTGGCCTCCTCAAAGAGATGCTAAAACCCTCTTAAAACTCTCAAAATGGGACTAAACATAGTGCGTGTTGCATTTTTTCCGAATTGCGCTGCAATGGCACTCAAAAGTGCTATGGCACAGATGAATTTTTTATTGTAGCAGTCAAAAGCATCGTGGCTCGAAATTTTATGCCACAACTCCTTTTGCTTCTATTTCTGTGTGTTCTACAACACTTAAATTTATCACCACGACGCTGCATTTTTTTTAGTAGTGGTTTTAAGCGCCATCTTTTTCTCTTTTTTCTTTTTTTTTTTCTTCTTCTTTTTTTATTTTATCCTTTCTCAACACATTTTCTTAACTCTTGTTGCTTTGCATTACAAAACTTCTAATCTTGTTTCTTTATAATTTTAATCCTACAAAAATATAAAATTTATTTAATTACTATTTATAATCTACTAACAGTGGTTAAATAATTTAAAATTTTAAAATTTTAGATAAAAATACAAAATATTTTTTATACTTAACTAATACAAAAAATTAACTTAAAACCAAATAAATAAAACAAAATTTACATTAACTTGATTAAAATTTATTCATTTTATATAAAAAAACATAAAATAAGTTTAATATTCATATGATAAGTTCCTTAAAATATAAAGAAAACCATAACAAATTAGAGACTTGTCATACCTCCCAAACTTACCTCTTTATTTGTCTCCAAGTAAAGTCATATCAAGCAACAAAATTTCTACTTACTCAAGTTTTCATATTTAATAATGATAGATGGATGCCTTTAACAAATGCATTAAGAAGTATAATTAACAAGAAAAGAGAGTAATGTATATAAGTTTCAAAATTCAAGAGTTAATGACAAATTTTCCAAACCCATGATATGTGTGTGTGAAGAACTATGCCAAAGTTTAATCATAAATCTTATAATAATACATATAAATCAAACTACACAATAAACCTCTCCTTTAAAAGCTTCATACGCTTGCTTTTCTACCCTCTCTCCTCTAATGTAGGCTATTGCATAACCCATTAATTAATAGGACTTTTAAGATTGTAATAGGGCTTATGGTCAGGGCTATTACAAGAAAAATGATATATGAAAAATTGTGAGCAAGATTCAAGAGAATGACTATAAAGCACAATAAAGAAAGATAGAATTCTCTCTCTTTATCTTATTTTCCTTTCCTTTTTATATTCTCTTTCATTTTCTTTTCTTTTTTTCTTTCTTTTCAATTTTTACACCTCCAAATTTAGTTCATTTTGACCCATCAAGTTTTTCCCTTTTTTTGGCTAATCCTTTGACCACTTTTGTTTTCTTTCTTTTTAGTTCTTCTTTCTAATCATCATATTTTTCATATCTCTCAAGAAACAAAGAACCATTCAATCATTATTCTTACACTTCTAATTTACATGTCTCTTATGAGAAAATGACAATTATTCACATCAAACCTAGATTATATCTTATTTCAGTCCTAAAGCTTCATTTTCACATAGCATCAAATGTTAATTATCCTCTTGAAAAAAGGTAAGATCATTGCTTTTTGGGCTAAAGGTCATTAATGTGGTTAAAAAAAATGTCATGCAATTATATGCATACTTTACTTAAGGCTCAAAAGAGGTACTAATGATATATTTTGGAAAAATTAGGTTTAAAGTTTTAAATATAACTAATAAATGCCTAAATCACTTTAACAAATCATACAAAGCCTAAAATTTTGCCTCAAAAGATTATAAGCAAGTTCAAAAGTTTTATGTTTAAGATTAATCACATAATCTAATCTACATACATTACTTAAAACTAATAATTATTCTAAACATAGTATAAGTACACAGCAAAAAAGTGTCAGTGAGTGAGGAAAATATCGCTATTAACAATCAATCTCATCTACAAATTGTGTTAACAGACATTTCCTACAATTTATATACTATCAAGCAATTGAGTTCCTCAATGGCATTTGACATCAACTAAAAGAAATACAAGATAGGTAGGCAAAACTTAAGCTCAAAATTTCAAAGATAGGGAGTTTTTCAATAAAATTTTGCATAAAAATATGAACAATTAAAAACAATAAAATTCACATTTTCAATTTAAATTCCTTAACCCCAAACTTAAAATGAATATTGTCCTCAATGTTCAAAACATGACACAACATAGGAGAAGTAAAGAACCAAGAAAACTCTCTTTATATGTTCTGCTCTTTGTCCACTTCAAGATCTTCTAAACAAAAGGACAATAACAACAAAGTACCTCATATGGAATAATTCTCTCAATCTCAACCTAACAATATAACCAAAATTAATATTATACAACTCAATTAGCATAGCATCAAAATATTATTAAACAAGGCAAGTGCATATTTTTGCCAAAATAGAGTTATAATGACATTTTGGTAGAATCCACCCAGTAAACGTCTAATTAACCTCATGAAAAAATTTTGGGAATATCAACACAGTAAGAAATGCGATCAAGCTAAATTTGCATATTGACAACCACACAATTAGTCCTATAAAATTCAAAAAGTGACATAGCGTATAGCAAATTTTAGCAGCTTGTCAAAATAGAGTAGTATGTATTTAAATGCAAATGAATAACCTATTTGAACTCTAAATCATATGAACCAAAGTTTCCTAAAAACTAGGCAAGTAAAGGAAAATTTTGATACACATTTCATACAAAAATTCAATTAGATGTATTCCTAGTAAATTTGTAAATCAGGTCATAAATATATAACAACAGAGAGCACTGACTAAAAACATGTGAAAATTATATAGTAAATGAATTTAATTGGCTCTAAAATATTACTTAAAAATTGAAATTACTATTAAGAACCATTATTACCATTAAGTTTTAAGATATTTATTATCAGTTTTAGGGGATTTATTAGTAGATGTAGGAAAATGCTGAACTTTTCTATACTCAATAGTAAATCTTCTAAAACTAGTAGTAAATTTTTTAAAATTTCATGGTAATTATGGCCCTTGAAAATAATTTTAATTTTTAAGATTCTTTATTATAAATTTTATATGATATGAGTCTTTAGATATAATTTTTCTTACTAATTTTAGGCCTATTGACCAATGTTCACATTTTTATATCCATTGATAATTTGGTAATGAATGAATTTCAAATAATGTGGTTTAAAAATAGTGACGAATATTGTATAACAAAGCATAACTTCCAAAATATCTCATGCAACCATAACAAAACTTGACATGATAGCCGCCGCCTGTCAGCATTCCTTGTCCTTTCTTGCTCCACCTTCAAGATTTCCTTTCCATCATTATGTTTTTCTCCCAAGTTGTCTAATTCACAAATGGATGCTTTAGTAATGCTTCAGTAAATGACCGCTCTTCCGGATTTCTTATAAAACAGAGTTTGAGAAACTGTTGGCCCTCTGGGGACAAATTTTTGGGCATTGGAGGATCTTCTTTTAAATTACAAACCCTATTGATGACATTCCCCAGCTTAATAAATGAGTCTTTTTAAGTGATATCTTTAACTAATAAATAAAAGAACCTTATACACAGATACAATATCTCTGCTAATTTCAAAATAATATTTTAGAAGTGTTTAGCACCTAGTGAATCCATTCCCTGGATGGTAAGCTAACTCACTCTTCGCTTCCTAAGAAGCATGAGGATAGTGTGATAGGGGTATCCCCTCTCAAGTGGGTGCAGTATTAGATTGAGAAGAACAACACCAAAATTATTTTGAAGTCACAAGAAAACAACACTTTTAGGGTGAGTTTGGCGTAAGCTAAGTGCAACCCATAGCACCAAATTTAGACAAGGGTTAAAACTGTTGGAAAGGAGTGAAATTGTATCTTCCTTTCCCAAAGAACAATCCTAGTGAATGACTTTTCAAAATTTTGGTCTTTTAAAGTACAAGTATAGTAAAGTCGTTTTACTTATTTTCTAATTATAAACTCTGGCATAGTCATACAAATCGACCGCAACATATGTGTGTAGATTAAAGAATCCAAATGGAGATCAAGGACCCAAATTATAAATTGTCATGTTTAGTTACATATATCAATTATTATTGTTTATATTTTTAAATTTTGAAATATAACCTTTTATATGGTGACAAAATTAGTAGTTTGTGAATAAAATTTATTCAACATCATGAAATGTGAGATCCTAAAAGGTTTTGGGTGTCTTCCATTACATACCATCATTCTTTGTAAAAATATTATATTAGAGTGATATCTCAAATAACACTATATAATCACGTAATGTGTCAAACGTGTTTATATATATATATATATATATATAATTGAAGTCCATGATACATAAATTACCAAGACCAAAATATGGTGTATCAAACAATGACTAATGATAGAATGAGAGATTTACAAAAAATAAAATTGAGAAAATAAATTAAAAAGTTAAAAAATTTAATTAAATCTATTACAATATGCTAATAATACATTGGATGCGTAATTTTTCTCATTTTCTTAATATTAATTGCGAGTAATAAGAAAAAAGAAAGGATACAATAAAGAATAAGCTTTGATAATTCTAGATTTTGATATACAACTAAGTCGTTAGGTATTTCTCCTTTTGCTTGTCTGACTAAATTAAATTGAGTCACTAGGTAAGTCTCTACCTATGCTTCTAAGTGTGGAGGGATAGATATTTCTTTAAGGAGCCGTCCTAACCATTTCTAATGAGTGAAAAATATATATATAAATGCCTATACCAACATATCAATATATAAATCACAAATTAAGATACTCCATCACCTGCTAGTTACTTGGATCCTCTTCCTTCAAAGAAGAATCCCATGGAAAATTTAAGAACTCGTGGGATTCTTTGTTGTTTTGAAGTTTGATAGACTCATTAGTGTACCTCCAAGAGCCTCCTATGCCATCTTCAGCTTCGATGACAATTACATGAAAGTCCTTCTGGAACAATGATGCTTCTAGCACAATGGGTACCCTTTTTAGTTTTTAATCCCCCCATTACTTGTCTCTGCTTCTCTCTGTTTTGCTCTCTCGTTCTTTCTTTACCCAAATGGCTAAATCAATATCAGCTTCCGTTTTATTTTCTCATTCGCTTCTCTGACCTTTTTGCATTTTCAATTTCCCATGGATTTCTGTTTCAATGCTACTAAACCATTTTGAGGTTATACATGATTTTAGGCTCCACTATAACCCATCTCTGGTCCCTCCTTCTCCTTTCTAAATCCAGAATCGTTTTCTCTTTTATCCCAACTTCCAACTCACAATGCACTTCATAAGAAATATTTCCTCCATTGTGTTCTATTATTCAGTTTACAAATCTGGGAAACCTGTAGTTTTTTCCTATTTTTAGGCTCCTATTTTTCCTCTCGAAATGCAGCCATTTTTCTTTTCTCTCCTAAATTTTTACTCAAAATACACCACATAACAAAAATCCCCCCTCCAATTCTTTCCAATTTTAAAATCTGGAAAAACATATTGTAAATTTCTATCTTTACTTGTAAAATAAAAAAAAAAAATTCCTAGGACATTCCTTTTGAATTATCAGGTGGAGGGTACTTCTAGCCGCAGAAATTATATCTTTGGTCTGTTTCACACTCTTTGTCAGTTCACCGCTGACACAAAGGGATTGAGCGAGAGAGACAGAGAGAAAGATGGGGCAAGAGAATATGCATAGAGTCTTTTAATCAAAACAGGGCATATCATTAACTAGAACAGATCATCTACGAATTGAAACAAAGCCCAAAAACAAGTAGCTATAGGAATCAAATCAATATCATGAATTCAGTCCCATTTAAAATTTAACATAAGAGATTAAATGCGAAAATTAACCAAAAATTCAAATCACCAGAGGAATATAACTTGGGGGAAAGAAAAAAGGGTAGACCATTGGCAATGAAATTTAAGGCTAACCCTAGTAGCAAAGGCTCAAATTTGCGATGATAGAGACAGGACTAGCTTTTCAAAATCGCGATGAGCTTTGACTTGTTCCGCGATGGAGGTTTTGATATTTTTTTCAGCAAAGAGAAAGAAAGGATTTCGAGAGAGAGAGAGGACAGTGGAAAGACGGCGGTTGGAGGTGGTCAGAGATGGTGGGGGAAAACAACTAGGCTTGTTTTCGATGGGAACTTTCAGGTATGGGAGGCAGCGTGACTGCAAGGCAAACAGGTTTAGCGTGAACAAAAAATTTGCAAAATTTTATTTCTCACTATATTTTTCCATAACAAGTGAAATTTTTTTTAATATCTCATGATATTTTACCATGAATTTTTTTGTAAAAAAATGGCAAACTCTGATGATAAATTATCATAAAAATCATTACCTAAAAAAGGGTTTTAGTGGCGATGATAGTTGTCGCTAAAAGCTTTTTTAAAATTAAAAACATTTTAATGGTAATAAAATTTTTCGCTAAAAGGTTTTTTTTAAAGTTTATTTCATAATCTTGAACTCCATTATAAAAGACCTAGTTAATGAAAGGTTAAAAATTAAATCTTCAAGTGCATAATGGATGTTTATATGAGGGGACAAGCTTACACTCTTTATAACATAACTAGATCATCCAAAAAGGAAAGGAGACATTAATATTAGTTCTTGATAATGATTCAATTTTGTCATATCATTTAGGGAAGAATAAGTTGTTAGCCTTAAGGTTCTATGTTACAAGTTCTGATGATGACAAATGTATGAGAAACAAATGTCTAACAACTGAGTTATAAATAGAACACCAAGCTTACATGATTGTTATAAGTCATGGATGATTATAGAAAAGATTATTAAACCTAATTGTGTTGTAAGTTTTGATGATGAACAATGTTAACAAATATAATAGTAATATGTGCTTACTTGTTAAATAATTAACTCGTAATACTTTATATTTGAATCATACTTTACCTTTATATATAATATATGTTTGCTTATAACATATCTTATAAATTTTAAGGCTATATATTTAATTTAAATTAGATATATAAATTATAAGAATCTCATATGCATGATAAGATTATTTATGTTATACTAAATGTTATTATGTCATACATATTGATAAAAGTAAATTGGACTAACTATTTGGTTTATAAGTTAAATATCTTTTATGTAGAATAATCTAACAAAAGAAGAGTGAGCATTGAAATGAAGATAATGGAATATCAATACCATACTTTAGTCAAAGAAATAACAAGTATAAAGAAAAGTATGCTTTAAGAGTTGAAGAATATAAAAATTTGAAGATTTGGAAGTTTAAATGTATCAAAATAGTCAATGGACTCAAATAGATATATTTTCCATAGGCTAGGAGCTTTTATGTGAAAATCAATTATTCAGATTTGCATTTATTGGCTCAAGACATTTTGGTTCTCAAAATATGTGCTTGGACATAAAAGAAAGTGAGATATAGATTTTTTTTCCAAAACCTCTAATTTGAATCTTGGTCATTACTTTTATCATACGTCACAAATGATATGAAGCTTTGATATGAAACTTATTTCATTTGAAAATAGAGTCAAAGAGCTCTTCAAAGATGGGTCATTCACTTAAAATGAAATTTAAATGAAAAAGTTATCATTATTTAAAATTGACTAGTGAGATATGAATATTAGATAAAACTCTATTTTGACCTTTAGTTACTCTTTTAATCATATCTCACAAAATATATAGAGTTTTAAAATGAAACTTGTTACATTAGAAAATAGACCCAAAGAGCTTTTCGATGATTGGCATTCACTTAAAACATAGTTACAATGAAAAAGATATGGCCATTTGAAGTTGAGTATATGCTGACAAGTTGATTAGCCTTAGAACCAGTTGACTACCCTTGCTTAGAATGGCACTTGGTACTTTTTGACACAATCAATTGACCATTCTTGGACAAACCGTTGATTGGTCCCTTAGAAATTCAAAGCTAATGGTCATTTTTGTAAGCCAGTTGATTGGTTGCCTCAACAATCAATTGGCAACATTAGGAAATAACCATTTTAAATTATATAACAACTATTTTTTATCCCAAAATGGTTATATTTCTTAATGCCCTATACATATGACTTTTCAAACATCTTTTTAAGAAGAACTAAGTACTATAATATGATCTTAAACTTGTTCTTGATCCCTAGAAAGAGAAAACATCATTCTTGAACCAAAACTTGCAAAATCTCTATCAATTTGAGTACTTAGAGTTTCATTTTGTACATATACTCTTTTAAAAAGTTTCTTTGATCAATTTTATTTTTCTAAAATCATTGTAAAGTAAGGGCAGTGTATCCCTTATGAGAGAAATCAAGAGTGGAGAAGCTATTAGAGTGACTATCTTATAGGAAATTATGAGTGCTCTATTTTAGAGTGAGATACAACTTTAGAATGAGTTAGGTGTTGTAAAAGCTCACAAATATCCAATTAAACTTGTAAAATTAGTAGAGAAATCTCAAATTAAAGCTTAAAGACTGGATATAGACTTGCATTAGAGCTGAATTAGGATAGATCTTGGAGTTTGCATTGTATTTTCATATGCCACTTACACTTCAAGTTGCTTAATTAATACTCTATTTTTATTTTTACTTTTTGCTTGAAGAATTGATTATCTATTGCTAGATACATTTTCTTATATTCATTTCAAGTAATTCAATTAGTGAAAAGATTGTAAAATTATTCTAGTTCACTTGGAAACACGTTTTTACATTAAGTTTATTTATATCTCATCAGGTGCTCTATTTTTTGGAATAAAAATTATGTTTTTCATACTCCAAACATCCATATGTTTATTGGTATGCTTAATTCTCTTTAAAATAACCTTAATAACAAGTTCTTGCAAAAGAATTTTGAAAATAACCTAAATTTTCATAAACACTCAATTCACCCCCTTTTGGGCATTGGTTGTATTGTCTAACTAAAGTGAATTAAGAAATAAGCAAAGACCTATTATTTAAATGATTTATTCGATCTAGTACCATTAGTAAAGAAAAGAGATTAGTGATAATCAAGACAATAATTGAGGATGAATACCTCTTTAAAAAGAATAATGGAATTATTATAAGACAAACTTAACTTTAGATTACCACCTATAGACCTAGCATTTAGCCAAACCCATAGGTAAATTTAGAATAGTGTGCATTGCAATGCCTGTCCTTTGACTTGAGGAAACTATTTTCTCCAAGTCCTAGTTTGGTTAAAGGAAGACTTTATAGTATGCATTGTAGTACTTGTCCTATAACTTTGGGATACCTTGGTAGTTTGATAAAAGTTACAACCACCTCATCTATAGCTTAAAACTATGGTTTTATAAGTAAGTCATAGTTGACTAAGATATAATCTAGTTAACTAAGTCTAGATAGAGATAATAAGCTCAATTTAGAGTTAACTTTAAATGATATAAAAGATGAATGGATCCAACTTATGGTTAACTCTAAATAAAAATAGTTAACTCCAATTGGGATTAGTCAATTGAATTGCTAAGTTATAGTTTACTCTAACTTGAAATAGTTAACTAGAACCTTGAGCAATGATAAATAGACAATCTAGAGAAACTTCAGTTCTTCTAAAATTAACTTTAGAAACTTATGTAAATGCATAGATAGACTTGAAATGTGTGCTAATGTGGAATAAGAAAGTAGTAATCTATAAATAGAACCATTCCACCTCTGATCAAGAAATAAACAACCATAGTAAAATTGATTTTGAGGTATTTAGTAGCCTTAATAACTTAAATACAAATGGGATTAGGAAGAGTTGAAACATGAGGATGATTGGAATGGATTGAGGACTTGACTTTCAATTTAAGTACCATCTAGATAACACTAATATAGTAATTAATAACCTTGGTAGGAAGCCTTTATAGGTTGCAAACTGATATTTTAGGAAAATAAGTATTTTAATTTCTATAGCCATCTTACCCATAGTATAATTGAATTAAGGATTTTAAGGACTTAGATCATGAAAGCCCAAAGGTTAAAATGATTCCTACATATATAATTAGGATTTCAAAATTGTTGTAACCCATAAGAATTCCTATATGGATAACAAAAGATTATAGGAGAAATAGGTACCCAAAAATTTTCTAAGAGATAGATCTTAGAAAATTTGCAAAGTTTCTAAAAGGATTGGAGAATTGAAACATCCCTAAAATTAGTTATTTAATTAAATTAATATAGGGTGAATTAAATTAATTACATGACATAATGTAAGAAATTTCTGAATTTCAGAGATTAGGAAAATTAAGGAATTAGCTAAGAATCTAATAAAATTTTATAGGGATAATTAAGGATTCAATAAGAATTATTAAGAGTTTTTAGGAATTAACTAGCAATAATCTTAATTTATTAAATAATGTAGAAGTAAATAATAAATGCTTAGGGAAAGAATTTCAATAAATTCCTTTAACCTTTAAGGCCCTAAAAGTCTAAGAGAATTATATGGGAAATAAAAGTATTTAGGTAAAATTTAGAGGCCAAAATGTAATTATTAAAGCTATAGGGTTCAAAGTGTTATTTAAGCTAGGACCAAAATATGATTTTGTTCAAGATTGAATTATAATTTAATCATGGCCAAAATGTGATTTGACTTACCAAGATGTGTTCTAAAAGGTGGAGATTTAGTTAGAATAAATCTCTGAAAACTGGGACCTTTTAACTAGCTCCTTTAGGAAGCCAACTAAGAGAAAAGAAAGAGAGATTAGTGAGAGTATAAGAAAGAGGAGTAAGAGAAGGAGAGTAGACAAGAGAGTAAGGGAGGCTTAGAACAATAAAATACTAGAGAAACCAAGTAAAGATAGTGAAAGAGAGAGCTATAGGGGAGAGAAAAGAGAGTGAGAGTAGAACAAAGACAACAACATGAGAGAAAGAGGAAAAGGGAAAGGAGGATGAAGGAGAAGTAAAGTGTAAAAAGGAAGGAAGACCCTTGTTTGTACATATAGAAGGCCTCATCCCTTTCTCCCTTCCCATCGTCTTCTTCTTCTTCCTCCTTTACCTTGGTAGGTTAAACTTGGGAAAAATTCATGAAATGCATTCTTGTGTTTTTAATTTGTTTTGAGCTCATTTTTTAGATGTATATACAACTATAATCATGCTAAGATGGGCAGGGGTGCATAAAATGGAAAGATAGCATGATTTGAAATTGATTAAAAAGAGTTTCATGTAACAGGGGAGTCTTGCATGGCCCAGCCATGTAAAATCTCACTGGTCATGCTTATAAATTGAAGTTTATGGAAAATGCATAGCCTAGTAGTGTAAATTCACACAAGCCATGTAAATTCCATAATGTTGAATTTTTCTTAGAACTCGAGAGTTACATGGCTTGGTCATGTGTTTTTAGACAAGGCCATGTAAAATTACATGGACCAGTCATGTAAATTCACATAGGCCATGTGATCCTATCATTGAAGGGAAAATTCAAGGTTTTGTGATATTTTATTATGTTTTTTGAGATTTTGTGACACCTAGATAGAATTGATGTAAGAGTAGATGTTTTATGTTATGTTAAACATGAATTTGTCAAACCATATTATTTTAGCCTCACTTTCCCATACATTAAGCTTCATACATGATTCATACATGAGTTTCATGGGAAAATCAATAAAATAATAGAATATTTTTGCATTGCATAGTACTTTAAAAATTTGAATTTCTCTCTGTGGATCCCGTGGACTCCTCAATATCATCCCTTACTCATATTTCATCTAAACAAGTTATAACCATTGTAAAACATCCCATACAATTTGGTTTAGGAGCTACACATCAGAAAAATGGAGTTTTTTCCATGTGTACAGAATTCAAGTTTCTGTCACCAACTTTGGAAAATCAAAATTAATTCTAAAAAAATAAAAATCAAGCAAATGATAGCTTTCCAGAAAGAGCTAGATGTCAAATATAGGTTAAAAATCATTCCAGGCTATGAAAACCCAACTGGACCATATTTAATAATAGAAAAGTATGAAAGGTCTGGCTACCCAGGTTTGCTATCATAGGTTACTGATATGAATTTCAAAAATCCATAACTAATTCTAGAAAAATCAAAACCCAGAAAACTATACTATTCTAGAAAGCTATAGATGTTGAAGTTATGGGAAAAATAATTTCATACCAACGTTAAGCTCTTATAGAGCTAAATTATAATGAAACAATACCTAAGATCAGCTGGCATGGCTAGTTCTAATACAAAACTTCAAAAATCCATTTCTCTCTCTACAGACTTCCCAATGAGATTCTTCCAGTTGTTATAGATTATCGTGAATATCTAGTTTTTTCATGTAAAATTTTAGTACCATTTGACCTTGTTTGCCCCTTAGATGACATAAAAATGAAATCTATTTAAGTGAACAATGCCCAGACTAAAACCAATTTCTGAGCTAAATTTCGAAAAATCATAAGAAATTTTATAGACCTCCAAATAATATAGTTCTTAGACCAACAAAAATCTCTATATGAGATTTATATGTGTGCAAAATCTCAGCCTTAAAATCGCTCATTTGGTCACTTTGTGATATAGGGTTGCAAAATGGCATTTTTATGCCTCTTTAAGGTTGCAAAATGGCATTTTTATGCCTCTTTAAGGGTAAAAAATGGACTAATTTGGCTTATAGTTTTTCTAGGACTATTTGAGCACGTGCGAAAGCATAAAATTAGCCTACTAAACATGTCCTAAAGGTTTAAATACCCAAACTTCATAAATTCACTCTCCCACTTGATGATATACCCAAGGAACATACATGCGCAACTTTGCATTTCAATGTTGAAATCATACAATATCATTCATATAGTTCCAATTCTAATACATACCCCATCATCCATACACTTGCAGGTGTTCAAGAGTTTATACATTATATACATAATTGAATTACATCTTTTGACAACAAGGTAGTTACAAAACAACTATTTAACAAACTCCTTTGCTAATCTCTATGCCCTTAAGTGTGGTGGCTCCCATTTCTTAGTTCACTTAGTCCACGTAGACATGTTAGGCAATGAGGAGGGAATAGTAAGATTTCAGGATTCCAAATAGCCCTTCTCCCTCTCAAACACACATAATGGATGCAATTTCAAGTCTAAAATACATGCACGACTATCTTGAAATTCATAAATATAAATAGAACATTTCTTTCATTCAATAAGTCACATACAACATAGATAGGCTTGCCAAGATAATGGTTTAGCTTCACCCATTCTCTTTGAGACTTTTGGACTTGTCTCACCCATTTTCAAGGGACTTTTGACTAAGCCTCATCCTTTTAGAGACTTTTGAACTTGTCTCACCCATTTTCAAGGGACTTTTGACTAAGCTTCATCCTTTTAGAGACTTTTGGCTTTGTCTCACCCATTCTTAGGGACTTTTGGTTTCACCAAACTCATACAAGCCAAAACATGTTCATAAAGCATCTTTCAAGCACATAAACAATTATCATGGTACCATGGCATGCACATATATACTAGAAACATTTTTCATAGTTTAAACCTACACACACACATTCAAAGATAAGAAAACACCTAAACATGCATGTGAGAAAGGAGAGAGAGCTACCTTGTATGTAAGAACACACTTTTCTCTTTGGAATTTCTTCCTTTCCCTTGGCCAAACACCCACAAGGAGGTTGAGATTGATTCCTTTGGCCTAAACACATCAAATGGGATCCCATTACACTCCTGAAATATTCACTAAAGCCACACATACCCTAGAAGAACTTGGTTGCTCATAATGTTCAATATTGTTCCATAAAGCACCTAATGAAGCAACAATAGGAATTCATGATCTTGGCTCTATGCTTTCCTTTAATCTATGACTCTTGACTCCTTTTGAACTCCTTGGAGCTATTACACAATTATTTTAATGAGCCTAGCTATATGTTACTTCATTATGCCACATTATGGAACCTATAGCTCCAACTCTCAATATATGGCTTTTAAATTTTTTCTAAGGCTTTCTCTCATCTTCTTCCATCATACATAGTCCCAAACCAAGCTTAGAACAAATTAAAACACTCCCTAGTCCTCCCATCCTAGGTTGGTCGAGACATAAGCTTGATTTAAGACCCATGGAATTTGTAATTTTTTCTTGATGGGAGAGGCACTTGGGAGGCTTCTTAAGGGTCTTAAGAACTCAAACAAGTACTTATATAACCTAGAAAATTCTTGGATCAATACAGATTTCACAATACATACAAGAGTTCTTAGCTTTACTATCCAGAATTTCAATGGTTTATCTTCAAGTTTCTTTGCATTTCCTAAGTTCTCATAGCCTAAACCTTAAGTTTCTCACTTTCTTTTGATAAGAAATTCCTCCCCCTTACAAGCTTTCCCTTTGGGCTAACTAACACACACACAAGGAACAAAGATGCATAGCTTACTTTCCTAGCTTCTTCAAGAGCTTCTTTCTTTGCCTTAGTCTCCTCTTCCAAAGACTAACTTTCTCCCTCTAAATCAAGGCCAAATAGAGCCATATCATCCACTTAAACTATGGAAAGGAAGGTGGGAAGGAGGGGAAGAGAGTTGCTAAAAAGAAAACTAGGAAAAGTCTTAAATTTCATACCTTTTTCTTGGTGTTTTCTTCCTCCTTTCCCCCTTCTTGTGGTGCACCCTTCTTAGTAGAATTCTCCTTTGGTCTTAGGTAGAAAGTCAAGTCAGTTAATGAGGGAGAGAAGAGGGACGCACCACTTAAAGAAGAAAAAGCAAAATTGTTGCAAAGAAATTCCATATATGCCCCTTGTTCTTGGACTTTTCATTTTAGGTTCATTTTAGCTCTTTTTTAAGAACCATATTTTCCATTATAAAATTTAGGTCCTCTATTTTATAAAATAGCTTTGGAAGCACTTAATTTGGTTTTTAAACTTTCACAAACGAAGAGGTCAAAATTCAGGTCAACCGATGTTCAAAACCATACACTGGAAGGGTTTTAACTATCCCAACTTCTCATGATTTTTAGGGCCTCTGAAAATCCTAAAAAGCTTACATTTTTTATTTAAAAAGCCATCCTGTGAGTTTTCCAAAAGTTGTCCATATTTACAAAAATTCCATGATGCTTTCGATAATTTTTTTGAACTACCTTAGCTTGGGTTTTTGGACATCTTAGACCTTGGATTTTCATTTGTAATTATTTAAAATTTTATTCTAATTTTATTTGACCTCAAATCTCTCATTTCAAGGGATCTACTTTTCAAATTGACTCATTTTAACACTTTACGAACTACTGGATGTTACAAATTTAACATTTGTATAACATAAATTATTGTTTATTTGTGTATTTTAATATCCTTGTTTTCCTTATTAAATTCTCTTGGAACCTAAAGAATCTAAATCAAGTAATTCTTCATTTGATTCCCTATGCAAAGAATAAGATGTATGCCTACTCTAAGCATTTAGTACATGTTTGCATTCTTTGACATGAAAATGTGCCATATATGTATACTTGAAAGGGTAAAAGAGCTATTGGGATTCTTTGAATCTCACTCTTCCCCACTTCATGTCTAACCATATCTAGGTGAGCCTCATGGAGCAAGAAATAGTAGTCAAGGAGCTTGAATGATGAGACTTTGATAATAGAATAGGAATTTGTGTATTTTGATGTCAAAGTATGTATGTATACAATGTTTATGAGACGTAAACTCTTGAGCATGTGTAAAAGTATGTAATTATGATGTATGAACCAAGTTTGGAACCAAATGCATGATTTTGTAAGTTTTTGACATCCTTGAACCTTATTATGCATGTGTATATTTTGAGTTCCATGATGATCTAGGCCTATTGGAATGCTTTTGTATGCTGTGTTTAAGCTTTTGGACATGCTCAAATAGTCATGGTATGGTTAGAAGGTCATTTGGTACTATTTAAAGCTATGTGAATTCTAAAATTGACCATATTCTTGCCCCCTAAACTAGTTTCACTAAATGGATGAGTTTTTGCAAGAAATTTGGCAAGCAAATAGGTCTCATCTAGAACTTTTCACACAACCAAGGAATACTATTTTTTGAGCTCTAGAGAATTTATTATGATTTTTCAAAATGGGCCAAATTATGTAAAAATTGTCACTGTTACTATTTATATGGTCAGTTTGATTTTTGGCGTCATTTTAGGGGGAAAATGAAGTCCAATGCTAATGAAAATCTTACAGACATATAGTAGATATCATAAGCTTTCCATAGCAACTAAGAAAACCCAATTTGGAGCTCTGTAGAGGGAGAAATAAATTTTTAAACTTCCAAGTTTGTTGCTGTTTGAACCAATGACCCAGTTACTATTCCATCGCCATTTCGAGAGTCAAAAATTATTGTTTTGATTTGAAAATTTTATGATAGTTAGAGCACATCCTGAGCTTTTCAAAAGGCTATAATTTACATGATTTGAAATTTTCTAAATTAGTTATGAATTTTCAAATTTTATATCAAAATATGGAGCTTAAGGAAAAAAATGCAAGTGTGATGTGAAAATTGTGATGTATGCCTTCGACCCAAAATTTATGGTTCAAATTGTGATATTTTTGATTGAACAATTGTGTTTTGGATGGAAAATAAGTTTGGTAAGTTTGTATGGTCCATTTAGCCAAAGTTAAATTATTTTGGCTTTTAAAAATGGTAAATTCTGCTAGTAAAGGTAATTCTTTTATAAAAATTGATACTTTTAGCTACTTATGATACAAATTAAAGGCTAGCCATATATGGTGTGATATTTATTGGTATCAAAGCAAAGGTTCAGACATTTTAGAATGGGTTGTGGCTTGAGAATGTGATTTGCCAGCTATGTATGATACATATGGGATGAAATTGAGTGATAGATTGTGGTTTGTGTTCATATTTTACATTAAACCATGTTTAAATTGTTTCAAATAAGATGGTGAATACTAGGAAATGTAGGCCCTCTAGAGAGACTAGAGCAGAACCAGAGCCCAATGATATTATGGCTGGAGCCTTGCAGGCTATTATGGCTTGCCTGGATCAGTAGCAAGCCATGATCATATAGTTACAAGAAAGACTTGCTTAGAGAGATAGTGAAAGGCCTACTCCTCCTTAGCCATAGCACTCAGATGGTCTTAAGAATTTAGAGGTGATCACCTTAGGCTAGCACCCAAAGACTTCCCAGACTCCACTAACTCAAATGCCTCATACTCAATAGCAGCCCTCCATTCAGCAAACTATCGCACAATTTAGAAAATTTGGGCCTCTATCATTTGATGGTGAATTAAATATAAAAAAAGTAAAGGCCTAGATTATGTAGTTAGAGAAGATATTTAAGGTTATGGAGTACCCATCTAAGCAGAAGGCCGTGATGGCCATATTTTAGCTAGAGAAAGAAGTTGATTACTGGTGGAGGAGTACTGAACCAATTATTAAATCAACAAACCTCCTGATTAACTGGAAAATCTTCTTACAGACATTTTATGAGCAATACTTCCTTAATTCTATTCGAGATGAGAAGGAGTAAGAGTTTATCCTGCTGAGGTAAACAGAGGAAATGTCAGTAGACTAGTACATGGCCAAATTTGTAGATCTCTCCAGATATTCCTTTTATTTACAAAAGCTTGATGATGAAAGGTAGAGAGCAAATAAGTTAGAGAAGAGGCTATTACTAGAGATCAAAGATAGAGTGGTGCCCTAAAGAATCAGGGACTTTAATGCACTAGTGGAGCTTTGCAGAGTCACAGAAACAAACCTAAGAACAATGTACGTAGTCCCTAGTGCAAAGCCTCCCATCCTTGATAACAAGAGGTCACGTGAAGAGGTACTACCATCAATAGCAGTAAAAGAGGTGGCGGAGGATAGTCAAACCAAAAAGGAAAAGGTAAAAAGAAACTTTTTAGAAACTCAAAGAAGGAAGTTTTAAATGATAAAATTAAATTCACTATGATTCTCAAAGGCCCTAAAAACCATAAAAACTTTTAAAATGGCCAAAATCTTTTCTAGTGTATAATTTAAGTTGTCAATTGATCTAAGCTTTGATCAGACAATTTGGGAGGGTTCTAAATCCCATAAATTTCAAAATAAATATTTTCAATAAACTAGAGAACCTAAATTTTTATATGAAAAAAATGATTCTAAAAAAGGATTTAAAATAGGCTTAAGCAAAGGAATTGAACATGAGAGGTATAATGGGAATTGATAAAATTGTCTTAACACTCTCCCTAAGATTAGAAACCACTAGACTAGTAGCTAAAACACACACCAAATGATGGAGGAAGGAAGAGGAAGAAAGGCAAGAATAGGTAAGTAAACATGCTATTTTTCATGGCATACCTTTTATCAATCTTCTTCTCCTCCTTAAGCTTTATCTATGGATGGTTTTAGTTTCTTGAAAGGGCAAGTTTGTTGCTAATCTTTTGAAAAAAGGAGAGAGTTTGAAGAAACTAATTTCACTACAAAAATCTCAATCTAACAAGGATTCAAACAAGGTATGTATCATGATGGAATATTTGATTTTTCTTGTCTTTCTTCTTTTCTCTAAGTTTGGCCAGCTCTAGAAGGTGTTAGGGGGAGACGACTAAAATAGAATGAGAAAAAGGGTTTTAAGGCATGGAGATTAAGAATATGTAATTGGAATCATTGAAGAAGCCTTATAAATCAAGATAGGATAGTTAGGGTTTCAATTGCACCTAAAGGGTTATAGGAACCTAGGAGGGCAATTTAAGTTATATGAAACTATAACTAAGCTAAAGAGATGCCAAGGAATACCTATATGCATCAAAATCCTAGAAGGAACCAACAAAATTCCAATTAGCTTACACACATGTATAGTTTTAGTCAAGGGGTACTTGAAGTACTTAGGGAGTGTTTTCTTGAGTTCTAATGAATTAAGAGATTTAGATAAGAGGAATAGGTAATTATGGAATCATTGGATTAAATGTAGGAGGCCTAAATTGAAAGTTGAAATTTTAAGGCCTAAATAAGGCTAAAGAAGCAAGTTGGCCTTAAGCCCCTTTAATCAAGTTTCTTATGACCCAAGTGAGTTCCATTAGGATTTTAAGGCTCATAGCAAGTGAGAATTTAGAGCCTAGATGAAGAAACCCATGAATTTCCTCCTAATGGACTTAAACTAGCTTCAAGTTACATATTAAACTTTAATAGGATTAAGTGCTAGTAATAAGACTTAAAATGGATCCAAATGAATTGATTTGCCTTATGGATTGCTATGTGTAGGCAAAACTAATCCAAACTCACCTAATTATGAATGTCAAGTTAAGAAGAGCCAAGAAAAGTGAACAAAGGAGTGGGTTAGTGGCATCTTGAAACCTCACAAGCTCTAAGGTAATTTTATCTCCCTTTTTTTGCATGCATATGAATGCTTGAATGAGTTGAAGTATTTGTATGTATTGTTACTTGATGTGTTCATGAGATATGTTTTATTATGCTTTCCATGATGAGTTTTATGTATGAGTTCGACATGCTTTTTGACTCCTAACTCCCTATGGCATTGAATTGAGCATAATAGCTCTTCCTTATCCCTGAGTTGAATTTAGTTGTTTATTTTGATGCCATGACTTGATGAGAAATGAGTTTTTATGCTAAAAACTGCATTTGATTTACATAAGGTATATGAATGGCATTCTTGCACCACATGCATTACATTTCCTCATGGTGTTCATGTATGCATTGAATTGGTTGAAATTGGCTGTTGATATTCTCCCCAAAATCTCACCCATATGTTCCCACTAACAATTTCATAGTCACCGAGCAAAGGCAAAGAAATTGAGAGAAGTTAGACATTAGAAAGGATGTATTAGGAGTATTACAAGTCCTTAAATTTGGTGAAGAACATGCTAGAATTGTATGGATAGCATCTCTTTTGTACCTATGATGACATATGATGTAAAATAATGTATATAATTTATGTAAGTACCTTAATGTATGGCATTTTGAGGCCAAAGTGGGCCATTTGTACCATTATATGTATATATTAAACATGGTGGTTTATGTGCATAAGTGGGTGTTGAAAGGTCAAATTTTTATGCAAGCCTTATTTTATTTGTTAGACCATATAGAATAAATGCTTAGAATGATTGAAATTTGCTCAAAATGAGGTAGTGCAATTTAGAAACTAATTGGCCTACTTTAGACCCTAAAATTAGTCCAAAAGAGTCCTAAATTGCACCTTTATAAAAGAAATTTGACATATAATTAGACAATTTATAAAGCTTTCTAGCAAGTCAAAAATTTTTTAAAGCTTTTATATAATATTTTATGAATTTTCAAAGTTCAGGAAATTATGTAAAATAGTCTTGTCACTGTTCATTCCATACTAGGTTTTATTTTTCATGTTTTTGATGGGTCAAATGAATTTAGTTGCTCATGAAATTTTACAAGCTTAAAGTTTACATTATAAAATTTTCGTAGTCACCAAGTTTGTGCAAATTGGAGTTCTGTAGCCCAAATTATGAATTTTTAAGTTTGATGTAAAAGGGTCAAATTCGAGCTAGAGCATCTTCATAGGCAATCAACATGTGTTTTATGATTTAATGGATCAAGACAAGCTTCTTTATGATGAATATGAGTGAAGGAAAAGAAAAATTTGGAATTTGACCCCTATAACTTCGATTGATATGTAAACAAACAGATTTTCACCAATGAAAGCTTACAAATGAACCTAGATGGTGTTGTTAATGCATATAAATGATATAAAAGAATTAAATGAAGCTAGATATGACAATCCATACATTTCATGTTGAAGTGTTTGAACAAAAATTATTTCCCCTTATGTAACAACACTAAGTCATTAGATGCAAGCAGGATGTAGTCAATGCCTCTTTTTTTTGTGTGAAATTCTTAGCAACTAACCTAGCCTTGTAATGTTCAATATTGCTTAATCCTTCTTGGTTTTATAAGACCCATTTATAGCTAATGACTTTAGCTCCACTAAACAATTTTACAAGGTTTCAAACATTATTATTTGCCATGAATTTCATTTCATCTATCTTAGCATCATGCCACAATCCGGAATTATCATGAGTCATTGCTTTTGAAAATGTAATTAAGTTGCATTCTTAACATTTATGTCATAGTCAAACTCAAATAGATACACCATATAGTCATTAAGAATTGTCAATTTCCTTATCTTGTTGTTCTCTCTTTAATTCAACTTGTTGTAAAAGTTGAGATTACTAATCTTCTACCATAATTTGAGGTCTCAAAGGCCCAAAGTCCAACATAAAGCAATCAAATTATTTATAAACTCAGTCACCTTTCTCATAGGAATTTTGTAAGCATGTAATAATTTGTTTACAAGGAGACAGTTGAAATGGTAAAACTTAATGCACTTGATTCGGAGTTGAGAGGATATATTAATTAATTTCAGACATGGCTTGAACTGCCATATTGAATTGAATTAGAAAAAAATGCGTC
>JAIUCV010000930.1:0-249497 GCA_026724425.1 Erythrophleum ivorense | reverse complement strand
GATTTTTAAATGGAAAATTTGAGCTTTGCAGGGTTCTTTAACTCAACCATGGTTAATTCTTTAAATTAACTGAAATCCTTTTCTTCTTTCTTTTTAATTTTATATTTATATTTGGGTTTCATCTTCTCTAAAGCCCTAATTATATCTTCTCTTCTCTTATTGGGCCTTTAGAATTAGCTATTGGGCCTTACAGCAGTCTAAAAATTGGTGTTCAGGCCCGATTAAAGTTTTACTGTACAATACATACCTTTAGAACTTCTAAAATTTATAACTATTGTTTCCTCTACTTTCTAGCCATACTGAGCCTCAAACATGGATCAGGGCCCTCAAACTCGATCCTCATGAATTTTAGTGTCAATCGGACATTCGGGTCTTTAAGTGTAATTTTCACCGTTCTGTATTATGATTATGCAATAAAATTTTTATTTATTGCAATTTTGTCCCTGAAACTCTTTCAGGGTTTCCTAACCCTTTAGCTATTTTTATTTCTATAGTTGTTACAACTTCTTTTTTTATTTTGCTCATGGCTACTGATCAGGCTTACTGAATCGGACCCGTCTCATTAAAAGGAGTTTAACCGTGGGTCATAGATTTCTAAGATTCCTGCCCGATTTTTTGATATTCTTGCCTAAAGCCACGAATAGAGGGTGAAACTAGGGTTTCTTGAACTTTCGAGCAATTTATACATTTTGCCCTGAACATAACTTTTCTTTGCATTTTAGTCCTTGGCTCTTTCATACTTAACTTCAGAGACTTTTTGGGACCCCCTTTTTTTTTATCTATTTTAGCCCTAATTTTAGGGCACCTCTGGCCTTAACTCATCATTATTTGTGGTCTAGAATACTATTTTAATTTTGTTGGACCTCAATTTACTCTATTTGGGGGACTTCTTTTTTTATCCTGTGAATTTCGTACGTTGATGGAGAAACCATATGTTATGTTTCTTGCGTTTCCTTACGTTTTCTTGTATTTTTTAAGGACCAGATATTACAATATGAACATGCCACGGGTCTGATGCTAAAGGAGAGAGGTCTCGAGTTTCATGTAAAAGAAGCTAGAGCAAGTGGAAAGGAGGCTGGGTTGAAGGAGCTTGGAAGCAAGCAACAAAATAAGAAGCTACGGGTTGAGTGGGAAAGAGGAAGAGAAGCTTCGTGGTTGGCTGGAGAAGAAGACACGAAGAAGAAAAACACATGGACATAAAGCTTGAATATTATGTGGAATGAGTTGGAAAATACAACATGAGAAGAAGCAACGTGAAAAAAAAATGTGGAAGTAGAAGAGAGGGGAACCACGAGTTTGATGGAAAGAAGCTAGAGAAGAAGCTGCATGTCTTAACATGAAAAAGCTGAGAATGAAAAGATAGGTAAACTTGAGCTTGGATTTGCTTGGAAAGAAAAGAAGAAGAGCTGGGGTCTAACGTGTATAGCTACAGGATAGAAGAGCATAAGCTTACGAGCAGAATCTGGATCATGAGGAAGAAGTAGTACAAGCTACAATTTTTACGTGGAATATTATAAAAGAAATAAAATAAAGCTCAAATGAACACATGGAATGTGCTGAACAGAGAAGAGAAGCTATGGGTTTTTTGGATGAGAAGGCAGCAAATGAAGACGTGGAATAACGCAAGTTGAGGGCTGGACAGCAACGTAAAGAATGACGAGAGACAGAGCTATGGGCTGATTTGTATTAATGAAACACGTGAATGGAGCATGCGGACCCACACTTATACACTCATGAAGGAACACGTGGAGCTGACATGGAAAAATGCAAAATAAGTAGCACATGATTAATAATGGAATAAGATGCATGTGCTTTTCACGAGGGAATTAAAAAGAACACACTCAAGCAGAGGGAATAAAATACACATCCATTGTCATTTTCATTCACACACACACACACTGTCCAGACGCCTCTTCATACACTCCACGCAGAGCCACTCATCCTCCATTCTAATTCCATCTCCACTCAAATGAAGAATTAATCCATCTTGTGCCTAGCTAAGAGGAAGGTTCTTGAGTTGAAGCTTGAATCCAAGGATTAAAATCAGAATTTTGGGCTAAGAATTTCATTTTATTTTCCTCTCTTTTTATATCAATTTTAATTATTTTATTTGCTTGGTTAAGCTTGTAAATGATTGAGATTGATGTAGTTCATGATTGATGGTTGGTTAGACATTGATTAGGAGAGATATTGACTGATTAATTGTATAAATTAAGTACTGAATTTTGCATTTTCTTTTAATTTCCCATATATGCCATCAAGGTGTTCGATGAAATGCATGAGTGAAATTATATGCTTGATTGTTTGATTTGAGGATTTGTTGGTGTTTAATTGGTTAATTAAACATCTTAGGGTGATGATTTAGAGGCTAATTGATCAATTAATCAATCAAATCGAGTGTTCATTGATCTTAAAAACAAGAATTGAAAATTTGATGTAGGATTAAGGTTTCAATTCAGTAATAGATTGTTAATCTTTTGATTCTTGCTTGGTAACTCAAGATACATTTGCCGTGAACACAATTAGGGACTCTTAGACCAGAATTAATCACAATTAGATTAGGATAAGGATAGTGGATACCAAGGGATGAATCCAAAGTTAGTCACAAGTCTATCATTCAACCATGATCCATACAATTAGGTAATTAGTCATTTTAATTCAATTTCATTTTACTTAGTTCAATTAGAACCAAAACCCCCCTAAATTAGGTAGTTCTAGAGTCCTTTAACACTTAGAAAATCCAATTAAATATTGAACTCCATTTCCAAGGAAGGTGACATAGGTTGTGCCATTAACTATAAAATATAATTCAATCTAGTTTTATTTTGAAGGTTGCGCGACACGACCCGTCAACCGTATTTTCCATCATAATCCTTAGGTTCTCAATCTTATAAAATTCCTTTAAAATCACTCAATTTGGAGTTAAAACCTTCTCAAATAAAATGGTCAATGTTTGGGTCAACTGTCATTCAAAAACATACATCGAAGGGGTTTTAACTATCCCAGAGCTTCCTATGATTTTTAGGGCCTCTGAAAACCCCAAAGAATTTAAATTTTCCATTTGAAAAGCCCTCCTATGAGTATTCCAAAAATTATCTAAAATTACAAAAATGCCATTATGTTTTTGGCAATTTTATTGAACATTTCGACTCTGGTTTCCAAGCATCTTAGGTCTTGGATTCTCATTTTTCATTATTTAAAATTTTATCCGAATCTTATTTGACCTCAAATCATCCTTTATGAAGGATTTCCTTTTGTATCCTGTGACAACCCTACCTTCTAAACATGGTAATTATAGTTAAATATGCAATTAATAATTAATGATCAAGGTTTGGAGTCGTTACAATTTATTAAGTTATGAAAATATAGGAAAATTTGGACCTTGATGTTAGGGTCATCATAAACAACCACAAACAAAACAAAAATGCATAAGAGAAATCATACTACCATTAGGGGTTTACGATTCATCCATTCATCAGTTTCAACACACAAAAACCTCCTACAAGTATTCCTATATCATTTTCTAGCATTACCATTGAAGAAACTAGAGTTTTTAGGCTAAAGGAAGGAGTTTGGGGTCTTCTACCGCAGCCCATACCATTCCTGCCACGGCTAAGTTGCTCTCTAGAATTACTGGGCAAATTTCTTGTCGCGGCAAGTTAGACCGTCATGGCGACCAGCCTACATAGTGCCGCAGCGGAAATGCCTCCTGAAGCTACTATTCTAAGTCCCCCGACTCTCGCCTCGGTGCAATACACTCGCGCCACGGTGAGATTTGCTACTAGACACCCCTCAGTTTGTTCCCTCGACTAGCGCCGCAACGGTATGTTATATGCCGCGGTGAGGTTTCATTTTGTTACCCTCCTGGGCAATTTTGTTCACTCTGCGCCATGGTGAGGTTACTCAAGCCACGGCGTTCCTCGCCACTGTTACTCTCCAGGAAAATTTTATTTCCTTGCGCCATGGCGGGATTACTCAAGCTGCGGCGCCCGTCACTTTTGTCACTCATCTAGCCGTAGCGAAGCCTTCTTAGCTACGACGTGACTCTCTCCTGTAATTACATCTCCCAAATTTCGTCTCTTACACTATAATTCTCATCTTAGGACTACCTTAGGACCACTCCCACTCATTTTATATGTCTCTAATGGTATTTATCTACCCTATACACCCAGCTATTCTACCATTACTAATTCAAAATTTAAATGTAAGTTTTCACTCCTCCAACTATCCTATACCGGCAAGTCCATAGCGTAATAGCAACAAGAACTCATACACTATTGGAAATTAAAATTTGATATACATTCCATCAAAGGTTTCATACATCAATGGTTCATATTACATCTAATACATCACATAATTATATTTCTAACAGTATACCATACCATAAATTCAGCAAAATACATACATCAAGTGTTATAGGTTCATACATCTGATATCAAGCTAAAATGAGGTCTAACTCCTTAATGAATACATCCAAGGTAATCAAAATATAAGAGCCTACACTTGGCAACATGAATACATGATGATGCTATACAATAAGGAATACAAAATTTAGCATCTATACTAAATAAGTCAGCCTATGTGCAGCCTTCTCCCCACATGATGAAGCTCATGGATTTTCATCCACTTATTTCCCCTTATCCTTACCCGAAGAACCTTCACCTGAAATATTAATCCCATAAAATAGGGTAAGATGCAAATCTCAGTAACCAAGGCAATTCCATCATATAATCCAGTTTAACTAGCATACATGCATAATTTCACATAAGCATCAGAAGAACACTAGTCATATCAGTAAATGAAACAATTAGGCTATCATGATCATTATCCCATACTAGCAATCATATTTTCATATGTTAAAGGCCATTAACACTGGGAGAGGCCCATCCACCGCACTTACTCCTCATTGAGCACAACCAGGGCTCAGTGCATCTTGGGTTTGATCATAACGCGGTGCTCGATCAAAGCACATGCACAGGTGGCAGCCGCACCACAGCTCCACTATGGACTCACAAGGTCCAATCACAATATAATGATAGCCAACCAATTCATTCAACATTTCAAATCATTCATGTATAGCAAAATATGAAATTAAAATAGATATATGCATAAAATTAATGTAAACTCGATTACCTTACTTGTAGACAATTGCAACACCAATGGTACAAAAATCTCCCTAAAACCATAGCATTAAAAAATTACCACTTTAATTCATCATTAAAAGTTGCAACAAGTGTCCAAAGAATTTAAAATGCTAATGACTACCTAGGGAGCACTTATCCAACCACCACAAATCCCAAATTCGGATTGAAGTGTTTTCTACCAGAAACCTCAATATTTCATCTAAAATCCTAAGCAAATTCATACAAAATTAATACCCATATGATAAATCAGCTATGGGGGTCTCAAACTAGCAAAGAAAGCATCAAAATGAAGAATTTATACTCACCTTATGTCAGCCTTAGCCTCAACCTACGAATTTCACCAAGAAAATCCTAAACAATCACATTTTAAATTTTGGGTATGGTGAAAATACTCCAAATGAAAAACTAATTAGACCAAAATGAAGAGAAAGATGAGATGATTAAGTTATATAACTATTACCTTGGCTAAATCTTACTCTAGAAGTGGGAAAATGTAGAAATATGCCAAGAACCCTAGAGCCTCCTTTGGACCTTCGAATTTTGAGATGGGTGTTTGTGTTTCAGCAAATGGGGAAGAGGCTGAAGCATTAGGGTTTTAGTTGGGTCAAATATGGGTCATGGGTTCCTCTAAGGTCCAACTCCATTTAGGATTTAGATTTTAGCTTTATTGGGCCAACTCTTATGCATTGGGCTACTGAAATTCCATTGGGCCAGAACAAGTTTTAAGAGCTCAAAGGGTTTGGGTCTGCACAAGGGTTATTAGACCAATTATAAGAGCCTATACAAGGTGGATCTTGGGCCTCTATCACATTGAATCATATTAGGCCTGCACCTAGCTTATTGGGCCCCCATTAGCCTCTTATCATGATCTCCTACATTAATTTGGGCCTAGATGAAATTTCTCTCCCAATTAAATCTCAAACCCATATTAATAATTTGTCTTTCCAAAATTTCTATTTACTTAACTTACTCGATTATTCCATATTAATTATTCTTAATTAATCCAAAACTATGATTAACACCTTAATTAATTTTGGAGTATTACATATCCGGTGAATTTCATACATTTATAGACAAACTGTACATTATGTTTTTCACGTTTTCTCTTATTTTTGAAGAATCGGATATTACATAGAGCAAGGGCTATACTTATGCCTTTCTTATGGAGTTGTTAGTCATTTAAATTTGAGTTACATGATTAGAACTATTTAGGACATATTAGGGAGTATGATGGAGGTGTTAAGTATCCTCTTTTAGAAGGTCAAAGGGAGTTTAATGGAAGTAAATTTAGTTAAATAAATTCTTATATTATGAAAGTTTTATAGCACTAGCATAAATTTAATAATGGTGTTTGGTAAAGATTATATGATAGAGAATTTGGTTAAAGAAGAGAATTCCATCTTAGGCATATTTGATATCAAGGTATTCAGTCTAAGAGTTTTAATCCAAATTTAGTAAGAATTACTTCAAGTAATTTGAAGGGCAACCTAGAATAAAAATAAAGGAGGCTAAACTTGCTAAAAGGTATCTTAAAAGTTTATCTAGCTAGCTAGTATACTTATAAATTCTTAAATAATGAAGTTAAGTTTCCTAGAATAAACCTCAAGGATAAATATATGAGTATAGGTGAAATAAGTTTATTTCCAAGTTTAAATTTACCTATATTTTTATACACTTAAGGAGTAATTTCTATTCTTCCTCAATACATTTTTTTAACAATTTGTTAATTAAATGCTATTTTAGCTTATTCTTATTTGAGTGTTGCATTCTTTGTTCAAGTTAAACCAATCATCAAGGGAAAATGACCATTTAACCAAGATTTCTTCCTTTTGGCCAAGTCTTTGGATATTATCTTTAGTCAACTTCATACTATCGAGCATTCCTCTAGCTTGACTTAGGATTCTAGCAATCGGTTTCCTTTCTACTGCCTCCCACCATAAAAATATTGTCATTTCTTCTCTCTCAAAATTCTCATATGGTTACACCAAAGATATCTTCCCGCTTATTAAAATTATGGCTAGCTAGTTAAAAAAATTTTAAAAAAAATATAGCTCACCATATTCAGAGAGAAGAAATCATATTAGTATTAAGGATGAACCACAAAATCCCTTAAGGCGTATAGTGTAGTTTCAACATTAGAACCATAAAAAGGGCATGCATTTGAAGATGTTAGGTGTTTTTTGCATCTTTGATCATGGGTGATTAATTTCTCTTAGCACAAAAGCCATAAAAAGTTTTGATCTTTTGTGAACCTTGCCACTTCCAAATATGCTTCTAAATGTCCTAATTTGTGTCACAAGAATACACTCTAATCAACTCATATGTTGTGTGAATTAAAAAATGACCATCATTGGTAAACTTCCAACAAATTCTATCCTATCCTTCATCCAAAGAAGGTGGCTAGATGGCAGCATGGAAATACAAATGTAATTTAGAAGCAAATCATCAAATTTCCACCAAACCTACCTTCTAGAATTAGTAACATTCTAAAACTGTTTGGTCTAATTTACTAGAGGTTGAGGGACAAATTGCAAAATTTTCCAAAGGATCCATATTATTAACATAGCTACCCCTTTAAAAATGCACCTTCATGCCATCCCAAGGCTTTAAGTCAAGCCTTTATAGGTGGATTCCTAGCAAGAAGCAATTCCATTATAAACCTGATAATAGTTTTTACTTTGAAAAATGTTAGTGTTCAAGTCACTGCCACAATTGTGCTTGCTTCTCAAAACTCTAGCCTAGAGTGCATATTTCTTCATAACTAAATTGAAACCAAGTTTCATCATGAAAACCATATTTTGTTCATGAATATGTCTCAAGCCCAGTCCCCCAACCATCTTGGGGATGCATACATCATTCCAAGCAACAAGATGAACTCATCTCATGACATTAATGGACCCCTATGAAAAGCTATAACCTTTTTTTTAAATATCACCCATACTCATAAGAAGAAGGATTGTTTGCATGACTAGTTTTGGATGGCTGACATTACAAAAGCTTAATGTTAAAGATAGTCAATATCATTGTATAATAGATTACTTCAAGGCACAACTAGGTCATTTTCTTTAGAGAGATATTTTCCTCCACACATAATTGCTAAAGGATTGATGACGATGCTCTCCTAGGATGCAATAAATGTCAAAAAATTACTTAACACTCTTATAAAATGGAAATATTTTTTAATTTGTAGAATACTATTCTCAACCATACTCACCATATTTAACAAAATCATATAGTTTCTTATTCATATTTCACACAATCATATGGTGGTCCATTTATACTTAGTAGGGAAGTCTCTTTACATTTTTGTTCATTATAAATAGAAAGGTGCATTCACTCTTTGTCCATTGGATGAATCATTGAATATACATCCCACTCTTAATTCATAAATACATGTACATGAACCACCTTTAAAGTTTTTCACTAGATGAACCAATGAATATACGTCCCTTTTTTATTCATTAAAACATGTATATGAATTTATTCATTGATGAACCAACATAACTTTTAAGAGTTGTAAATTATATAACAGAAGCTACTAGAGTATTTCGACCAACCAGTGAAAGGTTATTGGCCTTCTAGGAGCTTGATCTTGAATTCAATTTATCTAAAACATACCAGTATGTATCATTTGTAACTCTTTTATGGAGTAGAGATACACCTAACTTTTAACAAGTTCAATAGTAAGAGTAAAACCAAGAATGTTATGGAGTTCCATTCTTTGGTAATGGGCCACATTCTTGGAAAAATATACTCTAGTCTTTATGGAGTAAACTCATTATCCAAAGCTTATATAGAGCCTATAATGACACTCATAATTAATACCAACCTGGTCTAAAGAAGCATCACCAAAAATACAAGCTCATATGCAAAGAAAAGATAGGATATTTCTAGACCCCCTTATTGAGTCTTATGGGATGCCATTTCTTTTAAAGATAGAATCATAAATAATCTAGCCAAGTCTCTCTATACATAAAACAAAGATATAAAAAGAAACTAGATCATCTTGTCTAATCTTATGAGTAGAATTAAAATGCTCAATTTTTTCATTATTCCATAAAATTTGCATGCTAAGAAAAGAAATACAGTGCCATATGAGGATAGTGATATAATCAAGAATACCTATACTTTATAGAGTATCACACACAAAAGTCCCATTTGAGGTGATCATACACTTTCTTAGGATCAATTTTGATTGCCATAAACCTTTTGCTCCCCTTCATCTATCTCATGATATGAACAACATCCTGGGAAATAATATTGTTATCAATACCATGGCAATTGAGAACAAAACTACATTGGTTAGGAGCCATTAAGTGATCCATGATCTCTCATAAGCTATTAGCAACAATCTTCATGATAGATTTATAAATTATGTTGCTCAAACATATAAGCTTTGAATTCATGAATCATCTCAGGATTATCATTTTTTTGGATATGCGTAATAAGAATGTTATTGATAAAGGCTACTTTATAGGGATTTTCTAATACGGATTCCACAAAATTAATCACTAACGTAGAGAAGACTTCCCATTGGCTTTAGAAGAAAAGTGCATTAAGGGTTTAGAGACCTTAAAAGCATTCATCCCAAAGATAGTTTCTTTAATTTGTTTTTTATCTACTTGAAGTCTATAGTGAATATAACTTTTAAGAGGGGAAATTTTCCTTCAAGTATCAAAACATTAAAACTAGGTTAGTCATCAATATAAATATTATGGAAGAAAGATAGCCATTTGGCAAATGGTACCCAAGTCATAAATCCAATCACCACTTTCATCTTTAAGTGTTTCGATTTTATTTCTCTTTCTTCTTGCAAGAGTATTATTATGAAAAAAAATTGGGTGTTCCTATCACCATATGTATGACAGTTACACCTCAATTTTTGAAGTCAAAGAAATTCCTCTTGAATCAAAATTTCCTCAAGTCGGTACCATAAACTTTGTTGAAAATCCTCAAGAAATGAACTAGAGAATATACTTAATTTATTCTCAATGCTAAGCAAATGCCTTAAAATATAGTTCTTACAAGCAAAGATATTTCCAAAAGCTTTTTTGTTCCACAAATTATTAAAAGTGTGAACTCATCTATAGCTTCATGCCAACTATTATTATTTTCACAAGTAGCTTTGACCATATTGACAAAATCGAGGAGTTGCACCTAAGGGGACAAGAACTAAAAAAGGAGAAAAAGTTGTTCTCTTGAGCTATTAAAGGAAAGCTTCAATGATAGAGGAAAATGATTCAATTTAAACTTGGACGCAAACAATTGAAGCGTCAATGAAGCAAGTAAACTATTCATCATTAACAATAGCATGATCTAATCTATTCTAATCTCAACTGAATTGCATTTCCAAGTAAATTTTCTGCCTTGAAATCCTAAAGTGATTGAGACAATAACTTCAAACCATCTTTAGAAATCAACGTTTGAGATTCTTTCATTGTTGGGACCCCTTCTCTTCTCATATGCATACAAGAAAGTATTGAAATCTCCGACCAAGAAACAAGGCCCCCAAAATGGCTTCAAATCAAATTAAGACTATCCCCCAACTCCTGTCATCTATTTCTACGCGGATTGTCATACACAATAGTAAGAAACTATGGTTCTAAAGTTCCTTTTTTAATTGAAAGATGAATATAACTACTTATGTTTTAATAACACATTCATAGTACAATATCTTGTTTCCACAAGCACAAAATACCTTTTGAAAAGCCTTAGGCCTCTTTCCTTAACATACCTGAGAACCCCATTTTCCTAGATATTAATTTAGCTACTACTCCACTCTGTCTTATTTCACTTAGCACTACAAAAGAGCTTATATGCTCTAGTAAGGCCCATAATAATGCATGGAAATGACCTTGTACATGTACCTCTACAATTCTAAATGAAGTAATCCTTAACTAAATAAAGAAACTTGAAGACAAGGGCTAATAATACCTAGACCTATTATGGTCCTCAACATCATTCTGTATAGCATACTCTCCAATAGTAATGCTCCAAAGAGGCCATTCTACATCTTCATGTGAACGTTCAATAACGTGGCAAATTATATTTCCTAATAAGGGTTCTTTAAAAAGATGTCCTTCCAACATCTCTTTATCCTTGTTAAAAATCAACCCCTTATTATGATTAGTGGTAATAAGGCCCAAAGATACATTACTAGCTTCAGTTCAATCATGTAGATCCAAATCCATTGGTTGGTTATCCAAAATAGTAAATGGGTCTCTCGACTTGGAGCTTGGCCCAAACTTGTCTAAACTAACTTTCGCATACCATTATGTACTTCCTTAAGGCTATATGGGCTACAAATCCATTTTTCCTTGTCCATGATGGGCTTTGACATTTATTATGCATCAAAACCACATGGTTTATTGAGATATGACATATCTTGACTTTTAGTTGACCTAGAAATAAGTCATTGGTTCCTTGCTTCCTCATACTCTTGATTTTTCATTTAGACTCTACATAAGCCTCAATCACTTTCTTGTGGATAACATTGCTTGGCAATATTCACTTAAAGAAGTCACCATAGCGTTAGAAGTATCTTTCTTCTAGTAGATTTCCTTATATGATAAGATGCTTCATTTTCATCGTTTAGTCCTCTTAACAAACATCGATAGGCCAAAGGTTAATTCCTTCTTCTCCATTTGATCAACAGTAGTGTCACCATTCCACTGGTAGAAAAGATCTTCCTTTGCTTTAGTGTCAATATAAACTTCTCCTTTCCACAGTCTTATTAATTATATTTGCACCTCTCACAATTACGTTTGTACACCCTTCCCTTTAGCATGAAATTAGGAAGAAGCTACTTCTTCAAATTGATTTTAACATAAATTCAAGCAAATTTAACTTTAGAAGTCAAATATGTTGATGACTCTTCCTTTAGAGTTTTCCCCCACTAAGTTTCCAATCCTTTATAATAAATGAATGTTGTAAAACTTTAATAGGTAGTCCTGGAATCCATATCCAAGCAACAATCATAGTTAACTTATTAGCATCCAAAGGATGAAAATTTGGGCGCTATCTTTAAACCACTAAAAAATGGTAATGATCATCTAAGGTTGCTCTTAGTAAGCATGGGGGAAATCTTCTCTAACAGTAAATGAAACAACAAATAAGGATCACCTTCCAAATCTAATATATGATTTAAACCTTGTAATTTCCATAGTTTCTCTAGGCAAGCTTTCAAGAAACTCAGGCCAATCCCCTTCCTCAGCAATTTGACCATTAAGGATTTTCTCCATGGACTACACCTTTCCTTATACTTATCCTTTGTGACTGTAACATGGGGGCATGTATTATGTAACTTGATACTAGAATCCAAATCCATTATGTCATTTGGGTCTGAAAACAAACCATCAAAATCCTTATCATGGATAACTTAATCTTTGCATTGTCTCCCTTTAGATCATGGTTCATTCCTTATGGATTCGATGTAAGAGTTGAACCAAGCCAAGCTGTTTCTTTAAATATGACTCATGGTCATTCCCTCTCTTGCATAGAGTATTTTCCTCCAACGCATTCATGTTTGCCATAACATTACTATCAATAACCCTAACCCCACCAATCTTGACTTTCTTGTTGCTTCATGAAAGAAGATCAATTTCTTCTTTGAATTTTCCCTCATCACTAAAATATTTATCCTCCGTCATCTATTTATTCCTAAAATTTTTGTGAGAGCTTCTCGTATTTATACAAATAAAAAAGTTTTATTAGTATTATGTTATTTTCATCTTTTTGTTTTGAAGACATACATATATGAGATTATCTTGTATTTTATGCTAATCACCTGGCCAATTTGGAGATGTGATAAATAACAAATTTAGCAAAACTAAATTTTAGACAATACATAAACAATCTTATGTAGTCATACTCAAAATTAATTATGAAAATTAAATTTCTCGATTTTGCATATCTATTAGAACATATATGGATAACAAAAGGTAGGTGGTGAGAAAATGAATACGAATAAGCGATGGCGACAATTATATTAATTTAATTAGAGAAAAATGAATTTTATCTTATATGATAATTTTATTTAAAATAACTTATTTATTTGTGTAATGAAATAATATTTTTATGGTCAATAATATTTTATAGTTTACAAGTGTTGCTATCTTAAGTAGTAACTTTTTCTTTAAACTTTTTTATGTTCAATTTACAAGATTTATGTATAATATAAGATGGATAAATATTAAATATATCCTTATGTTTGATATAAAAATTAAATGTGACAAAAATATATACCAATAATTTATGAAAATAAAGAGAATTTTAATTTTAAAATAAAATTTTCTAATGTTAACAGAAATATGAGATTTATATTGTTAAAATATTTACATCTCATAAATATATTAGGTGACGTATAATTTTTGCTTTTAAATATATTAATTATACATTTAATGAACTAAGTAGTTATTAAAAATTTTTGGTATAACTTTATAAAATTATAAAATACAATATATTATAAATAAATTTTGAATTTCATCAACTTTTTAAATATGAACATAAATTCTAACAAATTTTATATAAATTAAAATTGAAAGCACAATGGAGCTGAAGGAGAAGATGACGATGATGATGATGATGATGAGGGAGACATTATGGCCTGTGGCTTAACTGGATGAGATGACTAGAATCATAATGAGTGACCCTTGAAAATGGTATTTTTTTTCTTTTAGTGCTTGTAATAAGTGATTGTCCTTTTAAGAATAGGAGTGAGTGGTGTAACATCCAGTCCCTCTGTAAACGTGAGAAATGCGATGTTCGGTTTCTCCGTAAATGTAAAAAATGGACCAGATACAAAATGAAGTCCTTGAAATAGAAGAAATTAGGGCCAAACTAATAAAATTCTAAATAATGAACAATGAGGATTTGAGCCTTGAGTTGCCCAGAAATTAGGGTCAGAGTGATTCAGAAAATTTATCGAAAGGCCAGTGGCATTTTCATAAATATAGAAAACTTTTGGAAAACTCACAGGAGGGCTTTTTAAATGAAAGTTTTAAGTTCTTCGGGGTTCTCAGAGGCCCTGAAAATTATGGGAAGCCCCAGGATAGTTAAAGCCCCTCCAGTATACATTTTCTAACGACGGTGAGCCTGAACTTTGACCAGATTGTTCGAGAAGGTTTTAGCTCCAAATTGAGTGATTCCAAAGGCATTTCATTAAATTGGGAATCTATTTGTTATGATGGAAAAGATGGTTCTAAAAAAGGAGCTAAAACAAAGGAGAAATGAAAATGCAAGGACAAAGGGCAAAATTGGCATTAAAGTGTTAAAGGAAGCTTCAAAAAGGGTCTTTATATGCCACGTTCTTTCTCTCCTCTCTAAGACCGACTTACTTCTGCCCAAAAATAGAGGAGAAGCTGCCCTTCTTAGGCTCACAAGAGGAGGAAGATTTTGGAGGAAGAAATTCAAGATAAAGGTTAGAAACTTTAAGAAATTTCATATCCTTCCTTCTTGAAACTTGCTCATCTCCTTTCAAGCCTTCTTTCTATGGTTTTAATGAAGAGTTTGGTGTTATTTTAGGGGCAGAACAGAGGGGGGAATTTTGAAATTTGAGGGAGCAAGTCAACCAAGTGGAAGAATAAGCCAAAGGAAGCAAGAAAACAAGGTAAAACTTCCATTCTTTGGTAGTTTCTTTCTCCCCCTTCCTTTTGCACGAATTTGGCCACCATGAGCCCAATTCTTAGGGGCTGTTTTCTACCCAATTCATAGAGGGATTAGGGGTTTTAGGTGGCAAGGATTAAGAATGAACTAATAGAATCAAGAAAGGGGCCTTAGGAAACAAGATGGAACCATTAGGGATCCAAATGCTCCTTTACAAATATGATTTAACATGAATATTCTTAGGCTTAAATGAATGTTTAAATGTTTTCCTAAGATCCCTAAGAGGTCCCCCATATGCCTCTTCCTCCATGAAAACAAACAAAACCCCATGGAAAGTTATGAACCTAAAAGTTGGAAAAGTGTAGAGTGTAACAACCAGCAAAAACAAAGAGAAAAAAAAAAAGAAGAAGAAAAGAAGAAGCTGAAAAATTTTTGAAGTCCTGAAATTTTCTAAGTTTGCTAGCTATAGCGAGAAATGGCCTAGCTATAACGAATGTGCCTGTTTGCTATAGTGAGAAATGATCTAGCTATAGCGAAAATGCTTCTAGTTATAGCGAGTGCGGGCATCCCATACAAAAACCAGGGAACTACTCACCATAGCGTGCATCATAGCGAAAGTAGGGGTTTGAGACTGATACGTGCTCGTCATAGCAAGGGTTATGCTTCGCTGTAGCGAGGGTTAGTCTGGAAAAGCGTGAAAAAAGAGAATTTGACTTCTTAAAGCATCCTAATTCATTCCTTTTCCTTTTAACTGACTTAGGCTTCATCTAAGGCAGAGAAAAGGGCTAAGGAGAGAGAGAGACTTAGAGGAGGAAGGAGAACAAGAAAAAGGTAAGCATAACTTGAGATCTCCATAGCTTTCCTTCTTAGAGTTTTGTTCTTCTCTCTTTGCCTTCTCTTGCTATGGTTTTGGATGCTAAATTAGCTATGTTTTAGGCATGGTTCAAAAGAGGAAAAGTGGAAAACCACTCTTGAAAAAGGTTACTTCTTTGTTTTCCCTAGGTATGTTGGTTCTACCAACTTGAGAACATGAGAGAGAGGAGGAGTTGCTAAACTTCTAGAGAGAAAAAGAACCCCTAGTTTCTTATATGCTAGGTAGGGTTTGCTATAAAGAAACCCCTAACTTTGTGAATAAGTGTTGAGTTATGAGAGAGTAATTCCATGCTCTTTGTGTGTCTAGGCTCAAGAGAAGCACTTCCATCTAGTTGTGATTGTGAAATCAAGAAGGGAGAAGACAAATTGAAAGAGAAGGCTTGTGTTAGCCTATAAGGTAGCTCTCTCCACCTTCTCTCATGCATGGATGTGTGTTTAGCTTGTTTTAGAATGTGTGTATGTGTATTTTCAAGCTAAGAAAAGTATGCTAGCATGCCTTTACATGTCATGATCCTTGATGCTATGTTATGTGTTAAATGAATCCATGATGTTTGTATGAGTTTGTTTGAGTGTGGAAAAGCCAAGAACTCTTCCCTTGGGTGAGGATAAGCCAAGAACTCTTGAGCTTGGTTGAGATAAAGCAAAGAGCCTCCCAAAAGCAAAGTGGACTCTCAAGAGTATGGTTGAGTCCAAAGTGCTCAAGAGTGGGTGAGGCAAGTCCAAAATCCATGAGGAAAAGTGTGAGGCCAATCCAAACACTTGGTGAACCCTTGAATGTCTTGTATGCTTGATTCACATGCTAAGGTAGCTTTTAAAATGTCCATGACTTCCACTTTTCCATACATGCATTTAAAAAGCTTGCTTTACATATATTATGTATGATTGAATAAGATATGAGCTATTGAGATTCTTTGAACCTCATCCCCTTCTCTCCACTATCCTAACATGCTAGGTGGACCAAGTGAATAAAGACATAGGAGCCACCAAGCTTGAAGCTAGGGAAATTGACAAAGGATTTCTGAAATAGCCATTTTGTCACCATTTTGTTGTTAAGAGATATAATCTAATGATGTACATGGTGTATACACTTATGAATACTTGTAAATGGATGTACATATGGTATATGGATGAGAATTAGAACTATATTGAATGATGTAGCAAGTTTTTGGTATGAATAGCAAGATCTTGGCATTATGTACATGGTGTCTGTTTTGGTGTGGGAGAGTGAGTTTTGCAAATCTGAGTTGTTAGATATTTGAGCCATGTTTGATAGCCTATGTTGATGCTTTCCCATGTGCTCATAAAGCCTTAGGAGTAGGAGAAACAAATTTGAACCCTTAGAACCCTCTTTTAACAAAAGAAATTGACACTTTGCCCCCTAATATCAAAGTCTGACCAAATGACCTCTTCTTGCCTTGAAATTTGAGGTCTGTGGAATTTTCTATGATTTTTCAAAATTGGTATCAGAATTTCGGATTTGCACCAATACTGTTCATTTGGTCAGTTATGTAATTGTGTCATCTGAGGGGCAAACATGGTCTAATGGCTACCAAATTTTATAGGAAGAAACTAGACATTCATAGTGACTTGTAGCAATTAGAAGCACCTCATTTGGAGGTCTAGAGAGGAAGATATAAATTTTTGAAGTTTTTGCCCAGTATTAGTCATCTTGCCTGACCAGAAGTACTGTTCCATCGATTTCTGAGAGCTTGACTTGATGAGATAACCTAGAAATATTTTTCTTCTCTAGTTAAGATCCACATCTTTCCATATTGGTATCATTTGAACATATTTTATTTTTGTAGAATTAATTAGACATTTTTGAAATTCATATCAGTAAACTATGACAGCATCAGAACCCAATCCGACCTCCAGATCATTTCACATGTCGAATGCTCTGTGTGTGGGATGTTATGACTTGTACATATTTGTAGTATGAAGTAGAAATCTTAAGATTTCTAGAATGACCAATATTGCATGATTTCGATTTTTCTAGATTTAGTTATGATTTTTCAAAGTTTGGTCAGAAAATAGAGCAATTCTGGCCAAGAATGAAACTCTTTATTCCACACTCCAATTCGGTTTCCATGAGTTGTAGGCATGTTTTTGTGATGCAAATGAGTTTTAATGGTGTAATTAAATATGAGGATGCATAACATGACTCACATGATCCATGTGACACCGAAATGAATTTTTAACCATGACGCAATGCAAGAAAATGTATTAATTCAATGGAATTTCTCACTTTATTCTTACTATATCTCACATGACTATGTAAGGGATGATGGATATGAGTTAGAAATGATGGTGTTACATAGAGCACTTAAGGGGATTGTAAAAACTGATTTAATCCATAAGTCCCCTTGGCTATTTAAGTGTTTCCTTAACCCCCTACAACTCTTAACAACCTCCCTAAATGGTTTCCCATCAAGAAAAAATTGAAAACCCCTTGAACCCCAAATGCTTCCATAATGTCGGCCTAGGATAGATGGAGGGGTTAAAGAGTGTTTTAATTTATTCTAGCCTTGGTTGGGACTTCATATGATGGTAGAAGGTGGGAGGAACCCTTGGGAAAAATTTAAAAGCCATGGATTGGGAGATGAGGCAATGGCTTCCATAATGTGACCTTATGAAGCAACTTGTGTCTAGGCTTTTGTAAATGAATATATAATGACTCCAAGGACCTTAAATGAGGTAAAGAGGCCTAGGAATGAGAAGAGAATGGAGCCAAGAACTTGAATCATGATGGTTGCTTCAATAGGCCATTTATGGAACCAATATGTGACTTATGGAACCAAGTATGTTTTTACATATAAGTTTAATGTCCTAGCTTGTTTCAAGAGTGTAATTAGCTTCCATATGATGTGTCTAGGCCAAGAGAAATGATCTCCACCCTCTTGGGTGTGTGAGGTCAAGGGAGAGGAGTCAAGGCTTAAGGAAAAAGTGTGTGAATGCAAGTAAGGTAGCTCTCTTCACCTTCTCTCATGCATGGATGTGTGTTTAGCTTGTTTTAAAATGTGTGTATGTGTATTTTCAAGCCATAAAAAGTATGCTAGCATGATCTTGTTTGCCATGATTTCATGATGTCATGTTATGTTTTCAAGTGAATGTATGATGTTTCTTGAGTTTGCTTAAGTGTGGAAAGGCTAAGAACTCTTCACTAATGTGAGGATGAGCTAAGAACCCTTGACCTTGGTTAAGACAAAGTAAAGAGTCTCCCAAAAGCAAAGTGGGCTCCCAAGAGTATAGTTGAGTCCAAAGTGCTTAAAGAATGGGTGAGGCAAGTCCAAAATCCATGAGGAGAAGTATGAGGCCAATCCAAACACTTGGTGAATTCTTGAATGATTTGTATAGCTTGTTCACATGCTAAGCTTGCTTCTTAAATGCTTATGATTTGTATTATATCCATACATGCATTTTTAAGGCTTGCTTTACATATATTATGTATGATTAAATAGAAGATAAGCTATTGGGATTCTTTGAATCTCATCCCCTCCTCTCCAATGATCTAACATGCTAGGTGGACCAAGTAACTATGGTGAAGGGAGCCAACATCAATGAAGAAGGAAGAATGACAAGTTTATATCTAGCTTTAGCCATTTTGAAACCATAATTGTGTCTCTTGATGTATATGATGTTGTAAATGTGTTATGAACCTTGAGACATATATAAATATGCAATTATGTGATGTTTATAACTATGGATATGATGTATGAGCTCTAGAATACAATTTGAGTATGTAATGCCAAATTATGCAATTTGGAAGTTTGATGTAAATGTGCATAAGTGTGGGTGAGAAGGCCAAAATGAGATGTATGAGGTTTGGGACTATTTGGGTAGCTCACACAAGTCTTAAATTTACTTTTAGACTTGCCTAAAAGGTGCCAAGACTAAGGGAAATCCATTTGACAACTTTGGTATCCTATATGGAGCCAAAATTGACTATTATGGACCCTATGTCACTTTTTAGCCAAATGAGTTAGTCTTGATTTGAGATTTGGCATAAAATTAGGTCTCATTAAGAGATTTTTGGAAAACTAAAGATCATAATTTTTGGAGGTCTACAGAATATTTGATGATTTTTCAAAGTTGGCAAATTTCATGGTTTCTGGTATATGCACTGTTCACACTGGCAGATTTATATTATGTGTCATCCAATAGGAAAATTGTATCCAATGCCTATGAAATTTAATAGGCATAAACTAGAGGTCATAAGATTTCTGTGACCACTGAGATCACATCATTTGGAGGTCTAAACAAAGAGTTATGCATTTTTGAAATTGGCTCTCAGTAGTAGTGGCACCCCAGGAGTCCAATCACTGTTTCATAGATTTCCAATGGCTAAATGTATTTGTTTCATTCTGGAATTATTTTTAACATAAAGCTAACATTTGTAGTTTCCAGAATGATTGAATGTGTGTGATTTAGATTTTATAGAATTAGTTATGAATTTTAGAAGTTTGTATCAGTAATCTAAAACAGCAGCCCAAGCAGCAGCGACCTCTGAAACATTTTGGATGTCAAACGTCCTTTATGATGAATGTTATGCTCTGGAAGTATTTTTACATGAATTAGACATCCCAAGATTTCCAAAATGACCAAGAACACATGATTTCAATTTTTCTAAATTTAGTTATGATTTTTCAAAGTTTTCCTAGAAATGAGGCCAATTCTGGCTGAGTATGAGTCTTCATGTGCTATGCCCCATTTCAGTTTTCACGAGTTGTACGCATGCTTTTGAGTTGTAAATGAGTTTTAATGATGTGATTAAATAAGAGGATGCATAATATGAGCTCACACGGTCCACGTAACACTGAAATAAATTCTTAGATATGATGAAATGCAAAGAAAAGTCCAATTTCCCTTGCCTTTTCTTATGGGAAATCTATATGATTCATGCAATTATACTATTCAAAAGCATGAGATGAGCTAGAATTATGGTGTTACAAGTGGCCCTGATTTTGCACCCTGTTCCCACTTATGCGTCATCGTTTATTTCAATATAAAAATCCTTGCTTATTTTGATGGTACCAAAGAAACCAAGTAAGAAAACGCAAGGGAAGAAGAAAAATCTATGAGCAAATCTATGCAACCGCTTTCAATCACACCTCAATCAAGGCTGGTTTTTGTCCATTCTTAGGAGATGGATTCGGCTTTGAGCCATTGTTTCAGTAGGTCTCTTTTAAATAGCTTTCACCTGGCCCAAGTATTTAAACTATTTATATTTGATTTATTTATTATATATCCAGTATGTTTAGAGGCTGAATATATCATTAATTATTTTGGTTTCTATGTGATAATTTTAAGTTTTTATAAAATATTAATTTTATGTAATTTTAAAATTTTCATATGTGAATCCTAAATATTATGATATTTTATGCGTTATTTCTAATTATTAACAATCACACTAGTTAATTAAGTCATAATATAGTTTCTTGTAAATATACAAGTGTCAATTTCATGAAGAATTCTAGTATCATTATTTTTATCTTAGGTATTTTAATTTCTTTTATCTACAAGAAATCTATTCATATAAACAAGTATAGAAATATTTACAAGCAAAGTTATAGGGCAAGCTCGCATATTTACATAAGTACAATTAATATCCGAAGTCACCTTAGGTATTAGTGACCAAAACACAAGCACAATACACAAAGACTCATAAAGACTTATGTCTTGATTTGAAAAAATGGAGATTAAAGGATGTATGCTTTTTAACAAGATTATTAAAAGTAAAATTTCTCATCTTGGCACCTCTCTCAAAAATTAATATTTAAAATCAATCACTCTAGCCAATAGCATATATATAGTATGAAAGAGAAATATTTGAAATATATAGGCACTATGTTTAGAGGCCGTTTGGTTCGTGAAATTACTTTTTGGTTTCTAAAAAATGTCTCACGGGAATATCTTTCAATGTTTGTGTCAATTTTTAGAAAAATGCTTCACAGGAATGTCACATTCCTAAGAATGTAACTTTCCCACAAAACCATCCACTTTCACTCCCATAAGGAGAGGTGAGAATGTTGAAGTTCCATGAGAAGGGAATGTTTCAGAATTGGTGAAAAACTATTTTAATCCTCTTTATCCAAAAATACTTCCAAAAATAATAAATATAAAATAATTACATTAAATTAATTAATAATTAAATAAATAAAAAATAAAATTATATATATATATAATTTATTAAATAGAAAGGGTGGCTTAGCATTCTGTTGATGAGTTTCGCACTTGTTTATATGGACAATGTTTTTTGTATTTTAAATTAATTGTAATATACTTTAGCTCCTTATAAGCAAATCCTGCTTCCATGGACGTAGCTATTTTGAGTTTGAATTATGTTGTGGGTATTGAGAATGGAGCTCTCATTTAGATCAATGTATAAGTCATGATTGGGGTGTTGTAATTAATTTGGAAACAATCCATATTTTAAGGGAGGTTACGTTGAAATTTTTGTGAGAGCTTCTCATATTTATACAAATAAAAAAGTTTGATCAGTATTATGTTATTTTCATCTTTCTGTTTTGAAGACATACATATATGAGATTATCTTGTATTTTGTGCTAATCACTTGCCCAATTTAGAGATGTGATAAATAACAAATTTAGCAAAACTAAATTTTAGACAGTGCATAAACAGTCTCATGTAGTCACACTCCAAATTAATTACGAAAATTAAATTTCTCGATTTTGCAATAATTAAATATTTATTCACTTATTTATTTTATTTAAATTGGAATTTACTTTCTAGGAGGGAAGTTAAACGCATCTACATAAACTCTTGCAGCTGCAACACACGCAAGTGCTTTGGTTTTATTTTTCTAAAACAAATAAATCTATCTAAACTAATGAGTAGTTATGAATATAAAATTTGTGGCAATAAAATTATCCATCTGTAAAGCATATCTATTAGAACATATATGGATAACAAAAGGTAGGTGGTGAGAAAATTAATACGAATAAGCGATGGCGACAATTATATTAATTTAATTAGAGAAAAATGAATTTTGTCTTATTTGATAATTTTATTTAAAATAACTTATTTATTTTTGTAATGAAATAATATTTTATGGTAAATAATATTTTATAGTTTACAAGTGGTGCTATCTTAAGTAGTAACTTTTTCTTAAAACTTTTTTATGTTCAATTTACAAGATTTATGTATAATAAGATGGATAAATATTAAATATATCCTTATGTTCGATATAAAAATTAAATGTGACAAAAAATATATATCAATAATTTATGAAAATAAAGAGAATTTTAATTTTAAAATAAAATTTGCCAATATTAACTGAAATGTGAGATTTATACTGTTAAAATATTTATGTCTCATAAATATATTAGGTGACGTACAATTTCTTCCTTTAAATATATTAATTAGATGTTTAATGAAATAATTAGTTATTAAAAAATTTTGGTATAACTTAATAAAATTATGAAATATATTATATTATAAATAAATTTTGAATTTCATCAATTTTAAAAATATGAACATAAATTCTAACAAATTTTATATAAATTAAAATTGAAAGCAACAATAGAGCCCAGCTGAAGGTGAAGATGATGAGGAGGGAGACACTATGGCTCGTGGCTTAACGAGATGAGACGACTGGAATCATAATGAAGGCTCCACTGGAAGAAAATGATGTATAATTATTCTCACCACAAAATTTCAGTATGGTTCTAAATTTTGTAATTTTCCAATAGTTATACTGCATAATAGGTGTTATGAGAAAATGATGTATAATAGGTGTGCATGTGATAATGTCTTAGAATTTAGACACAATAAATTTAGAACCTATGATTCCAAATTTATGTTGTTTATTACCTTTGTAGCAAATAATTTTACTTCTATTACTTTTTGAGAATTTTTTTCTTTTATTGTGTTTGATTCAAAATTCGTTAAATGTTTTGATTTCTAATGAATGTACAGGAGAGAAGTAACAATAATTAAGTAACCTTTACAATCCGTCCTTTCATTTCATTAAAATTGGAGAAGAAAATATGTTCTCAGTAAGACAAATGAAAGAAATTGAATCACATTTACCTTTAATATTACATTTTATATAAGTGGCTTCCCCCGTGTCAATATTTCTTTCATTTATTTATTCATTTAACTAATTAAATATGATATGTTGAACTAAGAAGTGGCAAAGACCATGTTTAAAGGGTGGATATAGAACAACGTCATAGAACATGAACTTCCCCATAAAGGAGAGGAACCTTTCATTTCCAGTAGTTGATTCATCAATCATATCTTATAGTAGATGTTAATAAGGTCGTAAGGCTAATGCATGAAAAATGATAATGAAATACTAATTGAGAGAAAATAATAAACAAAAGAAATAACAATAGTGTAATAATGATGTACAAAAGTATCATATGTTAAATGTTAAACACAGTGTATTAACTATTATATATATATACGCTATATAAACATGTTCTTCATTTTTTAATTAATTTTATTTTCATTACTTAGTTAATTTATTTAATGAAAATCCAGATTTATTGAATTTATTCGTGGAATATTTTTATAGCATTCTTTTTAACTTTGATGATCCTAAGATAATATTTATTGCATTTAAGAGACTTTAAAATATGGAGATAATAATTACTAAATTCAAGAAGATTTTTTTTTATTATAAAATCATTATTTTTAAATTATTTACAATGTGATGATTTTTTTAAATTTTAAAATTGTAATTTTTTCGGATCCTCCGCCCCCACCAAATCTAATTATACTAAATAAGATAAGATACGAAAAGGACGAGTTTAGGCACGAAAATAGCAAGGCATAGAAAGTCAAAGAAGGACAATCAATGTCATATAAGTGAAGGACAAATGATTTAAGCAGCCCAACGACTAACAAATTTTATATAAATTAAAATTGAAAGCGACAATGGAGCCCAGCTGAAGGTGAAGATGATGAGGAGGGAGACACTATGGCCCGTGGCTTAACGAGAGGAGACGACTGGAATCATAATGAAGGCTCCACTGGAAGAAAATGATGTATAATTATTCTCACCACAAAATTTCAGTTTGGTTCTAAATTTTGTAATTTTCCAATAGGTATACTGCATAATAGGTGTTATGAGAAAATGATGTATAATAGGTGTGCATGTGATAATGTCTTAGAATTTAGACACAATAAATTTAGAACCTGTGATTCCAAATTTATGTTGTTTATTACCTTTGTAGCAAATAATTTTACTTCTATTACTTTTTGAGAATTTTTTTCTTTTATTGTGTTTGATTCAAAATTCATTAAATGTTTTGATTTCTAATGAATGTACAGGAGAGAAGTAGCAATAATTAAGTAACCTTTACAATCCATCCTTTCATTTCATTAAAATTGGAGAAGAAAATATGTTCTCAGTAAGACAAATGAAAGAAATTGAATCACATTTACCTTTAATATTGCATTTTATATAAGTGGCTTCCCTCGTGTCAATATTTCTTTCATTTATTTATTCATTTAACTAATTAAATATGATATGTTGAACTAAGAAGTGGCAAAGACCATGTTCAAAGGGTGGATATCGAACAACGTCATAGAACATGAACTTCCCCAAAAAGGAGAGGAACCTTTCATTTCTAGTAGTTGATTCATCGATCATATCTTATAGTAGATGTTAATAAGGTCGTAAGGCCAATACATGAAAAATGATAATGAAATACTAATTGAGAGAAAATAATAAACATAAGAAATAACAATAGTGTAATAGTGATGTATGAAAGTATCATATGTTAAACGTTACACAGTGTATTAACTATTATATATATATATAGATGCTATATAAACATGTTCTTCATTTTTTAATTAATTTTATTTTCATTACTTAGTTAATTCATTTAATGAAAATCCAGATTTATTGAGTTTATTCGTGGAATATTTTTATAGCATTATTTTCAACCTTGATGATCCTAAGATAATATTTATTGCATTTAAGAGACTTTAAAATATGAAGATAATAATTACTAAATTCAAGAAGATTTTTTTTATTATAAAATGATTATTTTTAAATTATTTACAATGTGATAATTTTTTTAAATTTTAAATTTGTAATTTTTTCAGATCCTACGCGTCCACCAAATCTAATTAGACTAAATAAGAGAAGATACGAAAAGGAGGAGTTTAGGCATGAAAATAGCAGGTCATAAAAAGTCAAAGAAGGACAATCAATGTCATATAAGTGAAGGACAAATAATTTAAGCAGCCCAACGAACTGGGGTACGATAATTCATGTTGATATGACCATGCAAAATTACAACTTGCAAAAGGAATGCTGGTTGCACTGTTGTGAAGCGACCGTAGACATTTATTATATGTCGCACCTTTAAACACCACAAATTTCCTATATAAGGGTTAGGGCCCAAGTCTTCTTTGGGCATCAAATTGGTTTGCGTTATCTACATATTGTTCTTCTGTCTAGTTTCTTCTGTGATACCTTCAATCTATCAAAAGAAGAAAAAAATGTCTCATTTTGGTAAGGTTGAAGCCGATGTACACATAAATGCTTCTGCTGAGAAGTTCCATGAAATTTTCAGCAGCAAGACTCACCACATTACCAATGTTTCCCCTGGTAAAATAAAGAGTGTGGATTTGCATAAAGGTGACTGGGGCAAAGTGGGCTCTATCATAGTTTGGAATTATGTTCACGGTAAGGCAAACTACAATATAGAGAGATATTTATTAATAATTTTGTTAATTTTGGAGATTAAATATGCTTGACTTTGTCTTAGATTGAAATAAGCTTTGACTACTTATCATTGATTTACAAAAATTAGTTAACACACTATTTTTTATGTTTCAGCTATTTGTTTTCTCGTCCTCAGTTTTCAAAATTCATGAACTTATTGAAACCTATTAATAATTTAGATTAAATTCTAGCAAATTTTCAATGTTTGTGAAGGTAAATGATTTATGTTTCGGATTAGGTTAAGGTTAAATTACCCTGTTCATCCTTATATTTCATATTTTATTTTTAATTTATTTTATATAGATTAAAAGTTTATAATTGAATCTTTATAGTAACAAATATATTTAATTTAGTACTGTTAAATCTTTGTTAGTGTATACTATTAAATTTTGTTAATACAATCAATCCAATACCATCTTGACACTTTAAATATTATGCATTATGCTAACTTATTTATGCCACTTAATAAATGTTGTAATGCATACTACACATTTGAGTGAATTTTATTGATATGTATTTTTATCCTTCTTATTAGGATAAATTATCCATATTTAGAGTGCGCCCATGATTGATTATGCCAATAAAATTTAATGGCATATTGAAAGAAGTTTAATGGTAGAGATAAATAAAAAATTTCTTAAAATTATAAGAATTTAATTATAAAAATTTTTAAACTATAAAATAAAATTAAAAATTGAGCAAAATTATGAGGGTCATATATCAACATTTGGATTATTATTTGTATAAAATAAAATTAAAAATTGAGCAAAATTATGAGGATCATATATCAACATTTGGATTATTATTTGTAGTGATCCAAGGAAATGTTTTCTTTTGAGGATTATATTAAAGATCTAAGAATTTGTTATCCTTTGAGCATGATGCTGATGAAATGAACAATTCTCCTATGTAGAAGGGAAGGCATGCGTGGCCAAGGATGTGGTTGAAGCCATAGACCCAGCAAAAAACTCGATTACTTTTAAGGTGATAGAGGGTGATTTACTTGAGCATTACAAGGGCTTCAAAGCTACAATTCAAGTCAATCCAAAAGCAAAGGGCAGTGTAGCCCACTGGACCTTTGAATATGAGAAGTTACATGGACAAGTTCCAGATCCTCACTCATTGATGCAGCTTGCATTTGAGATTAGCAAAGAAATTGATTCACACCTTACACAGGGACAGGGCAATGAGGAGCAGTTATTTGGTAAGTTGGAAGTCGACGTGCACATTAATGCTTCTGCTAAGAAGTTTCATGAAATTTTCAGCAGCAAGCCACACCACATTCCTAATATTTCTCCTAGTAAGATCCAGGGCGCTACTGTGGAAGGAAGCTGGGGCAAGGAGGGTTCTATTATTGTCTGGCATTATGTCCATGGTAAGTAGTCAACTTATATATATATAGTCTTCCAAGGATATACTTTTTTTTAATTGATTCTCAGAGTTTAAGTTCAACCATCTTATTTTAGTCATCAAAAGAGTATTTTATCTTTGATATCATCTTTAGTTAAATATGCTAATAAATAATAAATAAAGATGGGTGATATGGATTAAGATAAAGTGATTGTTTAATGTCTAATAATCACAAGGAGGTGTCACGTGTGATCCTTACAGGGACCAATTCTTATTGATACGTGCCATGAGCACATAATAGAGCTTCATACTACTAGAAGCCTCTAAGTATACATTATTTTAGTACCTTGCCATCACATGTTTTAATTATGGTTTAACACTCAACGCAAGTAACCCATTCTTATTAGCTATCTATTAGTGAGCATTTAACATGATGTTATTGAACTTAAATACTCTTTGAAGGATTGAAATAAGATATTCAAACTTCAAGAGACTAAATTAAGACAATCATGAAAGGAGTAAAATGTCAATTTATTCCATATATAAACTAAGTCACTTCTTTTGTACATACTTAAAATGAATAATTTACTTTGTGCCGCAACATATTTTCCTTGTCAACATAATTTTTATGGGTAATTTTTTGATCTTTCCAAGTGTTGACATTTACCATCAGATCCCTTATCTCATAGCCGCACATCTTTTTCTATTGAGCTCAATAAAACCCTTTCAACATCATAAGCGTGTGAATAATATAATTCTGTAACAAAGGCCAATTATTTTTCATTTTTCTTAGATATGGTCATGGTTTTTGGGATTAACATTAATTGCTTTTCTTAGCTTTGGAGTAAAATATTCTTGACCACATATGAAAGATTTTACATAATTAATTCAGTTAACTGGACATTATTATTATTATTATTCCTTTTTTTCATTCTCTTTATTATCAAAAACACCTAGGACCTCTATATGCTAATCAAAGGCTTGAAAGTTTGTTGCATTAGACAAGTTATGTACTGAAATATAAATCACTAATTTGACCATGATATAAGATCCAACTATCTATTTTACTTTGAACTTGATGCTGATCCAAAAACAAATTTCTGTTGTATAAATCCGCAGATGGGAACAACTTCATGGTTAAGGAGGTAATTGAAGCCATAGATCCAGAGAAGAACTTGATCACTTTAGGAGTTGTAGAGGGAGAACCCTTAAAATATTACAAGAGCCTGAAATTAACACTACAAGCAAGTCCAAAGGATAAAGGAAGTGTGGTGCATGTCACCGTGGAATATGAAAAGCTAAACAGTTACATTCTTGACCCTCACTCGGTGATACAGTTGGCAGTTGAAGGGACCAAAGACATTGATGCCCACCTTACCCAGTAGTGGCCATCTTTCAGTACTAGTCTTGTTTATCTCTTAAGATATTAGTGTTCTAGGATTTGACTATTTTCAATTTCATAAAACTTTGAGGGTGTCAATTTTAGAGAGAAAAAAAAATACAATTATGTGTTGGACTCACTTGAATTATAGGTGTCCTAACACCTTGCATGGTGAACCTCACATTGTATCTTTCTCTTTTAGAAATTAGCACCTTCAATTTCTTAACAAATTGAGAGATCCAAATCCTGAAGTCTAGTGTTGTGTTTTTCCTTAAGTTATAAAACATATGAATAAAGAACAACTTCAATTAGAAGTTGTTGTGATGCTCGGTCGCTTATTACTATGTGATGCCATCAGCTATGCTACTCTTATATGTAATGTAAGATATGAGATCCATGGTCGAGTGATTATTTTGTAACACCATAAATTCTAGCTCATTTCATGCCATTCTTAAGCATTCTATCATGATTCATATAGGCTTCCCATAGAAAAAGCAAGGAAAATGGGATTAATTTCAGTTTGCGTCATATCTAAAAATTTCAATCCATGTCACGTGGACCGTGTGAGCTTATACTATACTTCCTCATTTAATTACATCATTACAACTCATTTTCATCCCAAAAACATGCCTACAACTCATGAAAATCGAAATGAGATATGGAAAATGAGTGTTCATTCTCGGACAGGATTGGCCTCATTTTTGGGTAAACTTTGAAAAATCATAACTAAATCTATAAAAATTGAAATCATGTAATCTTGGTCATTCTGGAAATTTTGGGATGTCTAATTCATGGTAAAAATATGTACAAGTCATAACATCCCACACACAGGGCATTTGACATGCGAAATTGTCTAGAGGTTAGCTGGGTCCTGATGCTATCACAATTTACTGATATGAATTTAAAAAATGTCCAATTAATTCCACAAAAATCCAATCCATGCAAATGATATCAATCTGGAAAGCTATAGATGTTAAACAGAGATAAAAAATATCTCCAGATCAGTTCATTAAGCTCAGATCTTAGAATTTGATGGAACAGTACTTCTGGTTGGGCAAGGCTATTGATACTAGATAGAAACTTCAAAAATTCATATCTTCCTCTCTAGACCTCCAAATGAGGTGCTTCCAGTTGGCACAAGTCACTGTGATTTCCTAGTTTCTCTTATAAAATTTCATGGCAATTGGAAATCATTTGAATCTCAAATGATAGAAAACAATTTCGGACCAATTGAATAATGCAGCAGACCAGATTCCTAAAATTTGTCAATTTCAAAAAATCATCAAATGTTCTGTAGACCTCCAAAAATTATGATCTTTAGCTTCCCAGAAAGCTCTTACTAAGACCTAATTCCATGTCAAATTTCAGGCCAAGACTAATTCATTTGGCCAAAAAGTGATATAGGGTTTTATAATGGTCAAATTTGGCTCCATATAAGGTACCAAACTTGCCAAATGGTCTTCCCTTACTGTGGGAACCTTTTGGGAAAGTCTAAAAGCATATTTAAGACTTGTGTAAGCTACCCAAATGGTCTTAAATCTCATGCATCTCATTTTGGCCATTCAACCCTCAGTTATACACATATTTATCAAACTTTAAATTCTCGTTCTATAACCTTACATACTCAAAACATGGGCTAGTGGTCATATATCATAATCATACATCTAAACATCACATAATAGGGTATTTACACATGTCTCAACTTTCATAGTACATTTGCAACCTCATATACATTATGAACCATCATTATAGTTCCAAAATGGACAAAACAAGGCATAAACTTGTCAATCTCTCTTCTTCATTGTTGTTGGCTCCCTTCACCATAGTTACTTGGCCCACCTAGCATGTTAAATCATTGGAGAGGAGGGGATGAGATTTAAAGAATCCCAATAGCTCATCTCCCATTCAATCATACATAATATGTGCAACCAAGCCTTATAAATATATGTGTGGAGAAAATAAAAGCTAGACTTTTTAAAGGCAAACTTGGCATGTGAACCACTCATACAAATCATTCAAGAGCTCACCAAGTGTTTGGATTGGCTTCACACTTCTCCTCATGGATTTAGACTTGCCTTACCCATTCTTGAGTACTTTGGACTCAACCATACTCTTGGGAGTCCACTTTGCTTTTGGGAGACTCGTCACTTTGTCTCAACCAAGCTCAAGAGTTCTTGGCTCATCTTCACCAAAGGGAAGAGTTCTTGGCCTCCCCACACTCAAGCAAACTCATACAAATATCATAGATTCATTTAAAACATAACATGACATCAAGGATCATGATATGTAAAGGCATGCTAGCATACTTTTCTTAGCTTGAAAATACACATATGCACATTCTAAAACAAGCTAAACACACATCCATGCATGAGAGAAGGTGGAGAGAGCTACCTTGCACAATTTCACACACTTTTTCCTTAGTTTTCAAGCCTCTTCTTTCGGCCACACACCCACAATTTGGTGGAGAAAGTTTCTCTTGGCCTAGATACAATTTATGGGAGCCAATTAGGTCTATGAAACATATTCTAAGGCTACATCACTTGATAAAACACTAGATTGCTCTATAGGCTCCATTATGGTCCATAATCACACCTAATGAAGCAACACCAATCAAATGACTTCTAGGCCTCATTCTTTCTTTTCAAATATGATTCTTGACTCCTTTTAAACCTCTTGGAATCATCACATCATTAAAACAAAGGGCCTAGCATCATGTTGCTTCTTTTAAGTCCTAATATGGAACCTATGGCACCAATTCACTTTTTTTGAGTTCTAAATTTTTTCCAAGGTCTCTACTCATCTTCACTCATCACATATGACTCAAGAATAGCCCTAAAAAAATTTAAAACTCTCCCTAGCTATAGGAACTTGCCTAGGCAGAGACTATGGGGGGAAGAAGAGTTCATGGCCTTCTTGATTTTTCCTTCATGGGAGACACACTTGGGAGGCTTCCTAGAGGTCTTAGGAGCTTAATCAAATACTCACACATGTAAGAAAACTCATATATCAAATCAGTTTTTGCAAAGTGTTCAAGAGCTCTACACTTTTCTAGCTAAGAGTTCATTAGTTTTTCTTGCAATTTTTTTGCTTTCTTGGATGGGAAGTGCATGTGGGAAGCTCTCTAGGGGTCTTAGGAGCATGTTTAAATATTCAATTAAGCCTAAGAACATTCATGTTAAATCAGATTTGCGAGGGAGCATTTGGATCTCTAATGATTCCATCTTGTTTCTTAATGCCCCGTTCTTGATTCTATTAGTTCATTCTTAATCCTTGCACTCCAAAACCTCTAATCCCTCCATGAATTGGACAAAAAATAGCCCCTAAGAATTGGGCTCATGGTGTCCAAATTCGTGCAAGAGGAAGGGGGAGGAAGAAACTACCAAAGAATGGAAATTTTACCTTGTTTTCTTGCTTTCTCTTAGTTGCTTTTCACTTGGCTAGCCTCCCTTTGTAACACCTTACTGACTACACTCTAGTTCATCTCCCTCTAGGCTTGACTCCATATGATTTCCCAAAAAAACTGACCGAAACCGTGGTATTTTACCACGTAAAATCGGGTTTAACCGGTCGTATTTTGCCCCGTGGGTCCCGTGAACCCATCATTCATATTTTCTACTCAAACACCATTTATACAACTTGTACATAGTCTCAAACAACTCACAAACCATGGGTAAGAAGCCAAAAACTCAGAAACTACAATTTCTCAATCGGGCCCATAAATCACATTTCTGGCTCCAACTTTGGAAAATCACAACTAATTCTAAAAAAATGGGAATCAAGCAAATCATAGCTCTCTGGAAAGCTTGGGATGTTAACTTCACACTAAAAATAACTCCCAGCCTCAATCTCAACGTTTAGACCCTCATTAACAGCGAAAAAGGAATAGATGTCCAGCTGTCCCTGATACTGGTGCAGTTTACTGTCATGAAGTTCGGAAAGTCGTAATTAAATCCACAAAAATCCAATCAGGGCGAACTATACCAATTTAGAAAGCTACAGATGTGAAATATAGGAGAAAAATAAGTCCCGATCAGTTCAGGAGTTATAAGACCTCGATAACCGATAAAACAGTAACGAAGGTCAGAAACTTCCCTGATGCTGATACAGAACTTCAGTAAATCGTTTCTCTCTCTACAGACCTCCAATTAAGGTGCTTCTAGTTGGTATAGGTCACTGTGGATATCTAGTTTATGCTTAAAGGTTCATGACATTTGGACATCATTTGGTCTATGGATGACATGGTTTCATTTTCGGACCCAATGTACAGTACCATGACCAAACCATTGAAATTTCCCAATTTCAACAATTCACCAAATATTCTCTAGACCTCCGAATATTACCCACTCTAGCTTCTCAAGAAGCTCTCAATAGACTCTAGAGGCATGCCAAATTTCATAACAAGAAGAGCTCATCCGGTCATACTTTGACGGAGCTCACCCAATTGGTAGTTTTAGCACCACATGGGGTTCAAAACGGGTCTAAATGATCTCCCACATGCTCTAACCTCTATTGGGCAAATTTAAAAGTACCAATATAACATATGTGAATTATCTAAATAACTCAGATCATCATACATTCCAATTTCACTATACTATGGAAGAGAATACACCATTTCACATAAGCCTCAAAAGGCCAACTTATACATTCTTATTACTTTAACCCTTTATATCATCCATACATCATTTGTACATACATTCACATGTGCTCATATAGTTACAACTCCAAAAAGAATAGGTGCACTTTAATTTTGGCACCTTCTACATCAAAATAACCAAAAAGCTATACATCATTCTAACTATGCTCTTCTAGGCTCCGTGAGGTGTGCTCGCCTCTCTTTGAACACCACCTGGATAATAGGATGGGATGGGAAGGGGGTGAGATTCGGGAGAATCTCAATAGCTCATACTCATTCAAGATGCAACCAAGGCATATAGCTAGTCAAGCATGCATACAAGCCACAATAACACCACACATGCCATGCTATCAAACCAATGCCAAGACTAGGCTCTAGGGACTTTCGGTCTAGCCTCACCCGAGCTTTAGGACTTTTGGATCGGCCTCACCCTTGGTTTAGGGACTTTCGGCACCACCTCACCCGAGCAATTTCCACACATCATATCATAAACATATTGGTACCAATGCATCAAGGCAAAATCAATGGCATATCTCATCATACAAGCACATACTCAACATGTAATGACTATTACACAACCAAGAATGCAACAAGAACAGAGTAGAGAGCTACCTTCTCAGATTACACAAGTCTTCCCTTTCAATTTCTCCTCTCCCTCCTTGATTTTACACTCACAACAAGGTGGAGTTTCTTCCTTCGAGCCTAGGCATAACAAGAGCATCAAATCATTCTCTCATAGCTTAAATAACTCTCACAAAGCTAAAAGAAACTCTTCATCAAGTTAAACCCTCACTACCCTTACAGATCTAGGGATTCTCTCTCTAGAACTCTGCTCATTTTCCTTCCTCTCTCAAGCCCTCAAAGAAGAAAACATGGAGGAAGAAATGAAGATAAATGCATTCTACCCTCCTTCTAGAGTAGTTTTCCTCACTTCCCTTTTCTAAACCTAACCCAAAACAACTTCTAAAACCGTAGAAAGAGAAAGCAAAAGGAGGAGACAACAAGCTAAGGAGAAAAGCTAGGGAAATCTAAAGATTACTCACCTCTTTGCTTGATCTCCTTGCTTCTCTAGGTCTCTCTCTCTCTCTCCTCAGCTCTTTCTCTCTCCTTGGTCGAAGCTCAAGTCGGTTCTGAGAGAAAGGAAGAGTTTAGACTCTTTTAAAAAGTCAAATCTCTCTTTTCACGCTTTTTTTGGACCGCTCTCGCTATAGCGAATCATCATCCTCGCTACGGCGAGCTCGTGCAAGTTCCAGACTTTTGCCTTCGCTATGGCGTCGCTACGGCGAGCTCGGCCTGTTCCAGACCTCTGCCTTCGCTATAGCGCCGCTATGGCGAGCAACTCCCTGGTTTCTATATGGAACGTCGTACTCGCTACAGCTAGGAACATCTTCGCTATTGCGAGGAGGCATTCTCGCTATGGCGACGCTATTTCTCGCTATGGCGAGAAGACTTAGAAAATTTTCAGCTCTCCGAAAATTTCCCAGCTTCCTCTTTTCCCATTTTTCTCTCATTCCTTTTCTGGTTGTTACACCCTTCACAAAATCCAAAAATTCCACCTCTTTTCTGCCTTCAAAACAGATTTAAAAGCACCATCAAACCTATAGAAATAAGAAGGAGAAGGAGGAGAAGTGACTTGCTAAAGAGAAAGCTATATTTTCCATGGAATTTCCTACCTTTTCTTAGCTTTTTTCTTCCTCCAAAAGTGCTCCTTCTTGTGCACCTAAGAGAACTGATTCTCCTCTCTATTTTGGGCTGAAGAAAGATGGTGAAAAATGAGGGCAAGGGAGGGCATGAGAAAGAGAGAGTATTAAAAGTAAAAGAATTCCAAAAATTCCCATTTCGTCCCTCGTTTTTGGCATTTTCATTTCTAATCCGTTTTAGCTCCTTTTTGAGAACCATCTTTTCTATCATAAAATTTATGTCCTCAATCTTATAAAATGCCTTTGGAATCACTCAATTTGGAGCTAAAATCTTCTCGAACAATTCAGTCAAAGTTCGGGCTCACTGCCATTGGAAAACGTATACCGGAGGGGTTTTAACTGTTTCGGGGCTTCCCATGGTTTTCAAGGCCTCTGAGAACCCCAGAGAACTCAAAACTTTCATTTAAAAAGCCCTCCTGTGAGTTTTTCAAAAGGTTCCCATATTTATAAAAATGCCATTAGCCTTTCGGCAAATTTTTCAAATCACTCTGGCCTTGATTTCTGGGTAACTTAAGGCTTAAATCCTCATTTTTCATTATTTAGAATTTTATCATAATCTTATTTGGCCCCAATTCCTTCTATTTTGAGAACTCCTTTTGTATCTAGCCCATTGCTGACGTTTACGGAAAACCAAACATTGTGTTCCTCACGTTTACGGAGGGACCAGATGTTACATATTTCCTATTTGTTATGAAGTTTTCTTTACGATTCTAAAACATCACATTTGTTGGCTTGTCTTTTAATCTCATTTATTATAACTCAAATTCTCTAATTCACACAATTTAGTGGCAATTATTTAGTTATGATTGCATTACAGAGGATATATTTTATCATGATTAGCCACAAGCATTTCAATTTTCCATTTTTTGGAACACCTATAAGAGTTACACCTCGTGTAAAGAGACTAAAAATGAATTACTTCGAGAATATTGGTGATCTAAATTAAAAAGTAGAAAAGAAAGATAAATTAAGAATTTTGATGAGGCTATTCCTAAACAAATGATACATAATGGTTCATCAATCACCTATCATCATTTCAACTAATAGATTTTTTCCCCAATTATAACACCAATCGTTACTAGAGCTTTTCATAGCCCAATTTGTTCTATTTAAAAATAAATAAATAATATCCAAAACAATTTTTAATTTTGATGGATGTTGTCCATTTTCATTATGGCTGTCATTGCAAAAAAATTTTTTAGCGATGACTTTTAGTAACGACAAAAAAAAGTCACCACTAAAAAACACGATTTAGTGGCAAATATAATTAGTCATTATTAAAAGTTAATGCTAAAAGTATATATTATTTATTGCTAAAACCTTTAGTTGAAACTTTTTAAAAGTTGCCGCTAAATATATTTTGTAGCCATTAAAAAGTCATTAGGGAAATGTTTTCATAAGGACATCAGACCAATGGCTACTAAATATGTTTTTAATGGCCAATAGAGTTGTCACTAAATGTCTTTTTTACGACCACTCATTTGTAGTTGTCGCAAAAGACCATTCAAAATTTTTCACGAAAAGAAAAAAAATTAGTTTGAAACCTTTTAGTGACTACATATGTATCTCACCACTGAAGAGTTTTTAGCAACCACATTAAGTCATTGCTAATAATGTTATTTGCGGCTACATACAAATAATTGTTGCAAAAGCACTTTAAATTTTTTGGCGAGACAAAAAAAAATATCTTGGTGGGAAACTTTTCAATGACCATATATTTCATTCACTTCTACAGATATTTTTAGTGGCCACCATTTGTCGCCGCTAATAATGTCATTTATGACTACATACCAAGTGTTGCTGCAAAAGCACTTTTAATTATTTTAGCCTATGTAAAATGAGAAAATTTTTAGTTTGCATATTGTTGTCACCACTAAATGTAACACCCAATTTTCTATAAAAGGCCAAAAACTGGGGATTTTTAAAGGAAGTCCCATAAATCATATGAATAGTGGCCAAATAAAATTTGAAGAATAAACTAAACCTCTAAAAATGAGGATATGAAACTTGAGATGCCTGAAAACCCAAACCAAAAAAGTTATGAAAAATTACGAAAATATGCAGTGGCATTTTTGTAGTTTTGAGTAAATTTTAGAAAACTCACACGAGAGATTTTTAAATGTAAAAAATAAGTTTCCTGGGGTTCTCAAAGGTCGTAAAAATCATAAGAACCTCTATAATAGTTAAAACCCCTCCGGTGAGCGATCTCAGCTATCGATTGGTTGAAACTTTAACCAAATGGTTTGGAATGATTTCAAATCCAATTTGGGTGAAACTAGAGGCATTTTATATGTTAGAGAATCTAAATTTTATGATGGAAAAGACAATTCTCAAAAAAGGAGTTGAAATGAGGCTAAATGGAGAAACCATGATTTAAGGACTAAAATGAAAAGTGAAAAGTGAAAAAATTGCATAAAGGGACTTTTAGCTTTTTAAAAAAAATCCCATTCTATCCAACCCTCTTGACCGACTTTGCTCTGCCTCAAAACAAAACTCCATTGACCTTGGAGTGGCATACAAGAAGGAGAAGAGAGGGAAGGGAATTTCAAACCAAAAGAGTAAGGAAATCATCACTTTTTCATTCTATCACCCTTACTAAACTTGTTCTCCTTTTCATCCTCTTTTCTTCTATGGTTTTGATGACTAATTTAGGGTTGTCCTATGGCTAGGTCAACAAGAGGAAGGGAGAAATTAAAGGAGAGAGTGGAAGCGAGTGAACGATTCTTGGAAGAGCTTTAAAACAAGGTAAATCTTCATGGCTTTTCTTGCTTCTCCTTGTTGGTTCTTCTCATGTATGGTTCGGTCAGATTTATGGGTTTGAGTAAGAGGCTTTGTTCTAATTCAAACTTGATGGGGAAAGAGGTTTTAGAGCCTAAGGAACTTAAAGAAAGCAATAGGATTAAAAAATAAGGTATAGAAATCAATTTGTGACACTTAGGGAATTTAATATGTATATGAAAATCTAAAACCTCCTAAGGGTCCTATGGCTTATGTAAGAGTATGAATGAAGTCCTAAGATATTTAGGAAGTTTCACAAGTGGCTAATTGCAAAAGAAAACAAACAAAACTCCATAGACTCCCATAGCAAGCACAATCTCGCCTTAGAGAGAGAGAGTACCTAGGGAGAGTTTTTCTTGATTCCAAGGTTAAGAGTGGTCTAGATATGAATTATAGACACCAAAGGTGTAATAGCCAAGAAAAAGAGAAAAGAAAGGAAAAGAGAAAGCTGGAAAATTTTCGAAGAGCTGAGAATTTTCTAAGTCTTCTCGCCATAGCGAGAAATGGAATCGCCATAGTGAGAATGCCCCCTCGTCGTAGCGAAATTGCTCCTAGCTATAGCGAGTGCGGCATTCCATACAAAGACCAAGGAGTTGCTCGCCGTAGTGGCGCTATAGCGAAGGCAGAGGTCTGGAACAGGCCCGAGCTCACCGTAGCGAAGGCAGAGGTCTGGAACAGACACGAGCTCGCCGTAGCGAGGGCAATGGCTCGCTATAGCGAGAGCGGTCCAGAAAAGCGAGAAAAAGAGAATTTAACTTTTTAAAAGCTTCCAAATCTCTTCTTTCTTCTTCTAACCAACTCAAGCTCGTCTTAGGAGAGAGAGAGAAGCTGAAGAGAAGAAGAAAGGACAAGAAAGGTAAGGATTCTCATGGCTTCCTCTTAGTATGTTGCCCTTCTCCCCTTTCCCCCTCTTTCCTACGGTTTAGATAGCAAAAATGGTTAGGTCTTGCGGTTGGTTCAGAAGAGAGAGAGTGGGAAATCACCCTTGAGAGAGGTTAGAAGTATATAGTCTTCTCTTTCTTGCTTTCCCCCTTTCTTAAGAGCTTAAAAGTTGAGAAAAGAGAGAGAATAGCTAATGGGTTCTAGTGTGAGGAAGAAACCTAGGTTGAGAAGCTCAGTAGAGTTGATTAGAAGTAATCCCTAGCTTAAGAATCAAGTATTAAGGAACTAATTCCATGCTTTTGTGTGGTTAGGCTCAAGAAAAGTCCCCCATCTAGAAGTGGTAGTGAAATCCACAAGGGAGGAGACAAGTGAAAGAGGAAGTAGTGAATAGCTAACAAGGTAGTTCTCTCCACTTTCTCTCATGCATAATTGTGTGTTTACATTGTCTTGCTTGTGTGTATGAACGATATGAGCTATGAGAAGTGTGTTAGCATGATGATAAGTTATGAATTGAAATGATGATTTATGTGATTTGTCTTGGTTTGCTTGAGGAAATGGAAAAGCCAATAACCCTATAGCCAAGGTGAGGATGAGCCAAACCCCTAAGTTGGTTGAGACAAGAGTAAAAGGTCTCCCAAAAGTGAGGTTGACTCCCAAAGAGTAAGGGTTGAGTCTACGGACCTCTAAAGAATGGGTAAGGCAAATCCAAAAGCCACAAGGGAGTGGGTGAGGCTAATCCAAGTACTTAGCAAGCTTCTAAATGTTATGTGTGGCCTACTCATATGTTGAGAATGTTTTCCTTATGCATGGCCAATTCATATGTTTTAAATGTTTTCATCATGGTTTTATATGCTAACATGCCATACATGCATAATGAGACTTGTTGCATGCGATATATGTATGATTGAATGAGAGTTGAACTACTGGGATTCTCCGAATCTCACCCTCCCTCTCCACCATCCAACCATGCCAGGTGGACCAAGTGAGGCTAGAGATGGGAACCACCACCAAGCATGAGGCTAGGGAAGCTAAGGAAGAATTGTACAAAGGGACTTTTTGCAATATGTTGTATATGAGAATTGTATATGTAAATTGATAATGATGTAAATGATGTAGTCCCTAAGAGTGTTTGTAAGATAAGGTATGTATGAATGATGAATGTATGAGAATGAAGTCTATGATGAATGAAGAGGCATGTTTTAATGTGAGATGCTTAACTTTAGCATAGGCTATATGGGTGCATAAGTGGGCATGGGATAGTGAGTTTTTCCAATCTAAGTTACTAGACAATTGAGACATGATTGATGGCCCCTAGAGATGCTTTCTCATGTGCTCAAAGAGTCATAGAAGTAGAAAAACCAAGATTGGACCCTATGAACCCCACTTTTGGCCAAGAAAGGGCCTTCTTGCACATGATGTCATAGATTAGCCATATGACCTCTTCTTGTTATGAGATTTGACATGTAACTAGATTATGTTTAGAGATTTTTGGGAAGCTAGAGTTCATGTCATTTAGAGGTCTATAGCATTTTCTATGATTTTTCAAAGTTGACATCAGAAAATCGGATTTCAGAAGACACTGTTCATTTGGTCAGTTTGAGAAACGTGTCATCCGAGGGGCAAACGTAGTCCAATGGCTACGAAATTTTATACACAGAAACTAGATAGTCGCAGTGACTTGTAGGAACTGGAAGCACCTCATTTAGAGGTCTACAGAGGAAGATATGCAATTTCGAAGTTCCTGCCCAGAATCAGACACCCAACCAGACCCGAAGTACTGTTTCATCGGTTTCCGGGAGTTTGGCTTGGTGAACTGATCTGGAGATATTTTTCTCCTCTAGCTAACATCCACATATTTCCATAGGGATATCGTTTGAAAGCATTTGATTTTTTTGGAATTAGTTAGACATTTTCAAAATCCATATCAGTAAACTGTAACAGCAAAAGAAGCCCCCTCTGACCAGTGAACGATTTTGATGCCAAACGCAGAGTATGTGAGATATTGAGACTTCTAAGTATTTTTAGCATGAAGTAGACGTCTCAAGCTTTCTAGAATGACCCAGATCATGCAGTTATGATTGTTTCACATTTAGTTATGGATTTTCAAACTTAGTCCAGAAATGAAGCAAAATCTGCCAAGAATGAAAATGCATGTCTCCAATCCCTTTTTGCTTTCCATGAGTTCAAAGCATATAGTTGGGATTGACATAAGTCTCAATAGTGCAATTGAGCATGAGGATGCCTAGAGAGAGCTCAACCGGTCCATGTTACTTGTAAGTGGATCTCTACCCATACAACATGCCTTAGAGAAAGAGCACCAAGGTAGAGAAATCATCTCCCTTGTAAGCTTAGCATGAGTACATGAATATGTGGGCATGATGGGTATGAGCTAGAGGTTAAGGTGTTACATTTGATGGTATCAGAGCAAAGGTTCAGGCTTTCATTGTGGATTGTGGCTTATGTTATGAGTTGCCAAGATGTTTATGAGTTTGCTATGGATGATTGAGTGCATGAAAGTGGAATGTGTCCCTATTATGTATGCTAAACCATGTTATATGTTTCAGAAAGATGGTTGACACGCGCCAAGGCTGAGGTAGAGGTAGAGGTAGGCCTCCCAGAGTGGCTCAGGCTGATGAAGCCGGGCCTAGCGATCCAGTAGCTAGAGCCTTACAGAGTATAGTGGCTCGCTTGGATCAGCAGCAAGCTGTTATCATGCAGCTACAAGAACGGCTTGCTGAGAGAGATAGCCAAGGTCCTACACCTCCCCCTCCTCAGCTAGCTCCACACTCAGATCGTCCTGAGCATTCAGGGGCGACTCCTACAGATGCACAGCCACACATGCAGGCTGTAGCCCCAGTTCCACTAGCTCAGATGCCTCTTGTTGCGCAGCAGCCCTCGATCAGAAAAGTAGTTACCCAGTTCAGAAAGTTCGGGCCTCCCACCTTTGATGGTGAGATGAGTGCAGATAGAGCCGAGGCCTGGATTATAGAACTAGAGCAGATTTTTGAGGTTATAGAGTGTACATCTGAGCAGAGAGCTAAGATGGCTGCCTTTCAGTTAAGAAAAGAAGCGATATATTGGTGGAAGGGCACTGAGCCGATACTGAGAGCGAGGAACGTCCCGATCACGTGGGGGGCATTCCTCGAGGCATTCCATGAGAAGTATTTCCCCGACTCCATCAGAGATGAGAAAGAGTCAGAGTTTATTCTGTTGAGACAGACACTGGGGATGTCCATGGACCAATATGTAGCAAAGTTCATCGAGCTCTCTAGATATTCCTCATACCTACAGAGACATGATGATGAGAAATGGAGGGCAGATAGGCTAGAGAAGGGTTTGCTCCCTGAGATCCGAGAGAAGGTGGTGCCCCAGAGAATTAGGCACTTCCATACCCTGGTAGAAGTATGCAGAGTGACAGAAACGAATCTCAGGATGATGCAACCTACCTCCAGCGCCAGACCATTACTTCCCCTCCCGGAGCCCAAGAGATCTAAAGATGGTTCCCAGCCGGCAGTGACAAGCCGTAGAGGTGGAAAGAGTCAGTGGAACCAAAGGGAAAAGAAAAGAAGAACTCAGTCTAGTAAATGCAGTGCTCCACCCCTCATATGTCCCCAGTGTGGCAGGAATCACGGTACCAGACCGTATTATGCGGGGCAGAATGTATGCTATAGATGTGGCAGGCCGGGGCACATAGCCAGAGATTGTATGCAAGCTCCCCCACAGGCCCCTCTACCGATCGCACAGTAGAGAGAGATGGCTCCTCCTCCCAGACCACAGACCCAGGGTAGAGTTTTCGCCCTATCACAGCAAGAGGCTAGCCAATCCCCGAGTCTGATTCAAGGTACTATTAAGATAAATGATTTTTCTGTAACTGCCTTATTTGATTCGGGCACTAGCCATTCTTTCATATTATATGACTGTGTTAAGAGGTCGGGTCTGAGTATGCATACATTGCCATATGAGTTGCATGTATCTACCCCCACAGGAAACCGAGCCATCACTTCCCATGCTTGCTTGAATTGTGTGATCCAGTTTAATCATTGCCTGACCATTCTTGATTTGATTTGCATACCCTTCATTGACATCGATGTAATAATAGGCATGAACTAGATGTCTGTAAATAACGCCACACTAGATTGCAGCCACAGGTGTATTAGTTTGCCTGAGTGTGGGACTGTGCCTAGTACTAGGGCTGAGTTGTCTGTCATGACCATTTCCCAAGCTAAGAGATCTCTAGGGCATGGTTGTCAGGGGTATATGGTCTTCTTTTCAGTACAGGCTAAGGTAGAAGAGGGTATAGATGAGATCCCCGTAGTGAGGGAATTTCCAGAAGTATTCCCCAAAGAGATGAGTGGACTGCCCCCAGAGAGAGAGGTCGAGTTTCCTATAGACATCGCACCTGGGGCAGGTCCAGTGTCTAAGGCCCTGTATAGAATGGCCCCCACTGAGTTAGCAAAGCTTAAGAAACAGATAGAAGAACTCTTAGAAAAAGGTTTTATCAGACCTAGTGTCTCACCATGAGGAGCCCCAGTTATATTTGTAAAAAAGAAGGACGGGAGCCTTAGGTTATGTATAGACTACAGGGAACTCAATAAGATTACCATTAAGAATAAGTACCCTCTCCCTCGCATAGATGACCTCCTAGATCAGTTAGCAGGAGCGTTAGTGTTTTCTAAGATAGACCTCAAGTTAGGATATCATCAGCTCAGGATAAAGGCAGATGATATTCCCAAGATAGCCTTTAGAACCAGATACGGGCATTATGAATTCCTGGTTATGCCCTTCGGGTTAACGAATGCACCCGCAGTTTTTATGGATTACATGAACAGAGTCTTCAGGCCATATTTAGACAAGTTTGTAGTAGTCTTCATAGATGACATCCTCATCTACTCGAAAAGTGGAGAGGAACATGAGCAGCATTTGAGATTAGTCTTGGAGACCTTAAGAGAAAGACAGTTGTACGCTAAACTTAGTAAATGTGATTTCTGGCTCACTGAAGTTCAGTTTCTGGGTCATGTGATCTCCCAGGCAGGGGTCGCAGTAGATCCCCATAAAGTAGAGGCAATATTGCAGTGGGAGAGACCTAGGACAGTTGCAGAGATCAGGAGCTTTCTAGGTTTAGCAGGATATTATAGAAGGTTCATTCAGAGCTTTTCTCAAATAGCAATACCATTGACCCGGCTTACTAGAAAGAGCGTGTCGTTTGTGTGGAATGAGAAATGTGAGAGTAGTTTTCAAGAGTTGAAGCACAAGCTGACCACGGCACCCGTTTTAGTACTCCCCGACCCTAGAGAAATTTTGTAGTATACAGTGATGTCTCTAAGAAAGGGTTAGGATGTGTGCTTATGCAGAAAGGCCGAGTGGTAGCTTATGCTTCTAGACAGTTAAAACCTCATGAGGAAAACTACCCCACACACGACTTAGAGTTAGCCGCAGTGGTATTCGCTTTGAAAATATGGAGACACTACTTATATGGGGCAGCAATAGAAGTTTATAGCGACCACAAGAGTCTTAAGTATTTATTTGAGCAGAAAGAGCTAAATATGAGACAACGAAGATGGTTAGAATTTTTGAAAGATTATGAGTTCACATTGAAATACCATCCAGGTAAGGCTAATGTGGTAGCTGATGCCCTAAGTAGAAAATCCATACATGTGGCCTGTATGATGATCCGAAAGCAGGAATTGATTGAGAAATTCAGAGACATGAGTCTCTCCTGCAGGGTGTGTTCGGGAAAGCTATTAATGAGTGAAACCCGAATAGAAAGTGACCTGAGAGATCAGATAAAAGAGGCTCAGCAGTTAGATGATCATGTAAAGAAAGTTAGAGCCCAGATGACCCAAGGTAATGTTCAAGAGTTCACTCTGTCTGAGGATGATATAGTAAGGTACAGGGATAGGCTGTATGTGCCTAAGAACACGGAGATCAAGGAGAAAATACTAGATGAGGCACATAAGAGTAAATATACCATTCATCCGGGTAGCAATAAAATGTACCAGGATTTGAAAAGAATGTTCTGGTGGCCCGGGATGAAAGCAGACATAGCAGAATATGTCTCCCGATGTTTGATATGTCAGAGAGTGAAAATAGAACACCAGAAACCAGCAGGGTTGCTTCAGCCCCTAGATATCCTGGAGTGGAAATGGGATAGCATAGCTATGGATTTCGTCATGTGTTTGCCCAGGACATTATCGAGCTATGATGCAATATGGGTAATAGTGGATAGGTTAACAAAGTCAGCACACTTTTTACCTATGAAAGCCACTTATACCCTAGACAAGTTAGCCCAGCTGTACATCAGGGAGATAGTTAGATTGCATGGTGTGCCCAAGAGCATAGTGTCAGATAGAGATCCCAGATTCACATCGAATTTCTGGAGATCATTACAAGATGCTCTAGGTACCAGACTTAGATTTAACACAGCCTACCACCCTCAGACGGATGGACAGACAGAGAGAACCATCCAAACCCTAGAAGACATGTTGAGGGCATGTGTACTAGAAATGAAAGGGAACTGGGATACGTACTTGCCTCTAGCAGAGTTTGCCTACAATAATAGTTATCATACTAGTATACAGATGGCACCATATGAGGCATTGTATGGGAGGAAGTGTAGGTCCCCAATGTGTTGGGTTGAGCTAGGAGAGCGGAGCCTTATAGGCCCAGAATTGGTGGATCAGACCTCTAGACAGATAGAAACCATCATAAGGAAACTTTTGACGGCCCAGAGTAGACAGAAAAGCTATGCAGATAAGCATAGGCGGCCGTTAGAGTTTGAGGTTGGAGACCATGTTTTCATTAAGATATCTCCATCCACAGGAATAGGTCGATCCATTAAAAGTAAGAAGCTCAGTCCCAAGTACATAGGTCCTTTCCAGATTCTAGATAAAGTAGGACCTGTGGCATACAGACTAGCTCTTCCTCCAAATATAAGCCAAGTTCATAATGTTTTCCATGTTTCCCAATTGAAAAAGTACCAGCCTGACCCCTCACATGTCATAGAATATGAGAATGTGCAGTTACAGGAGAATCTATCTTATATAGTATCGCCAGAACGGATTGTAGATGCTAGACTCAAGCAGTTACGGCATAAGACGATACCGTTGGTGAAAGTGGTTTGGAAGGGTTTGTCACCCGAAGAAGCCATATGGGAATTGGAGGAGGATAAGGAAGAAACATCCAGAACTCTTCCCATGAGGTATGCTGTTTAAATTTCGGGGACAAAATTTTTATGAGGGTAGAATGTAACAGCCAAGAAAAAGAGAAAAGAAAGGAAAAGAGAAAAGAAAAAGAAAAGAGAAAGCTGGAAAATTTTCGAAGAGCTGAGAATTTTCTAAGTCTTTTCACCATAGCGAGAAATGGAATCGCTATAGCGAGAATGCCCCCTCGCCGTAGCGAAATTGCTCCTAGCTATAGCGAGTGCGGCATTCCATACAAAGACCAGGGAGTTGCTCGCTGTAGCAGCGCTATAGCGAAGGCAGAGGTCTGGAACAGGCCCGAGCTCGCCGTAGCGAAGGCAGAGGTTTGGAACAGACACGAGCTCGCCGTAGCGAGGGCAATGGCTCGCTATAGCGAGAGCGGTCCAGAAAAGCGAGAAAAAGAGAATTTGACTTTTTAAAAGCTTCCAAATCTCTTCTTTCTCCTTCTAACCGACTCAAGCTCGTCTTAGGAGAGAGAAAAGGGCGGAGGAGAAAGAGAGAAGCTGAAGAGAAGAAGAAAGGACAAGAAAGGTAAGGATTCTCATGGCTTCCTCTTAGTATGTTGCCCTTCTCCCCTTTCCCCCTCTTTCCTATGGTTTAGATAGTAAAAATGGTTAGGTCTTGAGGTTGGTTCAGAAGAGAGAGAGTGGGAAATCACCCTTGAGAGAGGTTAGAAGTATATAGTCTTCTCTTTCTTGCTTTCCCCCTTTCTTAAGAGCTTAAGAGTTGAGAAAAGAGAGAGAATAACTAATGGGTTCTAGTGTGAGGAAGAAACCTAGGTTGAGAAGCTCAGTAGAGTTGATTAGAAGTAATCCCTAACTTAAGAATCAAGTATTAAGGAACTAATTCCATGCTTTTGTGTGGTTAGGCTCAAGAAAAGTCCCTCATCTAGAAGTGGTAGTGAAATCCACAAGGGAGGAGACAAGTGAAAGAGGAAATAGTGAATAGCTAACAAGGTAGTTCTCTCTACTTTCCCTCATGTATAATTGTGTGTTTACATTGTCTTGCTTGTGTGTATGAACGATATGAGCTATGAGAAGTTTGTTAGCATGATGATATGTTATGAATTGAAATGATGATTTATGTGATTTGTCTTGGTTTGCTTGAGGAAATGGAAAAGCCAATAACCCTATAGCCAAGGTGAGGATGAGCCAAACCCCTAAGTTGGTTGAGACAAGAGTAAAAGGTCTCCCAAAAGTGAGGTTGACTCCCAAAGAGTAAGGGTTGAGTCTACGGACCTCTAAAGAATGGGTAAGGCAAATCCAAAAGCCACAAGGGAGTGGGTGAGGCTAATCCAAGTACTTAGCAAGCTTCTAAATGTTATGTGTGGCCTACTCACATGTTGAGAATGTTTTCCTTATGCATGGCCAATTCATATGTTTTAAATGTTTTCATCATGGTTTTATATGCTAACATGCCATACATGCATAATGAGACTTGTTGCATGCGATATATGTATGATTGAATGAGAGTTGAACTACTGGGATTCTCCGAATCTCACCCTCCCTCTCCACCATCCAACCATGCCAGGTGGACCAAGTGAGGCTAGAGATGGGAACCACCACCAAGCATGAGGCTAGGGAAGCTAAGGAAGAATTGTACAAAGGGACTTTTTGCAATATGTTGTATATGAGAATTGTATATGTAAATTGATAATGATGTAAATGATGTAGTCCTTAAGAGTATTTGTAAGATAAGGTATGTATGAATGATGAATGTATAAGAATGAAGTCTATGATGAATGAAGAGGCATGTTTTAATGTGAGATGCTTAACTTTAGCATATGCTATATGGGTGCATAAGTGGGCATGGGATAGTGAGTTTTTCCAATCTAAGTTACTAGACAATTGAGACATGATTGATGGCCCCTAGAGATGCTTTCTCATGTGCTCAAAGAGTCATAGAAGTAGAAAAACCAAGATTGGACCCTATGAACCCCACTTTTGGCCAAGAAAGGGCCTTCTTGCACATGATGTCATAGATTAGCCATATGACCTCTTCTTGTTATGAGATTTGACATGTGACTAGATTATGTTTAGAGCTTTCTGGGAAGCTAGAGTTCATGTCATTTAGAGGTCTATAGCATTTTCTATGATTTTTCAAAGTTGACATCATAAAATCGGATTTCAGAAGACACTGTTCATTTGGTCAGTTTGAGAAATGTGTCATCCGAGGGGCAAACGTAGTCCAATGGCTATGAAATTTTATACACAGAAACTAGATAGTTGCAGTGACTTGTAGGAACTAGAAGCACCTCATTTAAAGGTCTACAGAGGAAGATATGCAATTTCGAAGTTCCTGCCCAGAATCAGACACCCAACCAGACCCGAAGTACTGTTTCATCGGTTTTCGGGAGTTTGGCTTGGTGAACTGATCTGGAGATATTTTTCTCCTCTAGCTAACATCCACATCTTTTCATAGTGATATCGTTTGAAAGCATTGTATTTTTTTGGAATTAGTTAGACATTTTCAAAGTCCATATCAGTAAACTGTGACAGCAAAAGAAGCCCCCTCTGACCAGTGAACGATTTTGATGTCAAACGTAGATTATGTAAAATATTGAGACTTCTAAGCATTTTTAGCATGAAGTAGACGTCGCAAGCTTTCTAGAATGATCCAGATCATGCAGTTACGATTTTTCCACATTTAGTAATGGATTTTCAAACTTAGTCCAGAAATGAAGCAAAATCTGCCAAGAATGAAAATGCATGTCTCCAATCCCTTTTTGCTTTCCATGAGTTCAAAGCATATAGTTGGGATTGACATAAGTCTCAATAGTGCAATTGAGCATGAGGATGCCTAGAGAGAGCTCAATCGGTCCATGTTACTTCTAAGTGGATCTCTACCCTACAACATGCCTTAGAGAAAGAGCACCAAGGTAGAGAAATCATCTCCCTTGTAAGCTTAGCATGAGTACATGAATATGTGGGCATGATAGGTATGAGCTAGAGGTTAAGGTGTTACAAAAGGAACCAGTGATTTCAATTTAGAAACCATATTTTGAAAGATGAAAAATTTGGATTCCTTTAGGCCTAAAGAAGCAACTTGAGATTAAGCTCCTAAATATGAGTTGGAGAGGACTCTAGTGAGTGTAAATAGAGTCATAAGACTTAAATTGAAGAAGAAATTGAAGCCAAGAATAAAGATTATGAGAGTTGCTTCATTAGGCCTTATATAGAGCCATAATTGAGTCATAAGTTAGCATATAAGTGTGTAGAGCTTATGAGATGTTAGAGTTGGTTCCAATTATGTTTTTGTGTCTTGTTGGATGTATCTAGGCCAAGCAAATTGTAATGTCCGATTTTCATTAAACGACGAAAGCGGGCGCGGTTTCAAAACAATTCCCTTGAAATGAATTAGTAAAGGTCCCAAAAAATTTGTGAAACATTCTAGACTCTTAAAAATGAGAATCCTAGCCTCAAACGGAAGGAAAAATAGAGCTAGAATGAAGAAACAAATTTGACAGAAACCTTACGAAACGTAATGGCATTTTTGTAATTTTGGGAAATTTTTGGAATTCACATAGGATGGTTTTTAAACCAAATTTTTGAGTTCTCTGGGGTTCTCAGAGGCCCTAAAAACCATGAAAAGTCTCGGGATAGTTAAATCTCCTCCGATGTATGCTCTCTAATGTCAGTGTGCCCGAACTTTGATGGATTTGTTTCAAAAAAGTTTTAGCTCCGATTTGAGTGATTCCAAAGGCATTTTCCTTATTGGGAACCTAAATTTTATAATAGAAAAGACGGTTCTTAAAAAGGAGCTAAAACGAAGGAGAAATGAAAATGCAAAGTATGAAGGGCAAAATTAGAATTTTTGAAAAAATCCTTTTACCCTAGCTATATATAGATGGCGCCTCACACTCTCCCCCATTTCACTTCAGATTTTCCAACCCCAAAACAAAAGCAAAGTCCTAGGAGGGTGGTGCACCAAGAGAAGAGAAGAAGGAGGAAAAATTCAAGTCTTTAGGTATGGAAATTTGCTCGTTTTTCATGCTTTCTCTCCACCAATCTCTTCTCCTCTTTTTCCCTCTTTTTCTCCATGATTTTGCTAAAGTTTTGAGGGCTGTTTTGAAGGAAGAACATAGGTGAATTTTCGGATTTGAAGAGAAGAGCTTGGAGAAAGCAAGATTCAAGCCAAACTAACCAAGGAAACAAGGTAAAAATGCATTCTATGGTAGCTATGTTAATGTTCCTTTCTTCTCCATTTCGACCTACACTAAGAACCCTAGGAGGATATGATTTTCAAGCCCAACCAAGCATGATTCTTAGGTATTTGATAGAGAGGAATAAGAATATGTAAAGAAAATCATGAAATAGGCATTAGGATTCAAGATGCAAAACCTGGGATTTCTAGTGCACTTTTCAAATTCTAAATTTATGTGATGCTTCCTAGGTCTAATTAAGAGTTTATATGAGTTTTTGAGAAACCTAAGATGCTCCCCACAAGCTTCTTCCTTTAAGAAAACTCCATATGGCCCAATTGATGCCTATATCTTGGTCAAGAGGGGTTCTTGTTAGTGGGAGGAGTTTTAAATTTTTCTAAGGCCATTCTTAAGTCATAATTAATCAATGAAAATGAAGGGAGGCCTTGGAAAAAATTTTTGAAAAAAAATTTGGTGTCTTAGGTTCCATATTATGACCTAAAGAAGCAACATAGTGCGAGGCCTTTTGTTTTAATGATGTGATAACTCCAAGAGGCTTAAAAGGAGTCAAGAATCATATTTGAAAGGAAATAATGAGGCCTAGAAATTGTTTGAGGGGTATTGCTTCATTAGGTGCCCTTATGGACCATAATAAGGGTTATAGAGCAATCTAGGGTTTAAGCAAATTGTATAGCCTTAGAATATGTTTCATGAACCTAATTGACTCCCATAAATTGTATCTAGGCCAAGATAAACCATCTCCACCAAGTTGTGGGTGTGTGGCCGAAAGTGGAAGCTTGAATTTCAAGGAAAAAGTGTGTGAGTGTACACAAGGTAGCTCTCTCCACCTTCTCTCATGCATGGATGTGTGTTTAGCTTGTGTTAGAATGTGTGTATGTGTATTTTCAAGCTATGAAAAGTATGCTAGCATGCCCTTTATATGCCATGATTCTTGAAGCCATGTTATGTTTTCAAATGAGCACATGATATTTGTATGAGTTTGTTTGAGTGTGGAGAGGCCAAGAACTCTTCCCTTTGGTGAGGATGAGCCAAGAACCCTTGAGTTTGGTTGAAACAAAATAAAGAGTCTCCCAAAAGTAAAGTGGGCTCCCAAGAGTATGGTTGAGTCCAAAGCTTTTAAAGAATGGGTAAGGTAAGTCCAAAATCCATGAGGAGAAGTGTGAGGCCAATCCAAACACTTGGTGAGCTCTTGAATGATTTATATAGCTCGTTCACATGCTAAGCTTGCTTCTTGAATGCTTATGATTTGTATTATGCCCATGCATACATTTTTAAGGCTTGCTTTACATATATTATGTATGATTAAATGGGAGATGAGCTATTGGGATTTGAATCTCATCCCTCCAATGATCTAACATGCTAGGTGGACTAAGTAACTATGGTGAAGGGAGCCAACATCAATGAAGAAGGAAAAATGACAAGTTCATGTCTAGCTTTAGCCATTTTGAAACCATAATTGTGTTTCTTGATGTATATGTTGTTGTAAATGTACCATGACCCTTGAGACATGTATAAAGATGATATTATATGATGTTTAAATGTATAAATATGATGTATGACTTCTAGCCTACATTTTGAGCATGAGATGCCAAGTTATACAATGTGAAAGTATGATGGAAATGTTCATAAATGTGGGTTGAATGGCCAAAATGAGATGCATAAGGTTTGGGAGCATTTGGGTAGCTCACACAAGTCTCAAAAGTACTTTTAGACTTGACCAAAATGTGCCACTACTAAGGGAAGGCCATTTGGCAAATTTGGTACCTCATATGGAACCAAATTTGACCATAATGGAACCCTATATCACTTTTTATCCAAATGAGCTAGTCTTGATCTGAGATTTAGCATACAATTAGGTCTTATTGAGAGATTTCTAGGAAGCTAAAAATCATAATTTTTAGAGGTCTACAGAATATTTGATGATTTTTCAAAGTTGGCAAAATTTATGGTTTTGGTATGCTGCACTATTTATTTGGTCCGAAATTGTTTTTTGTCACACAAGGCTCAAATGATGTCCAATTGCCACGAAATTTTATAAAGAGAAACTAGATGATCACAGTGAATTGTGCCAACTAGAAGCACCTCATTTAGAGGTCTAGAGAGGGAGATATGAATTTTCGAAATTTCTGTTCAGTATCAGTAATTTTTTCCGACCATAAGTACTGTTCCATTGAATTCTGAATTCTGGGCTTGATGAACTTATTTGGAGATATTTTTTCTCTCTACTTAACATTCTCGGATTTCCAGATTCGTATCATTTACATGGATTGGATTTTTGTGGAATTAATTGGACATTTTCAAAGTTTGCTGCAGAATTCTGTGACAGTTCCAGAATTCAGTCGGACCTTTGAACTATTTCGGATGTCAAACGTCCTCTATGATGCATGTTATGATCTGGGTATATTTTTATTGTGAATTATACATCCTAAGATTTCCATAATGATCAAGATTGCATGATTTCAATTTTTTTAGATTTAGTTATGATTTTCCAAAGTTATCTCAGAAAAGAGGCCAATTCTGGCAGAGAATGAACTTCCATTTTCTATGCCCCATTTCGGTGTCCATGAGTTGTGGGTATGATTTTATGATGCAAATGAGTTATAATGATGTAATTAAATATGAGGATGTATAGTATGAGCTCCCACAGTCTGTGTGACACCGATTGCAAATTTTTAAATATAGCGCAATGTGAAGAAATCTATTATTTTCATCCCCTTTTTCATATGCTCTTGTGGAATTGATGATATAAAGCTTTTGAATGGCATGAAATAAGCTAGAATTTATGGTGTTACACAAATCAAGCTCTCCATCATTTGTGTGTGAGGCCAAAAGAGGGGAGTGACTTCAAGGAAGAAAGTGTGGTCTCCTTGACTTGAGGTACCTCTCTAACCTTTCTTGCATGCATTTCTTGGATATTAGATTGTCATTGGATGCTTGTGTGTGTGTTTGAACCATGAGGTGTGTTTATAGCCACTGATTACATGTTATGGTACTATGATATTTTTTGAAATGTGTTTTGAATGTGTGATAGCTTGAATGGGCATAGTTGTACCAAAAGTCCCTTAGAATGGGTGAGGAGGAGCTAAAAGTCTCTAATAATAGGGGAGATAAAGCCAAAAGTCTCAAGAAAGAGTGAGGCTAAATCAAAAGCCTCTAAAAGTGGATAAGGCAAATCCAAAAATCCCAAAGAATTGGGTGAGGCTAAACTAAAAGCCCGTAAAGCCTATGTTTGAATTATATGAGTTTATGTGACATGGAAATATGGCTACATATGTTTACTATAAGATTTTTATGACTTGCTTGCATTCTTTGACATGAAATGCACCATATATGTATGTTTAAAAGGGTAAGGATGTAGGACTATCATATCATAACTCATTTCATGCCATTTCTAAGTTTTATTCCATGAAACATGTGGGTTCTTAAGAAAAAGACATTAAAATATTACATTTTTATGCATTGCGTAGCGGATAAATTTTTCATCCGGCATTTCATGGACCAAGGGAATTCATTAAACTCGTAGGGGAGTGGTGCACCAAGGAAGAAGAAGGAGAAGAGAAATCAAGGAAAAAAGGTATGGTTTCTTGGTAGTTTTTCATGCTTTCTTCCATCCAAACCTCCTCTCCTTCATTCTCTTTTGTTTCCTTTGATTAAAATAAAGTTTACAAATCTATTTAAGGGAAAAATTGAGGGGCAATTTCGGATTTGAAGAGAGGAGCTTAGAGAAAGTAAGATTCAAGTGAGAAAAAGTAAGAAAATAAGGTAATTTCTTCTTCCATGGTTGATATCTCTTCCTTCCCTTCCTCCACCATTTCGACCCACTCAAGAAACCCTAGGAGGGTTTGATTTTTAGGCAGAACCAAGGGTGATTCTTAGAAAAAAGGGTGTGGAGATTAAGAATATGCAAAGAGAATTAACAAAAAATCATGAAATTTCAAGATGCAATTTCTAGGGTTTCATGTACACCTTGTAAAATATGATTTTGTACAATAATTCCTAGGCCTAACTAAGAGTTTAAATGAGTTCCTAAGATCCCTAGAAGTCTCCCCATGTGCTTCCTCCATCAAGAAAACCAAGCAAAGTCTAAGGAGGCAAAAATCATGCATAGTCTCAGCTTAGATAGGTTTGGGTGCCTAGGAAGAGTTTTAAAATTTTATAAGCCCATTTTTGAGTTATATATGATGAATAAATATAAGAGGAAGTCTTGGGAAAAATTTAGGAAGCTTAGATAATGAGTTAGTATTTTATGTTAGGCTCTTGATTTTAATTGTGTGATGACTTCAAGAGGTTTCAAGAATCATATTTGAAAGGAAAGAATGGAGCCTAGAATTTATTTGAGGAGTGTTGCTTCATTAGGTGTATTTATGGAACCATAATGAGGTTTATAGATCAAGCTAGTGTCTAAGCAAGTTCTGTGGTCTTAGAATTAATTCCATGAACCTAATTGGCTTCCATAAATTGTGTTTAGGCCAAGAGAAATCATCCCCACACTTTTGTGTGTGTGTTGTCAAAGGAGGGAGCTTAGATTCAAGAGAAAAAGTGTGTGATTGTATTCAAGGTAGTTCACTCCTCCTTCTCTCATGCATGATTGCTTGCTTTACTTGTCTTTGAATGTGTGTACGTGTATTTTTAAGCTATAAAAAGTGTTCTAGCATGACTTTAATTCCATGGTGTCATGATGTTACAATATGCTTTCATATGATGTTTATGATGTGTTCTTGGATTTGCTTGAGTATGGTGAGGCCAAGAACCCTTAGCCATGGTGAGGATGAGCCAAGCACCCTTAAGATTAGTTGAGACAAAGTAAAGAGTCTCCTAAAAGTGAGGTGGACTCCAAAGAGTATGGTTGAGTCCAAGAATCTCTTAAAGAATGGGCGAGGCTAATCCACTTGCTTGGCAAGCCTTTGTATACTATGTGTGACTTTTTCAAATGCTAAGAATACTCCTTGAATGATTTCACATGTCCACATACCATGCATGCATTTGTAAGACTTATTTGTATCTTTTATGTATGATTGAATAAGGGATAAGCTATTAGGATTCTTTGAATCTCATCCCCTCCTCTCCAATGATGTAACATACTAGGTGGACAAGTGGGCAAGGTAATGGAAGCCAACCACCTTGAGGATGAGAGTATGATATCCAAGAATATGAATTTTGCTACTTTAAGGCCAAACAATTGGCAAATGATGTAATTAATGGATGCATATGTATTATGATGTTATAAACATATGTAATTATGATAATATATCATGTATGAATAAGAGAATATGTTATGTGATCATTAGAATGTGATTTGAGTATATGATGGCAAATTAGCTTCCTTTATGGTATTATGGAATTATGTATAAGTGTGGGTGAGATAGCCAAAATGAGATACATGAGAGTTGGGACCATTTGGACAGCTCACACAAGTCCTAATAATACTTTTAGACTTGCCCAAGAGGTACCAAACCCCAAGAAAAACCATTTGAATATTTTGGTATCTCATATGGAGCTAAAATTGATCACAATGGAACCCTATATCACTTTTTGCCCAAATGATCTCTTCTTGATCTGAGATTTGGCATGAAATTAGAACTTATTAAGAGATTTTTAGGAAGTTAAAGAACAAAATTTTTGGAGATCTACAAAATATTTGATGAATTTTCAAAGTTGGCAAAAATTATGGTTTTGGTAATGTCACCGTTTACTCAGGTTTGAAATGAAATCTGTTACACAGGGCTCAAATGATGTCCAATTGCCACTAAATTTTATACAGAGAAACTAGACTTTCCTTGTGACTTTGAAAACTATAATCACCTCATTCGGATGTCTAGAGAGGGGGATATGAATTTTCAAAGAATCTGTCTAGTACCAGGTGCTTCACCTGACCTCAATTACTGTTTGATTGAGTTTCAAGGTTTAGGCGTACCTGAACTGGTCTAAAGTTATTTTTCCCCTCTAGATAACATTCATAGATTTCCAGATTGGTATCATTTACATGCATTGAAATTTTGTGGAATTAATTGGATAATTTTTGAAGTTTACTACAGAATTCTATGACAGCACCATTAGACAGTCTGACCTCCGGACCATTTCGAATTTCAAACGCCTTCTATGTTGGATGTTATGGTCTGGACGTATTTTTAACATAAAGTAGACATGTGTAGCTTTCTGTAATAGCCAAGAATGAATAAGTTTAATTTTTCTAGATTTAGTTATGATTTTCCAAATTTGTAATAGAAATGAGGAAAAATCTAGTCGAAAATATATATATGTATTTTATGCTTGCCTTTGATTTCCATGAGATGTAGGCCACTTTTGATGATGCAATTGAGTTGTATTCATGTAATTAAATATGAAAAGGTGATGTATGAGCTCACATAGTCCATGTGACACCGAATGAAATTTTTATACGCAACGCCATGCCAATTAATGTATTATTTTAATAGATTTTTCTTACTTACTTCATGGAATGCATAACATAAAGCATGGGAATGCGATGAAATGAGCTAGAAATTTATGGTGTTACATTTGACCTTGTCTCTCCTAAAACATAATTTAAGCAACATATTAGTACCAAAACAACAAGGCAACATAAAATGGCATATTTTATAATATAAATGCACATACAAGCATACAATGACTATTATATATTCAAGAATGTAAATAAGGAGTAAAGAGCTACCTTTGCAATTAAACACAAGCTTCCCTTTTGATTAATCTTTTGTCTTTTGGTCCCACACCCACAAATAGATGGAGCTTGATTTCTTCGGCCTAGACACAACAAATAGGATTCACTTATACATTGAATACACACCAAGGAAGCATACGTGGCTCAATGGTCACATATTAGTTCCATAAAAAGCCTAATGAAGCAACTACTATAATTCAAGCTCTTGGCTTCATTTTCTTTTTATATCTAGGCCTCTTGGTTCCATTTAGACTCCTTAAAGTCATTAAAAATTCATTTCCAAGTGTTTAGATACAAGTTGCTTCTTAAGGCTACATTATGGAACTCATACCTCCAACTCTCAATTTATGACTTCTAAATTTTTCCCAAGGCTTCCTTTCATCTTTTTCCATCACATAAAGTCCCAAACCAAGCTTAGAAAAAATTAGAACACTCCCTGGCCTTACCAACCATGCTTGGCCGAGACATAAGGAGGAATTTAAGTCTATGAAGTTTGCAAATTTTTCTTGATGGAAGGGGCACTTAGGAGGCTTCCTAGGGTTCTTAGGAACTCAAGTAAACACTCACATAGGCTAGAGAATTCTTGAATCAAAACAAATTTCACATTTCCTCCATGAATTCCTTACTTTTGCTATCTCAAGTTTCAATGGTTTTTCTTCAATTCTCTTTGCATTTCCTAGGTTCCCATAACCTAATTCCTAAGATTCTTGCTTGCTCTAGGTCAAAAATTCCTCCCACTTCCAAGCTCTCTCCAAGGCCAAACCATCACACATATGAACAAGGAAGGAAGAAGCAACAAAACAAGATGTACCTTGGTTCCTTAGCTTCTTCAAGAGTCTCTTTCTTTGCTTTAGCTTTCTTCTTGAAACTCTAAACTTTCTCCTCTAAACTAAGGCCAAAATAGAGCCAATTCATCCATCAAAACCATAGAAAGAAAGAGTAAATAGAGGAGAACAAGATATATAAAGGATATTCCATGAAAACCCTTAGCTTTTCTCAACTTTTTTCCTTGATTTCTTCCCTTTCTTTTCTCCTCCTATGGTGCAACCTTCTTAACTAAGTTCTCCTCTAGCATTGAGCAGAAAATAAGTCAGTTAGAAGAATAAGAGAGTGGGACACCTCTTATAAAGAAAAAGGAGATAAAAATTGTTCATTAAAATGACATTTACGTCTCGCGTTTGTGGCATTTTTGTTTTACATTCATTTTAACTCCTTTTTTAGAACCGTCTTTTCTATCATAAAATTTAGGTCCTTAAACTTATAAAATAGCTTTAGAATCACTCAATTTGAATTAAAAACCTTCCTGAACGAAAAGGTCAAAGTTTAGGTCAATTGACGTTCAAAACCATACACTAGAGGGGTTTTAACTGTCTCAGAGGTTTTCAGGGTTTTAGGGCCTCTGAGAACCTTGGAAAGCTCAAAATTTCTATTTAAAATGCCCTCCTGTGAGTTTTTCAAAAAGTGCTCATATTTATAAAAATGCCATTATACCTTTGGCAATTTTATTGAACTACTCTAACTCTGATTTTTGGGTAACTCAACGCTTAAATCATCATTTTCTATTATTTGAAATTTTATTCTAATTTTATTCGGCCTTAAATCATTCAATCTAAGGAACTTGCTTTTCAAACTGATTCACTATAGTGTTTTTATGAAATACCAAACGTTACATTTCTCTCCTCTAAAAAAAATTTCGTCCCCAAAATTTAAATACATACGTTAAGGGAAAAGCTTTGGATATTTTGTTCTCATCTCCTCCGCCAATTCCTAGGTTGCCTTTTTAGATGTCAGACCCCTCCAGACCACTTTTACTAAAGGAATGTTCTTTCTTCTCAGCTGTTTTAGCTTTACATCCACAAGTCTTTCCGATGTCACTACATAGAAAACATTTTCCTGCAATTGTATCTGCTCATATTCTATGACATGTGAGGGATCTAGTAAGTACTTTTTCAACTGAGAGACATGGAAAACATTATGGACTTAGGCTAGGTTAGGAGGTAGGGCTATACGGCAAGTGACAGGTCGTGTCGTGCAACTCTCAAAATAAAACTAGGTTAGATTAAATTTTATAACTAGTGGTGCAACCTAGGTCATCTCCCTTGGAAATAGAATTCAATGTTCAATTGGGTTTTCTAAGTGTTAAAAGACTCTAAAAATTTCCTAACTAAGGGGGGTTTAATTGACTTAAACTAATTAAGATTCCTAATTGATACCTAATTGTATGAATAATGGTTGAATGATAGACTTGTGACTAGCTTTGGATTCGTCCCTTAGTATCCACTATCCTTATCCTAATTCAATTGTGATTAATTATGGTCTAAGAATTTCTAATTGTGTTCATGGCAAAGCAGCTTGAATTACCATTCAAGATTCAAGAGATTAATAATCTAATGTTGACTTGAAACCTCAACCCCGCACTAAATAATTAATTCTTTCCTTTAGGATTAATGAACACTTAAAATTAAGGGATTAATTGATCAATTAGCTTCTGAATTAATGCCTTAGAATGTTTAATTAATTAACCAAACTCCAAAGAATTCTCAAATCAAGCAATCAAGCATACAATTGCACCCATGCATTTCATCAAACACCTTCATGAGGATTAGAGCTTCATTAAATGGGGAAAATGCAAGAAAGGGGAAAATGCAAGAAAAAGAGAAACTCTTAGAGGTAAAATTCCTTTGTTATCTCTATAGAGTCAAGCTTCTCCAAGGTCCTTTTCCAAGCTAATCATAAGATGAGGATTAGAGCTTCATTAAATGGAAGAATGGAGGAAGATGGATGAGACGAATGGATATGGCATGGAAGGGATGGTGTCTTGATATATTTTATTCGATGAAATGGTGTTCTAGATATATAGAATGGATAACCCCCTTTTGACGTGCTGCCCGAGTGTATTTTTTAATCTTCCTCACGTGTTCTCTCATGTGCTTCATTTAATCCATTTGCTTCTACTCCTCACGTGTTCTTCCTTTCTCCTGCCTAGCCAAATTCATGTGTTCTACTTCTCCACGTCAACCCCATGCATGTGCAATTTAGCCAGCTATGTTGACTTTCTATTTGAGCTACATGCTTCATCTTATCTCTATGTGCTCTGTAGCCCTCACGTTCTTTTCACATTTTAGAGCTTCTTCTTATTAAAGTGGTTTTAGAAAATGTGCTCCCTATTCGTGTTAGCTTGCAGCTCCAAGAACCCGTAGTTTCCCATGTGCTCAGCTCATTTGTGCAGCTATTTCTTCATGCGTTCTATCCTTGCAAACTCAGCTTTTCTCTTCAAGAAGCTCTCACATCATTTGCCTCTCTAAACTCCAGCTCATGCTTTTTCTCTGAAGCTTCTTCCTTCACACGTTCTGCAACCCTTCTCAGGCCAGAACTAGTTCTTCATCTGCTCATAGCTTCCTTCTTCTTGCATTTCTGTGCATGTTTTGTGTTTTAGCTCATTCATTTCCTTTGTTTCTTACTCATTCTCAGCTTTAGCTTCTTCTTCTTTTTAAAGCACTAGAACCCGTGGCTCTTTTTATTGATTCTTCCTCCTTCATTTGTTCACGTTCAGCTCGTTTACCACATCAGACCAAAGCTCTTTCACGTGCTCTATTTTTATATATATGAGTCCCTTTAGCTCAAGCCTTCTCTCTATGCTTCTTTTGTTCACAAGCTTCTTCTCCATGTGACCTGCCTTTATTTTCTTCACACCATCCCACATTACTGTTCCATCGTGCTTTTCCTTCCCTGTTCCAGCCACCCTGCTTCCTTCATTTTCTTCAACCCCATAACTAGTTGCATCTTGTCTCATCCACTAAAGCTCCTTTCCATATGGTTCTTATAAGTGGTTAGTTGCTGGACCATGCATGTGAATGAATGGATGAGAGTGTGTGTTATTTATGATGCAACGTGAATGGAAACCTCTGCCTTAAGCTTCCACATGAACCCATACATTAATGAATTGGTATGTTGCTATTCTTGTAAGTGTAGAATCCATGTGATTTACTCCTCTTATTCAAATTTTAATTGCCCAACAAAGAGTACACTTGAAGCCCAACTCTTCTCCTTCTCTTCTCTAACTCAAATTCTTATTTAAACATCATTTGCCCATTAAAATCTGCACAAAAGAACCGAAAGTATTAAGTAGAAATACCCAAAAATTATTTAAGATAAATTTAAGCATTAAGAACCAATAATTTGCAAATTAATTCTTCAAATGTAAAAATGGCTAATTAAAATAAATTCCATTCAATTGTATTCATTAAGCCATATTTAATTATTAAAATGGCCAACTAGAGAGGAAATAAAATATATAAAGATGGTGTTTATTAAATTCCCCCACACTTAAACATTTGCACTCCTGGGCAAAGCTCCAAATCTAAGGAAAACCGAGTAAAATGGCAAGTGGAAAATGAAAATGGAAAAGGAAAGGTGTAAAATCACAAGCTAAGAAATAAACATAACTTTTCATAACTCCAACAATCCAAACTAACTTTACTTGCATCAAGAAAACAAATTCCATGGTAATTTCATTTGAAAAGAATGAATAAAAAATGCATAGCCCCTCACATAGGTTAATATTTACTTTCACTCTCAAGTGTTTAGGCAATGTATTTCACTCAAACTTTACCTATCAAAACTCACTACCATAGGCTTGTCAAGCCTCTAAGTCTCCACCACCCATGTCAAATGCAATGCATAAATCAAAGGACTTTATTCAGGGTTGTAATGGAGCTAAGGAAATGAAATGAATGGATACACAAGAAAAGACAAACAAATGGATACCTTAGAACCTCAAGAGCAATCAATGTAAATTTAGGATAGGGAAGAATGTGCATTCAAGGCCTTTTTTCCAACTAGTATAAGTGAATACAAGCTCAATTCAAAAGACTTCTTTCTTTTTATTTTCAATTTCTTTTCCTTTTTTTTTCATTGCTTTTCTTTAGCTTTTCTATCTCTTCTTTTCTTTCTTTTTTTTAGAACAAATTCCTCAATTTTTACTATCAATGGCCTAAATGGATGCCAAACACACATTCTCTCATCCTAATTAGATGTAATGCTTGTTGAAATCCATAAGGTATCTTCAAACAAGGTGGGAATATATTTTCAATGGTATGGATTCAACAAAGAAAATAAAATAAGGTTCAAAGTGGCTGAACAATGGATAAAATGTATGTAGGTTGGCTTTTTGGTCACTAGCTATAAAAGAAATAAATGCCTTATCATTTGCAAATGTCATCTCAACAAAGAATCAAGACAAGTTCTAGAATGAAAGTAAAAATAAGTGAATACACACCAGAAATGAACATATATGGCTCAAATTCTCACCACCTAATGGCTATTAAATAATTCATTGAAATCAAATTCATTACCACTTCACTTGAATCAAGAGATAAGATCTATTACTTGTCATGTCAAAGTGAATCCAAGCTACAATCATCTCAACTTGCAACTTCCACAGAAAACTTAAAAAAAATCACACTATTTTTCAAAATTTTTCTCAAAAGTTTCAGTTTTTTTAAACAAAGGAAGCAAAGAAAAGATGAAATAGAATGAAATGACTCCCCCCCCACACTTAAATCTTATATTGTCCTCAATGACAGCACACAATCTAGTCAATAGATAAATAACACAATATAAAGGGAGAAAGGAAAGTATACAACTGGATGAACTTGAATCGAAGATTTCAAGGGTGACTCAAATTTCCATGTAGCTAGTTAGCTACCTTTTATGGCCTACAAAACATAAACAAAACAAAACAAACAGTAATGCGAAAAAGAAAAAGAAAACTAAATCTTAAACTAAAAAGAACTCTATCAAAACCTAACTAATCATAAGTATCAAAAACCAAGATTAAAAAGCTTTATTTTTCCTTAACTGAACAAATTTAAGTCTAACTACTTTGAAACATTTAGATTGATCATGTAGTGTTGATTCATGGACTTCCTCAATCATCAGTAGTTTTGGAAAGTCAAATTCAAAATATCTAGAAGCAATGAAAGAAGAAAAATCAAATTTATGACATTTAAAGCTAAAGAAAGAAAATTTAAAGTCAATTTTAAAAACACTAGACTCTAGACTCACTAAATATCCATCAAAACCAATAAAATCAGCTGGACTCCTATCAGTAAGAGTTACTGCATCAACAGAAAAGTTAAATTGCAACTTCTCATAGTCTTTCAAGTTTAAGGCATTTGGCAGTTGCTTAATTTCAGATGGAAGAGTCTGTGATTTGTTGGGAACTAGCTCAACAACGTCAGGAATTTGTTCAGGACTTTCAGTAAAAGAAACAATTTCTTCCCTGATCAAAGAGACATCAGTAGGCTTACAAGATTCTAAACAATGATCAACAACAAAATCTAGTCTCTCACTAGTGTCAACAAGAGTATAAGGATCAACAGGATGTTCAATATCAACACTATCTCTATGAATGCTTTCATCAATACTAGTATGATCAGTAGAATCAATCTTGTCAACAATTTCAATGCAAACAAAGGATTCCATGGATTCAATAGACTTATCAGACCTCAAAAAATCATCTATCTCAGTACATACAGGATATGTATGCATATCATCACATAAGCATTTCAAATTAGAGTTTGATTTATCAACAATAAGCTATTCAACAATTTCACTGTCTATATCCTTATCACATGCTACATTCACTGTTTTATCAGTCATATTATCCACATACTAGTGAGGAATCATGTTGATCAGTACATGTGAGGAACTCACTAGTCTCAATGAAAGAATTAATTTGGGAGCATCTATCACATGTAGTGGATCTGTCACACACACAATCAATAGAATCATTCAAATCAACTATGCCACATGGTCTTGATGGTATACTATCCTTAAACTCAAAAGATGCATCATTAACAGACTTATCTACTAATCCCATACTAGGAACAGAATGATCATAACATTTTAGGTCACCCTCACACTTATCTACTACCTTAGACTTAATAGGATCATCAATAACAGGTTCAGAAATGAATTCATTATTATGGTCACAGCTAGGTGTAGAATTACCAAGTGCATCAGTACACAAGGATTCATTAATATCACAAAAAGTATCAATTTTGCTTAATGAGTTACCACAATCAATCAAATTAGGAGATTCAACAACAATTTCCTCATTTACTTCATCATCATGCAATTCAGAATTAACACACTCATATGCATTAATAGTCTCAGTGTTATCAAGTATACTAGAATCAGTCCTGACAAAATGCAAAGTGTTAGAATATGGAAGGATATTACCGAGTGAATAGGACTCTTCCTCCTCTATACATTCTCTTCTGAATTACTCTTCTCTTAATTCAGTAGCACTTGAAGTCGGTTGATTCATTTGAAATCTTGAATCCTTCATGAGGTTATCCATCATTTGTTGGTTTTGGAGTTGCAACCGTTCATTTTCCTGTTGGAGTTAAAGATTATGGGCTTCTATGTGTTGCATCATCCTTTCTTCCCAACTTGGTTCCCTCAGGGGCTCCTATTGCATGTTTTCCAAATGATAGTTGTAAGGATGATATTCTGGTTCTTGCATATGGAAGTTGTGGTGTGGCTCATAATGATGGTGGTAATTAAGGTGAATCTCATATGGATGATAGTATGGTTGGTAGCATGGTGGTTGGAATTGTTGGTATTGTTAGCTTTGTTGTGCTTGTCTTTGTCATTCAAGAATGCCATAAAGCATTGACCTGACTTTATCTAACTACCGTGAAATCCTATCATTTGCACAAGAATTATAGACTCCTTGATTAGAATAATAAGGATCCATTTAAAGCAAATAAAATGAGAAGTTCAATCACTTTCAGCACAAAACAATTTAGTAACAAATTAGAACTAATATTAACTCTAAATCAAGAGAATAAAATTTAAATGAAGCTAAGAACTTCCTAACAATCAAAAACACTCTAAAGCAGAGGTTAATCACACAAAATAAACTCATAAAAAATAAAGAAATTAAATTCAAAAATTTGAAAAATTCCTAAAAAATTCAAGAAAATACTAAACAATTGGAAAAAGTGCCTTAAACGTTGGAATTTGGCCAAAAAAATGGTACCCCAAATAGCTTTGCTATTACTTATGCTCAAAATACCCAAAAATCATGGAAAACAAAGTTTGAGAATTTTTTGGGTACATTAAATAGAAAATTCCAACAAGCATACTCTTGTCATGCTACACTGAAATTAGTAGAATCCTAGTTCCAAACAAGGGAAAAATCAAACAAAAACAGAGTTAAAACACTAAGAAAAATTTTCAAACAACTGAGAATCTAATTCTCCGGCAACAGCGCCAAATTTTGATGGGTCGTGTCATGCAACCCTTAAAATAAAACTAGGTTATATTAAATTTTATAGCTAGTGGTGAAACCTAGGTCATCCCCTTGGAAATGTAATTTAATGTTCAATTGGGTTTTCTAAGTGTTAAAAGACTCTAAAAATTTCCTAACTAAGGGGGGTTTGATTGACTTAAACTAATTAAAATTCCTAATTGCTACCTAATTGTATGAATAATGGTTGAATGATAGACTTGTGACTAACTTTGGATTTGTCCTTTGGTATCCACTATCCTTATCATAATTCAATTGTGATTAATTATGGTCTAAGAATTCCAAATTGTGTTCATGGCAAAGCATCTTGAATTACCATTCAAGATTTAAGAGATTAATAATTTAATGTTGACTTAAAACCTCAACCCCACACTAAATAATTAATTTTTGCCTTTAGGATCAATGAACACTTAAAATTAAGGGATTAATTGATCAATTAGCTTCTGAATTAATGCCTTATGATGTTTAATTAACCAACCAAACTCTAAGAAATTCTTAATCAAGCAATCAATTCCACTCATGCATTTCATCAAATACCTTCATGGCATACATGGGAAATTAAAAAATAATGAAAATCTAGTACTAAATCAATCAAATAATTAGTCAAACAATATCCTAGTTAGTGTCTAACTAGCCACTAATTGTAAACAATACAAATTCCCAATCCAATGCAACCTTAAAAGATAATACAAGAAAGGGAAAAATGCAATAAAAAGAGAAACTCTTAGCCAAAATTCCTTTATTATCTCCATAGATTCAAACTTCTCCATGGTCCTTTTCCAAGCTAATCACAAGATGAGAATTAAAGCTTCATTAGATGTAAGATTGGAGGAAGATGGATAATACGAATGGATACGACGTGGATGGGATGGTCTCTGGATGTATTTTATTCAATGAAATGGCATTCTAGATATATGGAATGGATACCCCCTTTTGACGTGCTGCTTGAGTGTATTTTTTAATCTTCCTCACGTGTTCTCTCATGTGCTTCATTTAATCCATTTGCTTATGCTCCTCGCGTGTTCTTCCCTTCTCCTACCTAGCCAAATTCATTTGTTCTCCTTCTCCACGTCAAACCCATGCATGTGCAATTTAGCTAGCTATATTGACTTTCTATTTGAGCTGCATGCTTCATTTTATCTCCATGTACTCTGTAGCTCTCATGTTTTTTCACATTTTAGAGCTTCTTCTTATTAACGTGGCTTTGGAAAATGTGCTTCCTGTTCGTGTTAGCTTGCAACTCCAAGAACCCATAGTTTCCTATGTGCTTAGCTCATTCGTGTAGCTGTTTCTTCATGTGTTTTATCCTTGCAAACTTAGCTTTTCTCTTCGAGAAGCTCCCACGTCATTTGCCTCTCTAAACTCTAGCTCATGCTTCTTCTCTGAAGCTTCTTCCTTCACATATTCTGCAGCCCTTCTCATGCCAGAACTGGTTCTTCATTTGCCTGTAGTTTCCTTCTTCTCGCATTTCTATGCATGTTTCATGTTTTAGCTCCTTCATTTCCTCTGTTTCTTACTCATTCTCAACTTCAGCTTCTTTTTAAAGCCCCAGAACCCATGGCTCCTTTTGTTAATTCTTCCTCCTTCATTTGTTCACGTTTAGTTTGTTTATCATGTCAGACCAAAGCTCTTTCATGTGCTTTGCTTTTATATATATGAGTCCCTTCAGCTTGAGCCCTCTCTCCATACTTCTTTTGTTCACAAGCTTCTTCTCCATATGAGCTACCTTCATTGTCTTCACACCATCCTACATTACTGTTCCATCACGTTTTTCCTTCCCCTATTCCAGCCACGTTGCTTCCTTCATTTTCTTCAATCCTATAACTAGTTACATCTTGTTTCATACACTAAAGCTCCTTTCCACATGGTTCTTATAAGTGGTTAGCTGCTAGACCATGCATGTGAATGAATGGATAAGGGTGTGTTATTTATGATGCAATGTGAATGGAAACCTCAGCCCTAAGCTTCCACATGAACCCATGCATTAATGAATTGGTATGTTGCTATTCTTGTAAGTGTAAAATCCATGTGATTTACTCCTTTCATTCAAATTTTAATTGCCCAACAAAGAGTACACTTAAAGCCCAACTCTTCTCCTTCTCTTCTTTAACTCAAATTCTCATTTAAATATCATTTGCCCATTAAAATCTGCATAAAAGAATGGAAAGTATTAAGTAGAAATACCCAAAAATTATTTAAGATAAATTTAAGCATTAAGAGCCAATAATTTGCAAATTAATTCCTTAAATGTAAAAATGGCCAGTTAAAATCAAATTCCATTCAATTGCATTCATTATGCCATATTTAATTATTAAAATGGCTAACTATAGAGGAAATAAAATATATAAAGATGGTGTTTATCAGTAGGCCACGGGTCCAATTTTCTCAAGGATTTCAAATGGACTGATATACCTAGGCTGAGGTTCTTTACCTTCATAGACCGACCTACCCTAGTCATTGAAGACACTCGGATGAACACATAGTGTCCAATCTCAAACTCTAATGGCTTCCTTCTCTTATTAGCATAGCTTTTCTGTTTACTTTGAGCCGTAAAGAACTTTTCTCTAATCAATTCTATTTGCCAGGTGGTCTGGTCTATAATTTCAGGTCCTATTAGACTTTTCTCACCTAGCTCAACCCAACATAGAGGGGATCTACACTTTCTCCCATACAACGACTCATAAAGGGCCATCTACGTACTGGAATGGTAATTGTTATTATACACAAATTTTGCTAATGGTAAATATGCATCCTAGTTACCCTTCTTTTCTAATACACATGCCCTTAACATGTCTTCTAGGGTCTGGATGGTCCTTTCAGTTTTACCTTCTGTCTGGGGATGATATGTAGTATTGAATAGCAACTTGGTCCCTAAGGCATGCTATAATGACCTCTAAAATTTTGATGTGAACCTAGAGTCTCTATTTGATACTATGCTACTAGGTAATTTGTAACATCCCATTCTCTGAAAATGAGAGAAAACGCAAGAAACGTAACATACGGTTTCTCTGTAAACGAAACAAATTCACCGGATACAGAAGTAAGTCCCTTGAAATGATGTAGTTAAGGTCCCAAAAAATTTGGAAAGCATTCTAAACTCCTAAAAATGAGAATCCCAGGCTCAGACAAAAAGAAAAACGGAGCTGGAATGAAAAAATAATTTCATACGGAAAACTTACAAAACGTAATGGCAATAATTTTGTAATTTTGAGCAAATTTTGGAATTTACACAAGAGGGCTTTTTAAATGAAAGTATTGAGTTCTCTGGGGTTCTCAGAGGCCCTGAAAACCATGGAAAGCCTTGAGACAACTAAAGCCCCTCCGGTGGACGTTTTCCAATGTCAGTACACCCGAACTTTGACAAATTCATTTGGGAAGATTTTAGCTCTGATTTGAGTGATTTCAAAGGCATTTTACTAAAATGGGAACCTAAATTTCATAATAGAAAGATGGTTCTAAAAAAGGAGTTAAAACGAATTAGAAACGAAAATGCCAAAAATGAAGGGCAAAATGGGAATTTTTGAAAAATGCTTCCTCCTCCCCTTATATATAAGTGGAGCCCCACTCTCTCCTTCATCTAGACTCATAATTTTCTGCCCAATTTTAGAGAAGAAGGCTAGGGTTTAGGCAACCAAAGGGAGAGAAGAAGGAGGAGAAATCCAAGCTTTAAGGTATGGTTTCTTAGTAGTTTTTCATGCTTTCTTCGATCCACACCTCCTCTCCTTTATTCTCCTTTGTTTCCTTTGATTAAAATGAATTTTACAAATATGTTTTAAGGGAGAAACTTAGAAAAAAATTCGGATTTGAAGAGAGGAGCTTGAAGAAAGCAAGATTCAAGTGAGAAAAAGTAAAAAAATAAGATAAATCTTGCATCCCATGGTAGCTACTCCTCCCCCCTTCTTTTGCATATTTCACCCCATGTATGTAGATGCTAGAGGGCTGCAATTTTGAGGAAAACCAAGGGTGAATTCTATGAATTTAAGGGAGGAGAGTAAGAATATGCAAAGAAATTCAAGAAAAGACCATGGATTTTCAAGGTAGCATACCTAGGGTTTCATGGGTTCCCTTAAAAATATGATTTGATATGATTATTCTTAGGCCTAAATTAATTTTTAAATGAGTTTCTAAGATCCCTAAGAGTCTCCTCATATGCCATCTTCCATGTAGAAAACAAAGCAAACTCCATGGAGGCCAAAAGGAGACATAGGCTCAGCCTAAAGGGGATGAGACACCTGGGGAGAGTTTTAAAATTTTCTAAGTCCATTCTTGAGTCATATATGATAAATGAAAATGAAGGGAGGCCTTGGGAAAAATTTAGAACCCATAACAAGTGAGTTGGTGCTTTATGTTCTATATTATGACTTAAAGAAGCAACATATAGTTAGGCTCTTGGTTTTAATTGTGTGATGACTCCAGGAGGATTAAAAGGAGTCAAGAATCATATTTGAAAGGAAAGAATGGAGCTTAGAATTTATTTGAGGGGTGTTGCTTCATTAGGTGTAATTATAGAATCATAATGAGGTTATAAGCCAAGCTAGTATCTAAGCAAATTTTATGGCTTTAGAATTGAGTCCATGAACCTAATTGGCTTCCATAAATTGTGTTTAGGCCAAGAGAAACCACTCCTACACTTTTGTGTGTGTGTTTGAAATTTAATTGAGTTATAAACCCCATCTAGGCCGAAATTAAACTAGGTAGGCCAAGGTTAGGGACTAATAGAGACCCAATAATTTTAGGTGCAAACCCAACCTTTTATTATGAGACTTGGCCCAAGAGAAAGCACTTAGTGATGGCCCAATAACCCTTGTGCAGACCCAAATCAATTGAGTATTTCAAACTTGGTCTGACCCAATTAAATTTCTGCAACCCAATACATTAAAGCTGGCCTAACAAGGTTTAAATCAGAACCCACTAGCAATTAGACCTTTGAGTCAGCCCATGACCCGCATTAAACCCAACTTAAACCTAACTAAAACCCTAAACACTTCAGTCCTTCCACATTTTGCTAAAACATAAACACATAATTCATTTTCGGAGGTTTGGAGGGAGGCTAGGGTTTGGGGCAAGAAATCCATCATTTCTCACTTCTAAGCTCAAAATCAGCCAAGGTACTTGTTACATAACTTAATCCCCTTCTCTTTCTCTTCAATTTGACCCCATTAGTTTCTTATTTAAAGCATTTTCACTATACCCAAAATCTGAAATATGGTTGTTTGGTATTTTCCTAGAGGATTTTCGGAGGTAGAGGCTAGGAGGGACATTGGGTAAGTGTAAACTCTCTATTCTATTGTACTTTTCTACTGGTTTAAGACCCCCATGGTTGATTTATAGTATGGGTATAAAGTCTGTATGAATCTGCTTAAGAATTAGGGTGATATATTGAGGTTTCTAGTACAGGCCATATTCAATATGAATTTGGGGATTTGTAGTGGCTGGGTAAGCATCTTCCGGGTAGCCATTAGTATTTTAATTCCCTGGGTACTTGTTGCCACTATACATTATGATTTAAAGTAGTAATCTTTTGATGTTATGGTTATAGGGAGATTTTGGCACTGCTAGTGGCTTTTCAATTTCCACAGAGTGAGGTAACCAAGGTTTATGCTAATTCCATGCATATGTCTATTTTAATTTGGTATTTTCTATATGATTATGATTTTGATTCTAAATGAATTGGTTAGCTATCTGTTATATGTGATTAGACCTTGTAAGTCCATGGTGGAGCTGTGGGGTGGCTGCCACCCGTACATGTGCTTCAATCGGGCACCGGGTTATGATCAAACCCCAGATACGCTGAGCCCTAGTTGTGCTTGTTGGGGAGTAGGTGCCTTGGACGGGTCTCCCCCAGTGTTATTGGCCTATAACATGTGAAATTGTGATTGCTAGTATGGGATAGTAATCATAGATAGCTTAATTGTTTCATTTACTGATATGGCTGGTATGTTTTCTGATGCTTATGTGAAATTTTGCATATATGTTGATTAAACTGGAATATATGAATGGAATATGCCTTGGTTACTGAGATTTACATCTCACCCCATTTCATGGGATTATACTTTCAGGTGAAGGCCCTTCGGGTAAGGATAAGGGGAAGCAAGTGGATGAAAATCCATGAGCTCTAGCCATGTGTGGAGGAAGCTACACTTGGGCTAATCTAAGTAGAGTAGATGCAATTTTGTTAATCTTTTATATATCATTATTATGTAATCATGTTGCCAAGTGTAGGCTCATATATTTTGATTACTTAGGATGTATCTATTGAGGAGTTAGCCTCATCTTAGCTTGGTATTAGATGTATGAACCTATAACCCCTGATGTATGAATTTTACTAAATTTATAGTATGGTATATTATTGGAAGTATAATTATATGATGCATTAGATGTTGATATATACCATTGATGTATGAAATCTTTAACAGAATGTATGTCAAATGTTAATTGTCAATAGTTCATGAATTCTTATTGTTATTACTCTATGGACTTGCTGATATAGGGTAGTTGGAGGAGTAGAAATTAACATTTAAGTTTTGAATTGGTAATGGTAGAATAGCTAGGTAAATAAGATAGATAAATACCATTAGAGTCATATGAAATGAGGGGGAGGGGTCCTAGGGTGTTCTCAAGAAGAGAATTAGAGTGCATGGAATGAAATTTGGGAGATGTAGTTACAGGAGGGAGTCACATCGTGGCTAGGAAGGCCTCGCCATGGCCTGGAGAGTAACAGTGGTGAGGAACGCTATGGCTGAGCGCGAAAAAAATCACCCAAGAAGGTGGCAGAAAGAAACCCCGTCGCGGCGCAACAGGTCTTATCGCGATACAAGTCGAGGAAACTAGGTAAGGAGTGTATAGTAGCAAGCCTCGCCGCTGCGCAAGTGTATCCTGCCAAGGCGAGAATCATTAGACTTTGAATAGTAGCTTTAGGAGGCATTTCTGCCATGACACTAAGTAAGTTTGCCGCGGCGATGGTCCAACTCATCACGGCGCATGAGTTGCCCAATAAGATTCCCGAGAGTAACTTAGCCACAACGCGAAAAGTTAGGGCCGTGGCACAATGTGAAAAACTTAGTTTTTGAGCTTTAGTACCTAACTTAGCTGTGGCGGGAGAGTTTCAAGTTGCGGCGAAGGTTCCCAAACTCTTACCTTTAGCCTAGAAACCCCAGTTTCTTCAATGGTAATACTAGGAAATGATATAGGAACACTTGTGGGAGCTTCTTGTGTGTTGAAATTGATGGATGGATGAATCATAAACCCTTCATGATAGTACAATTTCTTTTTATGCATTCTCACAATTGTGATTGTATAGTTAATGAACCTAATATTATCAAGGTCTAAATTTTCCTATAATTTTCACAATGTATTTAATTTTAATGACTCTAAACCTTGATCATTAAGCATTAATCGTGTATTTAACCATAATTACCATAATTAGAAGATAGGGTCATCACACAAAGAAAGTGAGAAAAAGTCCCGGCCTACAGAGATAAAGTTAGTAGTACACAGAGAAGATAGGATCATTAAAAGAGAAAACTCTTTAAGGGAGCTATAATCCCAGTAAGCAATTGAGATATGAGGCCTATGATAGAAAGAAATGTGAATTTTAATCATGGGGTGAGCTAGTAAGAAAGAACGCAAAGATGGATAGTGGACGGTACATGTAAATAAGTAAACAAACAGACAGAAATCTTTGATGCCTATAATGATCAGAAAAAGATGATGAGATACTATGAGAAGCCATTGGGAGAGAATACGGGAGACATGATACAAAATGAGTTACCTCCCAATTAATATAAATGAGTCCATTGAAAAGAATATTAACCCTACAGACGAGTTGAAACTAATCAAATATGATTAGTAAGCTCTCCCAGGATAGGCCTCCAAAATTAGAAATTTCTTTTCCTTATAAGATGAACTAGCTAATGCTTTATAATAATAGAGCCCTCATTAAGGGCTAGTAATGAAAAATTCCTTGGCTAAGAGAAAGTTCAAACGAGTGAAATCGCTGAGCGAAAACGCATAAAGCCAGGAAGAAGAAGAAAAAAAGAGCAGTTAGCCAGAAAAGAAAAGAGTAAGAAGAAAAGCATACCTCAAATTTCAAGGACGAAATTTATTTAAAAGGGGAGAAATGCAACATCCAATTCTCTGAAAATGAGAGAAAACCCAATAAACGTAACGTACGGTTTGTTCGTAAATTAAAGAAATTCACCAGATACAAAAGCAAGTCCCCTCAAATGATGTAGTTAAGGTCTCAAAAAATTTGGGAAGCATTCTAGACTCCTAAAAATGAGAATCCCAAGCTCAGACGGAAAGAAAAATGGAGCTAGAATGAAGAAATAATTTCTTACGAAAACTTACAAAACGTAATGGCATTTTCATAATTTTGAGCAAATTTTGGGATTTACATAGGAGGGCTTTTTAAATGAAAGTTTTAAGTTCTTCTGGGTTTTCAGAAGCCCTGAAAACCATGAAAAGCCTCGAGACAACTAAAGCCCCTCCAGTGGACATTTTTCAACTTCGGTGCACCCAGAGTTTGATAGATTCATTTGGGAAGGTTTTAGCTCCGATTTGAGTGATTTCAAAGGCATTTTACTAAATTGGGAACCTAAATTTCATAATGGAAAAGACAGTTCTAAAAAAGGAGCTAAAACGAATTAGAAACAAAAATACTAAAAACAAAGGGCAAAATGAGAATTTTTGAAAAATGCTTTTTCCTCCCCTTTATATATAAGTGGCGCCCCACTCTCTCCTTCATCTAGACTCAGAATGTTCTGCCCAATTTCAGAGAAGAATGCTAGGGTTTAGGCAACCAAAGGGAGAGAAGAAGGAGGAGAAATCCAAGCTTTAAGGTATAGTTTCTTAGTAGTTTTTCATGCCTTCTTCCATCCACACCTTCTCTCCTTCATTCTCCTTTGTTTCCTTTGATTAAAATGAAGTTTATAAATATGTTTTAATGGAGAAACTTAGGGGAAAATTCGGATTTGAAGAGAGGAGCTTGAAGAAAGCAAGATTCAAGATTCAAGTGAGAAAAAGTAAAAAAAACAAGGTAAATCTTGCATCCCATGGTAGCTACTCCTCCCCCCTTCTTCTGCATATTTCACCCCATGTATGTAGATGCTAGAGGGCTGCAATTTTGAGGAGAACCAAGGGTGAATTCTATGAATTTAAGGGAGGAGAGTAAGAATATGCAAAGAAATTCAAGAAAAGACCATGGATTTTCAAGGTAGCATACCTAGGGTTTCATGTGTTCCCTTGAAAATCTGATTTGATATGATTATTCCTATGCCTAAATGAATATTTAAATGAGTTCTTAAGATCCCTAGGAGTCTCCCCATATGCATCTTCCATGTAGAAAACAAAGCAAACTCCATGGAGGCCAAAAGGAGACATAGGCTCGGCCTAAAGGGGATGAGAGACCTGGGGAGAGTTTTAAAATTTTCTAAGTCCATTCTTGAGTCATATATGATGAATGAAAATGAAGGGAGGCCTTGGAAAAAATTTAGAACCCATAGAAAGTGAGTTGATGCTTTATGTTCCATATTATGACTTAAAGAAGTAACATATAGTTAGGCTCTTGGTTTTAATTGTGTGATGACTCCAAGAGGCTTAAAAGGAGTCAAGAATCATATTTGAAAGGAAAGAATGGAGCCAAGAATTTATTTGAGGGGTGTTGCTTTATTAGGTACAATTATGGAATCATAATAAGGTTAGAAGTCAAGTTAGTGTCTAAGCAAATTTTATGGCCTTAGAATTAAGTCCATGAACCTAATTGACTTCCATAAATTGTGTTTAGGCCAAGTGAAACCACCTTCACACTTTTGTGTGTGTGTGACCAAAAGAGGAGGCTTGGATTCAAAAGAAAAAGTGTGTGATTGTGTACAAGGTAGCTCTTTCCACCTTCTCTCATGCATAGATGTGTGTTTAGCTTGTCTTAGAATGTGTGTATGTGTATTTTCAAGCCATGAAAAGTATGCTAGCATGATTTCATATGTCATAATTTCATGATGACATATTACGTTTCTAAATGATGTTTGTTTAGGTTTGCTTGAGTGTAAAGAGGCCAAAAACTCTTAGCCATGGTGAGGATGAGCCAAGAACCTTTAAAATTGGTTGAGACAAAGCAAGGAGTCTCACAAAAGTAAGATAGACTCCCAATAGTATGGTTGAGTTCAAGAATCTCTTAAAGAATGGGTGAGGTAAGTCCAAAATCCATGAGGAAAAGGGTGAGGCCAATCTGTCCACTTGGCAAGCCTTTGAATGCCTTGTATGATTTACTTACATGCCAAGCTTGCTCCTTGAATGTTCATGTCACCTATTATATCCATGCATGCAGTTTTAAGACTTGCTTTGCATATGTTATGTATGATTGAAAGAGAGATGAGCTATTAGGATTCTTTGAATCTCATCCCCTCCTCTCCAATATTCTAACATGCTAGGTGGACCAAGAAAGTAAGGTAATGGAAGCCAACCACCTTAAGGATGAGAGGATGATAACTAAGTGCTTGAATTTTGTTACTTTGAAACCATACAATTGGTAAATGATGTAATTCATAGATGTATATGCATTATGATGTCATGAACATATGTAATTATGATAATATGTCATGTATGAATGAGAGAATATGTTATGTGACCATTAGAATGTGATTTGAACAGGTTTTGGCAAATGAGTATTCTTGGATGACATTATGAAAATGTGTATAAGTATGGATGAGATGGCTAAAATAAGATGCATGAGGGTTGGGACCATTTGGGCAGCTCATACAAATCCTAATTATGCTTTTAAACTTCCCCAAGAGGTACCAAACCCTAAGAAAGTCATTTGGACATTTTGATATCCCAAATGGAGCCAAAATTAACCATAATGGAACCCTATATCATTTTTTATCCAAATGACCTCTTCTTGATATGAGATTTGGCAGACAATTAGAGTTTGTTAAGAGATTTTTGGGAAGCTGAAGAATAGAATTTTTGGATATCCAAAGAATATTTGATGAATTTTCAAATTTGGCAAATTTTCTGGTTTTGGTCATGTCATTGTTTACTCAAGTCCAAAAATGAAGTCTATCACATAGGGCTCAAATGAAATCCAATTGCCATGAAATTTTATACAGAGAAACTAGACATTCCCAGTGACTTGTTCCAACTAGAAAGACCTCATTTGGATATCTAGAATGGGAGATATGAATTTTGAAAGAATCTGTCTAGTATTAGGAAGCTCATCCAACCTCAGTTATTGTTTGATTGGATTTCAAGGTCTGGGCATGCCTGAACCGGTCTGGAGTTATTTTTTCCCTCTAGCTAACATCCACATCTTACCATATTGGTATCATTTTCATAGATGGGATATTTTTGGAATTAATTGGATATTTTTAAAATTTGCTACAAAATTCTGTGATAACACTAATGGACAGCCTAATCTCTGAAAAATTTTGCATGTCAAACGTCCTCTGTATTAGATGTTATGATCTGTACATATTTTTAGCATAAATTAAACATGTGTAGCTTTCTAGAATAGCTAAGAATGTATGATTTTGATATTTCTAGAATTAGTTATGATTTTTCAAATTTGTGACAAAAAAAAGGATAAATCTGGCCGAAATTGAATATATATGTTTTGAGCTTCCTATTGAGTTCCTTGAGATGTAGGTCAATTTTGATAATGCAAATAAGTTGTATCCATGGAATTAAATATGAGAAAGTGATGAATGAGCTCACATGATTCACATGACACTAAATGAAATTTTTTTATACGATGCAACGCAAAGAAATGTATTATTTTTAATGGATTTTTCTTACTTCCTTTATGGAATGTATCATATGAGCATGTAAATGTGATAGATATGAGCTAGAATTATGGTGTTACATAATCCACGAAGTCATACCATCTCCCTTATATACAATTGGGCTAACTTATCCAGTGTATGAGTAGCCTCGATAGCTAAAAAGTATACATTGTCAGTCTATCCATAACTAGCCAGATAGCATTATGTCCAGAGGATGTCCTAGATAACCTGATAATAAAGCCTATAGCTATACTATCCTACTTCGACTTAGGGTTGGGGGTTGCAACAACCCAGCGGGTTTCTAATGTTATATCTTTACCTTCTAACACACTAGGTATCTAGCCATATAATTGGTTGTCATTTTTCATTCCTGCCCACCAAAAAATTCTTTTCAAATCCTGATACATCTTGGTGGCACCTAGATGGATAGTGTATCGACTCTTATGTGCTTTTTCTAAAATTCTTTCTCTTAACAAATTTTGATTAGGCACACAGATTCTACCCTGGTATACTATCATACCTTTCTCAGACATCTTGAAATCTGAGGTCCTACTCTAGGAACTATCTTTCTTGACCTGACTCAAGAACTCATCCTCTTTCTAGGTATCTATGATTTGGGTTCTTAATTCATTTTCAATTCAGGTTTTACTCAGATATAATCTACCTGATAACACCTGATAAGAGGGGTTTAGATTTTTAATTCTCTATGAGTTCCTATTCCCTAATCATCATATGGGCTGCATGGATGGACTTCCTACTCAGGGCATCAGCCACCACATTGGCTTTGCTTGGATGATGCTTCAAAGTATAATCATAATCTTTTAGGAATTCCATCAATCTCCTTTGTCTCATGCTCAGTTCCTTCTGATCAAATAGGTACTTCAAACTCTTATAGTCACTATAAATTTCTAGGGTAGCCCCATACAAATAATGCCTCCAGATTTTAAGAGCAAACACTACTGCAGTTAACTCCAGGTCATGTGTGGGATAATTCTCCTCATGAAGCCTCAACTACCTAGAGGCATATGCCACTACTCTACCCTGCTACATTAACACACATCATCTTAACCCTTTTTTTGAAGTATCACTATAAACCACAAATGGTTCACTAGGGTCAGGGATAATCATTAGAGGGGCAGTAGTCAACTGGAGTTTCAACTCCTGGAAACTCCTTTCACATCTATCATCCCACATTAAAAGTTTTTCTTTCCTAGTCAGCCTCGTCAGTGGTAAAGGTATCTGAGGAAAGCCCTAAATAAACTATCTATAGTACCTTGCCAAACCTATGAAACTCCTAACCTCAGTGATGGTTCTAGGTCTATCCCACTATAACATAGTTTCTACTTTATGAAGATCAACCACAACCTTTTTCTGTGATATCACATGACTTAAAAATCTCATCTCGGTTAGCCAAAACTCACAATTACTAAGTTTGGCATAAAACTTTTTATCTTTTAAGGTCTTTAGGGTTAGTCTTAGATGCCTTTCGTGCTCCTCAAAAGATCTAGAGTACACTAGGATATCATTAATGAAGACCACCATAAACTTATCTAGATATAGTCTGAATACCTTGTTTATATAATCTATAAACACAGCAAGTGCATTTGTTAGCTTAAATGACATCACTAGGGACTCATAGTGTCCATATCTCATTTTGAAGGTCATCTTTGAGACATCTTCAGTTCTCACTCTTAACTAGTGGTACCCAGATCTAAGATCTATCTTGGAGAACACAGATGCCCTAGCTAACTGATCTAACAAATCATCAATTCGAAGGAGAGGATATTTATTCTTGATGGTAACTTTATTCAACTCCCTATAGTCTATGCACAATCTTAAGCTACCATCATTCTTTCTCACAAATAATACTGAAGCTCCCCAAGGTAAAACACCTCCTTTATATACTTTTTCAACTTAGTGAGCTTAGTGGAAGAGATCCTGTAAGGAGCCTTGGATACCGGTCCAACCCCAGGCACTATGTTTATAGGGAACTTGATCTCTCTCTTAGGGGGTAGACTACTAAAGTCAAAATCTTTAGGAAAAACCTATAAAAATTTTCTGGCAATTGGGATCTCCTCTACCCATTCTTCTACCTCAGCCTGAATAGAGAAAAAGACTAGAAACCCTTGACATCTATGTTCTAAGTGTCTCTCAGCCTGGGCAATAGTCACAAAGGATAATTTAGCCCCTATCCTAGGTATGGTCCCACAAGTAGGTAGAGAAATGGATCTGTGTTCACAATCAAGCATGGCATTATTCATAACCATCCAATTCATGCCAACAATCAAATCAATGTCATGGAAGGGCATACAAATCAAATTAATGGTAGTATGAAAATGATTAAACTAAACAGTGACATTCAAGCAAGTATGGAAACTAACAACGTGGCCTCCAATGGGTGTAGTGATAGATAAATCAAATGGGAAAGTACTAATGGCCAAACCTAATCGCCTCACACAATCATAGGACATAAACGAGTGATGTAATGTTCGATTTTTGTTAAAACGATAGAAATAGATACGTTTCCAAAGTAAGTCCTCTGAAATAAATTGGTTAAGGTCTAAAAAAATTAGAATGATAATCTAGACATTAAGTAATGAATTTAGGAGGTCAGTGATACCCTGAAATAGAGGCCAAAATAACCAGACGGAAAGTAACAAAATAGCTACGTAACGTAATGACATTTTTGTAATTTTGGAAAAATTTTAGAATTCTCATAGGAGGGCTTTTTAAATGAAAATTTTGAATTTTGTAGGGTTCTTAAAGGCCATAAAAACCATGGGAAGCCCTATGACAGTTAAAACCCCTCAAATGTACATTTTTTAATATCGGTTGACCTAAATTTTGACCCTTTCATTCAGCAAGGTTTTAGCTTTAATTTGAGTGATTCTAAAGGCATTTTATAAGATTGAGGACCTAGAATTTATGATGGAAAAGATGGTTCTAAAAAAGGAGCTAAAACGAACTAAAAATGAAAATGCCAAGATTAAGGGACATAAATGGATTTTTTTAAAGCAAATTGTTGAAGCATCTATAAGTTTCACACCACTTCTTCTCCCTTCCCCACTTACTTTTTTCTATCAAAAAATAGAGAGAGAGACCAAAAAATTCAGGTGCACAAGAGAGGAGAGAAAGGGAGGAGAAAAGGCCAAGATAAAGGTATGAAATCAATGGAATTTCTTAGTCTTTCCTTTAGAAAAGTTGTTCTTTTCCTTCTCCTCTTTCTTTCTATGGTTTTGTTGAAATTTTTAGGTCTATTTTGAGGGAAGAATAGAGGGGAGATTTTTGGAATTCAAAGGGAGAATCTAAGCAAAGGAAGAAGCATCCAAGAAAGGCTAGAAATCCAAGGTAATTTGCTACTTTCTAAGCTTGAATCTCCTTGATCTTCTTCCCCTTCATTTCGCCTCATGTATGGACAGCCAAGGAGAAATGAAATTTGAACCAAACCAAGGATGAATCTTAGGAAAATGAGGGAGAAGAATAAGAATATGGAAAAGAAACAATAAAATAATCATTAGATTTCAAGATAGAAAAGTTAGGGTTTCAAGTGCTCCTTTAAAATTCTGTTTTGATACAAGAATTCCTAGGCCAAAATAAGTGTTTGAATGAGTTCTAGAGATCCATAAGAATCTTCCCACATCCATCTTCCATCAAGAAAACAAAGCAAACTCATTTTGTGCTCATATAGGGTATGGTTTTGGCCTAGGCTAGAAAGAGTACCAAGGTATAGTTTTAATTTGTTTCAAGCTTGATTTTGAGTCATATATGATGGAAGAGGATAAGAGGAATCCTTGGAAAAATTTTAAAAGCCATGGATAGTGAGATGTAACTTTAGGTTCCATATTATGCCTTAAAGAAGCAACACCTAACTAAGCTCATTGAATTAATTGTTTAATAACTCCAAGAGGCTTAAAAGGAGTCAAGAATCATAAATGGATAGAAAGAGTGGAGCCAAGATTATGTTTCCCTAAGATTGCTTCATTTAGTGCATTATGAAACCATAAATGAGACATAAGGACAACCCAACTTTTGACATGAATATATAGCCTTAAAAATTATTCTAAGAGTGTAATTGGCTTCCATATTATATGTTTAGGCCAAAGGAAACAAGTCCCACCTTCTTGTGAGTATGTGGCTATGGGAAAGGAACTAAGTTTATGGAAGAAAGTGTGCAAGTATAACAAAGGTAGCTCTTTCTTCTTTCTCTCATGCATAAGTGGATGTTTATCTTATCTTTGAATGTGTGTATGTATGTTTTGAGCTATGAAAAATGTCTTAACATGTATCTATATGCCATGGTACCATGATGTTACATTATGTCTTTAAATGATGCTTTGTGTATTTGCTTTGGTTTGCTTGGGTGTGGTGAACCCAAGAACCCACTAGCCATGGTGAGGATAAGCCAAGAACCCTCAAGAATGGTTGGGACAAAGCCAAGAGTCTCCCAGTGTAAGGCCTAGTTCAAATCCTTTAAGAAAAAGAGTGAGGCAAGTCCAAAATCCTTGAAGAGAATGGGTGAGGCTAAATCACTTACTTGGCAAGCCTATATATGTTTTGTATGACTTCTTGAATGCTAGAAATGTTTCATGAATGACTACATGCTCCATGATGTTCATGCATGCAATTTTAGACATGGATTTGCATTCTTTATGTATGGTTGAAAGGGAGAAAAGCTATTGAGATTCCTAGAATCTCATCCCTTCCTCCTCACATGTTTAACATGTCTAGGTAGACCAAGTGAGCTAAGGAATGGAAGCCACCAAGCCTAAAAGAAGAAGATTAACAACAAAGTATGGAATTTTGCCATTTTGTAGCCATATGAGTGGCATATGATGTAATCCAATATTGCATATGATGTATGAGCTTATGACCATATGTAATTATATGAATGAATGATGTATGAATGAGATTTGATGCCATATGTATGTTATAGTATAAATTGGATATTGAATGGCAAGAACTAGCTTGTATAGTCTTGGTTATATCTTAGGGTGAAAGTGTGAGTTTATGAAATCTAGGTTTATACACCTTTGAGACATGTTTAGTAGACTATTTTGGTGCTTTGCCACATGCTCAAGTGGCCATGGTTGTCTTAGAAGCAATTTTGGACCTTTTGAGCCCTTAGAAGACACTAAAATGGCACATTTGCAACCCAATGTCAAGATCTGACCAAATGAACGAATTTACTCATGAAATTTGGCATGCATATAGAACTAATCTAGATCTTTTTGAGAAGCTAAAGACCAGATCATTTGGACCTTTTTGGAATTAATTATGATTTTTCAAAGTTGCCATTTTTATGTTGTTCTGGTATAAGCACTGTTCATATAGTCTATTTCTTGTACTATGTCATTCAAGGGCCAAATGGTGTCCAATGCTTATGAAATTTTATAAAAAAATACTAGATATGATAAGATTCCTATGGTCACTAAGATCACTCCAATTGGATATCTGAGTAGGGAGATATGAATTTTTAAAGTTTAAGGATAGTACCAATAGTGACAGGCAACCTTGGTTACTATTCCATTGATTTCTTGTAGTTAGACGTCCTTGTTGTGGTTTGGAATTATTGTTACCATAAAGTAGACATCTGTATCTTTCTAGAATAGTATAGTGTGTTTAAGTTTGATTTTTCTAGAATTAATTATGATTTTTCAAAATACATGACAGAAAACTAAAATACCAATCCGAGGCTGCACAAATATTTTCATGTATATACTCCATTAACTCGAGTTCTTGGCCACTTCATGAGATGATTTTGAGTTGTATTTACATATTTAAATATGAGAATGAGATGGATGACTTCATATGGTTTATGAGACATGAAACGAAAAATTCATATACGACATAACTCAAAATAATCTATTATTTTTTTTACTTTTCTTAAGTAAGTATATGGAACCAAGGAAATGAAAGTAAAATTGGCATGAGATGAGTTCTATAATTATGGTGTTACACTTTATTCGTATCAGAGCAAAGGTTCAAGGACTTTGATGTGGATTGTGGCTTGTGAATATGAGTTGCCTTCATGTATATGAGTTTATTTGGATGAATGGAATGTAATGGTAGTGAGTGTGTTCCTTTTTTATGCTAAAGTTTGTTAATAATGTTTTAGAGAAATGGTGAACACAAGGAGAGGTAGATCTTTTAGAGAGGCTCATGCAAAGGATAGAGCCGAGCCTAGTGAGCAACTAGCTAAAGCCCTGCAGGCTATAATGGCTTGCCTGGATCAATAGCGGGTCGTGATTATGCAGTTATAGGAATGGCTTGCTAAGAGAGATAGTCAGGGCCCTACACCTCCTCCTCCCTAACCACCACAACACTCAGATCATCGCAAGTATTCAGGGGTTACACATTCTGATCTATAGTCACACATATAGATATAGTAGGCTGCTCAAACTCCACTAGCTCAGACACCTCTAGCCCCAGAGCAGCCTTCCACTAGATAGATCATTACACAATTCAGAAAGTTTGGGCCTCCCACCTTTAATGGTAAGATGAATATGGAGAATGCTGAGGCCTAGATTATGCAGCTTGAAAAGATATTCTAGGTGATGAAGTGTACCTTTGAGCAGAAAGCCACTATGGCTATTTTCTAGTTAGAGAAAGAAGCTAATTATTGGTGGAGGGGCACTGAGCCTACCCTAAGATCGAGGAACCTTCTGATTACTTAGGAGGTGTTCCTCTAGGCCTTTTATGAGAGATATCTCCCCAGGTCCATCAGAGATCAGAAGGAGTCAGAGTTTGTACTCTTGAGGTAAGCTGATGGAATGTCTATGGACCAGTACGTGGCCAAGTTTGTAGAGCTCTCCAGATATTCCTCATATTTACAGAGATATAATGATGAGTGCTAAAGAGCAGATAAGTTAGAAAAAGGTTTGCTCCCAGAGATTAGAGACAGGGTAGCTCCACAGAGAATTAAGAACTTTAATACCCTAGTTAAGATTTGCAAAGTGACAGAAGCAAACCTAAAGATGATGCAGCCTGCTTCTAGTGCCAAACCTCCTCTCCCTGAGCCTAAGAGACTTAGATAGGAGACATAAGCCACAACTACTAGCAGGAGAGGTAGTAGAAGCCAGTGGAATAGAAAAGGCAAAAGGAGAAGGACTCAATCTAGCAAAGACAGTTTTGCACCCACAGCATGTCTCCAGTGTGGCAAAAATCATGGGAATAGACCTTGTTACCTGGGGCAAAATGTATGTTACAAATGTGGTAGGCTAGGACATATGGCCAGGGATTGCACATAGGCTCCCTAGTAGTTTTCTTAGTAGAGGGAGATGGCTCCTGCACCCTAACCTTATACCCAAGGTAGAGTCTTTGCCCTGACACAGTAGGAGGCTAGTCAGTCCTCGAGTCTAATTCAAGGTACTATTATGATAAATGATTTTTCTGTGATTGCTTTATTTGATTCAGGTGCTAGCCACTCTTTCATATCATATGACTATATTAGGAGGTTAGATCTGAGTTTGCATATGCTATCCTATGATTTGCATGTATCTACCCCTATAGGAAAAAAAGCCATTGCCTTTCATGCCTACTTGAATTGTATGGTCCAGTTTAATCATTATTATACTACCATTGATTTGATATGTATGCCCTTTGTTGACATTGATATGATCATTGGTATGAACTAGATGTCTATAAATAATGCCATACTTGATTGTTCCCATAAATGTATTACTTTGCCTGAATGTGAGATTGTACCTAGTATGAGGACTGAGTTATTTATTATGACTACCTCCCAGGCTAAGAGGTCTCTAGGACATGGTTGTCAAGGATACCTAATTTTCTTTTCAATCTAGATAGAGGTAGAAGAGGGTATAGAAGAAATTCTAATAGTGAGAGAGTTCTCATAGGTATTCCCTAAAGAGATTAGTAGACTACCCATATAGAGAGTGGTTAAGTTACCTATAGACATGTACCTAGGGCAAGTTCAGTGTCTAAGGCCCCATATAGGATAGCTCCCACCAAGCTAGCTGAGCTTAAGAAACAGATAGAAGAACTTTTAGAGAAGGGTTTCATTAGACTTAGTATCTTATCGTGGGGTGCTATAGTCTTATTCATAAAGAAGAAAGACGAGAGTCTTAGACTGTGTATAGATTACCGAGAACTTAATAAAATAACCATCAAGAACAAGTACCCTCTTCCTCACATAGATGACTTCTTAGATCAATTAGTAGAAGCATTAGTCTTTTCTAAGATAGACCTCAAGTCAGGATATCATCAACTCAGAATTAAAGTTGAGGATATTCCTAAGACAACATTTAGAACTAGATATGGCATTATGAGTTTTTAGTTATGCCTTTCGGGTTGACGAATGCACCTATAGTGTTCATGGATTATATGAACAGGGTGTACTTCCTGACCTCAGAGTAAGTTTTAGTCTATAGTGATGCCTCTAAGAAAGAGTTAGGATGTGTGCTTATGCATAAAGGCTGAGTAGTAGCTTATGCCTCTGGACAGTCAAAGCCTCATGAAGAAAATTACCCTACACAAGACTTAGAGTTAGCTATAGTGGTGTTTGCTTTAAAAATATAGAGACACTACTTATATGGGCCAGCCATAGAAATTTACAGCGACCGCAAGAGCCTTAAATATTTATTTGAATAGAAAAAGTTGAACATGAGAAAGAGAAGATGGTTAGAATTTTTGAAAGACTATGATTTCACTTTGAAATACTATCCCGATAAAGCTAATGTGGTAGCTAATACCCTAAGTAGAAAATTCATACATATGGCCTGTATGATGATTAAAGAGTAGGAATTGATTGAGAGATTTAGGGATATGAAGCTCTCATGTGAGGTGTGTTCGAGAAAGTTGTTAAAGAGTGAAACTGGAATAGAAAATGACCTGAGGGATCAAATAAGAGAGGCTCAACAAATATATCACCATATAAGAAAAATTAGATCCCGGATAGCCCAAGGTAGAACTCAAGAGTTCAATCTATCTAAGGATGACATAGTGAGGTATAGGGGTAGGCTGTATGTACCTAGAAATACAGAAATTAAAGAGAGAATACTAGATGAGGCACACAAAAGTAAATACACCAGTCATCTAGGCAGTAATAAAATCTATCATGATTTGAAAAAGATGTTTTGGTGGCCTAGAATGAATGCAGATATAGCTAAATATGTCTTCTGATGTCGAGTATGTCAGGGAGTCAAGATAGAACACCAAAAGCTAGTTGGGTTATTTCACCCCCTAGACATCCCAAAGTGGAAATAAGATAGTATAGTTATGGATTTTGTCGTGGGTTTACCTAGGACATCATCGAGACATGATGCCAAATGGGTAATAATGGATAGATTAACCAAGTTAGTGCACTTTTTAGCTATGAAAGCCACTCTTATCCTAGATAAATTAGCCCAGCTATACATCCAGGAGATAGTGAGGTTACATGGTGTGCCTAGAATCATAGTGTCAGATAAAGATCCTAGGTTTACTTTGAACTTCTGGAGATCATTACAAGATGCTCTAGGTACTAAGCTTAGATTTAGTATAGTTTATTACCCCCAGACAGATGGTCAAACGGAGAAAACCATCCAAACTATAGAGGACATGTTAAGGAGTATGTATTAGAGATGAAAGGAAACTAGGATACATACTTGCCTCTAGAGGATTTTAACTATAATAATAGCTATCATGCAAGCATTCAGATAACACCATAGGAGGCATTGTATGGGAGGAAGTGTAGGTCTCCAATATGTTGGGTTGAGCTAGGAGAGAAGAGCTTAATAGGCCTAGGTTAGTGGACTAAACCTCCAGACAAATTGAGATCATAAGAAAGAAACTTCTAATGACCCAAAGTAGATATAAAAGTTATGCAAATAGATGGAGAAGGCCATTAGAGTTTAAGGTTGGAGACTATGTTTTCATGAGAGTGTCTTCAGTCACAAGGATAGGTCAGTCCATTAAAAGTAAAAAACTCGGTCCAAAATACATAGGTCTATTCCAAATTCTTGATAAAGTAGGACCTATAGCCTACAAACTTGCCCTTCCTTAAACTTGAGCTAAATTCATAATGTATTCCATGTCTTATAGCTTAAAAAGTACTAACCTGACCCCTTACATGTCATAGAGTATGAAAATGTGTAGTTATAGGATGATTTGTCATATATAGTATCACTATATCGAATCGTGGATATTAGACTCAAGCAGCTATGAAATAAGATGATACCATTAGTGAAAGTAGCTTGAAAGGGGTTATCTCTTAAAGAAGCTACTTAGGAGCTAAAAGAAGAAATGAGAAAGAAGTATCTAGAACTCTTCCCATGAGGTATGTTATCTGAATTTTGAGGACAAAATTTATTTAGGGGGGAGAATTGTAATGTCTGATTTTTGTTAAAACAACGAAAATAGATACGTTTTCAAAGTAAGTCCTCTAAAATGAATTAGTTAAGGTCTAGACAAATTAAAATGAAGGAGGCCAGAGGTACCCTGAAACAGAAGCCAAAATAACCAGACGAAAAGTAACAAAATAGCTACGTAACATAATGGCATTTTTATAATTTTGTCCAAATTTTGGAATTCTCATAGGAGGGCTTTTTAAATCGAAAAGTTGAGTTCTCTGTGGTTCTTAGAGGCTCTGAAAACCATAGGAAGCCTCGAGCTAGTTAAAACCCTTCTGATGTACGTTTTCCAATTTCAGTTGACCCAAACTTTGACCCTTTTGTTTGGGAAGCTTTTAGCCCTAATTTGAGTGATTCCAAAGGCATTTTATAAGATTAAAGACCTAAATTTTATTATGGAAAAGACAACTCTAAAAAAAAGTTAAAATGAATCGAAAACAAAAATGCCAAGATTGAGGGACATAAATAAAATTTTTAAAACAATCTCTTGAAGCTTTTATAAGTTTCATGCCACTTCTTCTCCCTTCCCCACTTACTTTTTTTTGCCTAAAAATAGAGAGAGAGACTAGAAAATTTAGGCACACAAGACAGGAGAGAAAGGGAGAAGAAAAAGCCAAGATAAAGGTATGAAATCAATGAAATTTCTTAGTCTTTCCTTTAGAAAAGTTATTATTTTCCTTCTCCTCTTTCTTTCTATAGTTTTGTTGAAGTTTTTGGGTCTATTTTGAGGGTAGAACAGATGGGAGATTTTCAAAATTCAAAGGTAGAATCCAAGCAAAGGAAGAAGCATCCAAGAAAGGCTAGAAATCCAAGGTAATTTGCTACTTTCTAAGCTTGAATCTCCTTATTCTTTTTCCCCTTCATTTCATCTCATGTATGGATAGCCAAGGAGGAATGAAATTTGAACCAAACCAAGGATGAATCTTAGGAAAATGAGGGAGAAAAACAAGAATATATAAAGGAAACAATAAAAAACCATCAGATTTCAAGTTAGAAAAGTTAGGGTTTCAAGTGTTCCTTTAAAATTCTATTTTGATACAAGAATTTCTAGGCTAAGATGAGTGTTTGAATAAGTTCTAAAGATCCCTAAGAAGCTTCCCACATGCATTTTCCATCAAGAAAACAAAATAAACTCACTTAGTGCTCATATAGGGTATGGTTTTGGCCTAGGATAGAAAGAGTACCAAGGGATAGTTTTCATTTGTTCCAAACTTGATTTTGAGTCATATATAATGGAAGAGGATAAGAGGAAGCCTTGGAAAAAGTTTAGAAGCCATGGATAGTGAGATGTAACTTTAGGTTCCATATTATGTCTTAAAGAAGTAAGACCCTACTAGGCTTCTTGAATTAATTGTGTGATGACTCCAAGAGGCTTAAAAGGAGTTAAGAATCATAAACAGATTGAAAGAGTGGAGTCAAGATTATGTTTTCCTATGGCTGCTTCATTAAGTGCATTATGAAACCATAAATGAGACATAAGCACAACCTAGCTCTATGTAGCCTTAGAATTTGTTCTAAGAGTATAATTGGCTTCCATATTATGTGTTTAGGCCAAAGGAAACATGTCCCACCTTCTTGTGAGTGTGTGGCCATGGGAGAGGAACTAAGTTTAAGGAAGAAAGTGTCCAAGTATGACAAAGGTAGTTCTTTCTTCTTTCTCTCTTGCATGGGTGGATCTTTATCTTGTCTTTGAATGTGTGTATGTATGTTTTGGGCTATAAAAATGTCTTAACATGTATCTATATGCTATGGTACCGTGATATTACATTATGTCTTCAAATAATGCTTTGTGTATTTACTTTGGTTTGCTTGAGTATGGTGAAACCAAGAACCCACTAGCCATGGTGAGATGAGCTAAGAACCCTTAAGAATGGTTAAGACAAAGCCAAGAGTCTCCTAAGTGTAAGGCATAGTTTAAAGCCTTTAAGAAAAAGGGTGAGGCAAGTCCAAAATCCTTGAAGAGAATGGGTAAGGCTAAACCACTTACTTGGTAAGCTTATGTATGTTTTGTATGACTTCTTGAATGCTAGAAATATTTCATGAATGACTATATGCTTCATGATGTTCATGCATGCATTTTTAGCCATGGATTTGCATTCTTTATCTATGGTTAAAAGGGAGAAAAGCTATTGGGATTCCTGGAATCTCATCCCTTCCTTCCCACATGTTTAACATGTCTAGGTGGACCAAGTGAACTAAGGAATGGAAGTCACCAAGCCTAAAGGAAGAAGATTGACAATAAAGTATGGAATTTTGCCATTTTGTAGCCATATGAGTGGCATATGATGTAATCCAATATTGTATATGATGTATGAGCTTATGAACATATGTAATTATATGAATGAATGATGTATGAATGAGATTTGATGCCATATGTATGTTATAGCACAAATTGGACATTGAATGGCAAGAACTAGCTTGTATAATCTTGCATATATCTTGGGCTAAGAGTGTGAGTTTATGAAATCTGGCTTTATGCACCTTTGAGACATGTTTAGTAGACCATTTTGGTGCTTTGTCACGTGCTCAAGTTGTAATGTTCGATTTTCATTAAACGACGAAAACAGATGCATTTTCAAAGCAAGTCCTCTAAAATAAATTAGTTAAGGTCTCAAAAAATTTAAGTAGCATTCTAGACTCCTAAAAGTGAGAATCCCAGGATCAAACAGAAAGAAAAATGGAGCTGGAATGAAGAAATGGATTTGAACAAAAGATTGATAAAATGTAATCGCATTTTCATAATTTCAAGCAAATTTTGAAATTCTCATAGGAGGGCTTTTTAAATGAAAGTTTTGAGTTCTCTAAGGTTCTCAGAGGCCTTGAAAACTATGGGAAGCCCCAAGACAATTAAAACCCCTCCAGTAAATGTCTTCTAATGTCGGTTGACCCAAACTTTAACAGATTCATTCAGAAAGGTTTTAACTCCAATTTGAGTAATTCCAAAGGCATTTTATTAAATTGGAAACCTAAATTTTATAATGGAAAAGACAGTTCTAAAAAAGGAGCTAAAATGAACTAGAAACAAAAATGCCAAGTCAAAGGGGCAAAATTGAAATTTTGAAAAGTTCTTCCTAACCTACCTATATATATATGAGGCACCCCACCTCCTCATTCATTTAGCCACATTTGTTTCTATCCTAAATCAGAGAAAGAACCCTAAGGGTGAGGCACACCAAGAGGAATACCGTAACAGCCAAGAAAAAGAAAAGAAAAAGAAAATAGAAAAGAAATGAGAAAAGAAAAGGGAAAGAAAAGAAAAGCTGAAAATTTTCTAAGTCTGCTAGCTACAGCCTAGCTATAGCGAATGTACCTGTTCGCTATAGCGAGAAATGGTCTAGCTATAGTAAGACTGCCTTCTAGCTATAGCGAGAAAGCTTCTAGCTATAGCGAGTTCGGGCACCCCCATACAAAATCCAGAGAGTTGCTCGCCGTAGCGAATGCCATAGCGAAGGCAGAGGTCTGGGACTTATTTGAGCTCGCCGTAGCGAGGGTTATGGCTCGCTATAGCGAGGGTTAGTCCGGAAAAGCGTGAAAATAGAGAATTTGACTTTTTAAACCATCCCAACTCATTCTTTCACTCTGTAACCGACTTAAGCTCACTTTAAGAGAGAGAAAAGGGCTGAGGAGAGAGAGAGAAGCCTAGAGGAGGAAGGAAGAACAAGAAAGGTAAGGATTTTCATTGCTTTTCTCTTAGTATGTTGCTCTTCTCCCCTTATCCTCTCTTCCCACGGTTTTAATAGTTGAAGTAGCCATGTTTTGAGCTTGGTTCAGAGGAGGGAGAGTGGAAAACCACTCTTAAGGGAGGTTAGAAGTCATGTAGCCCTCTCTTCCTTGCTTTCTCTTCTTAAGAGTTGAGAGCTTGAGAGAAGAGAAAGAATAGTTAATAAATTCTAGTGAGAGAAAGAACCCTAGCTTTGACATGCTTAGTAGGGTTGCTAGAAAGAGATCCCTAGCTTAAGAATCAAGTATTAAGGTATTAATTCCATGCTTTTGTGTGGTTAGGCTCAAGAGAAGCTCTCCCATCTAGAAGTGGTAGTGAAATCCACAAGGGAGGAGTCAAGTGAAAGAGGAAGTAGTGAATAGCTAACAAGGTAGTTCTCTCCACTTTCTCTCATGCATAATTGTGTGTTTACATTGTCTTGCTTGTGTGTATGAAGGATATGAGCTATGAGAAGTGTGTTAGCATGATGATATGTTATGAATTGAAATGATGATTTATGTGATTTGTTTTGGTTTGCTTGAGGAAATGGAAAAGCCAATAACCCTATAGCCAAGGTGAGGATGAGCCAAACCCCTAAGTTGGTTGAGACAAGAGTAAAAAGTCTCCCAAAAGTGAGGTTGACTCCCAAAGAGTAAGAGTTGAGTCTAAGGACCTCTAAAGAATGGGTAAGGGCAAATCTAAAAGCCACAAGGAAATGGGTGAGGCTAATCCAAGTACTTAGCAAGCTCCTAAATGTTATGTGTGGCCTACTCACATGTTGAGAATGTTCTCCTTATGCATGGCCAATTCATATGTTTTAAATGTTTTCATCATAGTTTTATATGCTAACATGCCATACATGCATAATGAGACTTGTTGCATGCGATATATGTATGATTGAATGAGAGTTGAACTACTGGGATTCTCCGAATCTCACCCTCCCTCTCCACCATCCAACCATGCCAGGTGGGCCAAGTGAGATTAGAGATGGGAACCACCACCAAGCATGAAGCTAGGGGAAGCTAAAGGAGAGTGTAAAGGCTTCTTGTAATGTGTTGTACATGAGAGTTGTATATGTAAAGTACTGATGTATATGATGTAGTTCTTAAGAGTTTTTGTAAGATAATGTATGTATGAATGATGAATGTATGAGAATGAAGTTTATGATGAATGAAGAGGCAATTTTGATATGCAATACTCAAAGTAGTATAAACTATATGGGTGCATAAGTGGGCATGGGATAGTGAGTTTCCCCAATCTAAGTTATTAGACACTTGAGGCATGATTGATAGCTCCTATAGATGCTTTCTCATGTGCTCAAAGAGTCATAGAAGTAGAAAAGCCAAGATTGGACCCTATGAACCCCACTTTTGGCCAAGAAAGGGCCTTCTTGTACATGATGTCATAGATTAGCCATATGACCTCTCCTTGTTATGAGATTTGACATGTAGCTAGATTATGTTTAGAACTTTATGGGAAGCTATAGTTTATGTCATTTAGAGGTCTATAGCATTTTCTATGATTTTTTCAAAGTTGACATCAGAAAATCGGATTTCGGAAATCACTGTTCATTTGGTCAGTTTGTGAAACGTGTCATCTGAGGGGGCAAACGTAGTCCAATGGCTACAAAATTTTATACACAGAAACTAGATGGTCACAGTGACTTGTAAGAACTCGAATCACCTCATTTAGAGGTCTAGAGAGGAAGTTATGCAATTTCGAAGTTCCTGCCCAGAATCAGACACCCAACCAGACCCGAAGTACTGTTTCATCGGTTTCCGGGAAATTGGCTTGGTGAAATGATCTGGAGATATTTTTTTCCTCTAGATAACATCCATATCTTTCCGTAGAGATATATTTTATGAGCATTGTATTTTTTTGGAATTAGTTAGACATTTTCAAAGTCCATATCAGTAAACTGTGACAGCAAAGAAGCCCCCTCTGACCAGTGAACGATTTTGATGTCAAACGTAGAGTATGTGAGATAATGAGTTCTAATTATTTTTAGTATGAAGTAGACATCTCAAGATTTCTAGAATGACCCAGATCATGCAGTTACGATTTTTCTACATTTAGTTACGGATTTTCAAACTTAGCCCAGAAATGAAGCAAAATCTGCCAAGAACGAAAATGCATGTCTCCAATCCCTTTTTGCTTTCCATGAGTTTAAAGCATATTGTGGGGATTGAAATAAGTCTTAATAGTGTAATTGAGCATGGGGAAGCATAGAGAGAGCTCAACCAGTCCATATTACTTCTAAGTGGATCTCTACCCACACATAGTGCCATAGAGAAAGAAGCATAAGGTAGAGTAAATTATCTCCCTTGTGAGTTCCGCACGTGCATATGAGTAAGAGGGCATCTTGGGTATGAGCTAGAGGTTAAGGTGTTACAAATACCGCAATAACCCAGTCCCAAATTGCTCCCATCTCTAGGGTTCATCATCATATCTTTAGGGGTAAGAGGAATATCGCAACAACTCAATAAATTTTGCCATAGATTGATCTACAATCATCTCATCTGTTTACCTCAAACCCATAAATTTCATTTCCTTCTGCTTTCATACTGAACTGGGGAAGTATTTTTCATAAAACTTTACCAGAAGTTTTCCCAAGTAATTTGAATATTCTTGGTCTGCATTAGGGGTTTTGTGCTATGCCACCATCTATCGACTTCTTTCTATAACATAAATGTGGCGAGCTGCTTTTTCTACTTTATGGTACAATCCATCACTACAAATATTTTCTCTAGCTCTATAACCCATCCCTCTGCCTTATTTGCATCCAATTCCCCATCAAATGAGGATAGACTATTTTTTCTAAATGATTTTGGTAACTTTTGAATAGGTATCTGGGTCTGAGCTGGCTCTTGGGGAGGTGCAGGTGGATTGCCAGAGATAGAAGGCTGGGGTATACGTGCTTCTCTCCTTGCCTCCCTTGCCTCTTCTTGCTTGGCTAGGGTATCTTAGAACCATATTATCATCTCATGCTATTGTTGTGCAATATATCTCTATTATTCCAGCATCTTCTGCTATTGGCCCCTCATGGTCTCATATCTGTCAAGCCTCTCTATGATGGTGCGTAGAGGGTCCTCAGACTCATCCCTCTAAGCCCTAAGTGGCTTGCCTTTACCTCTGCCCTGTCTAGTCTCCATCATCTTATCTAAAAAGAATCACTATCTTTAGCACACAGTTGCATTTTAAGCATATATACACTTAATTCATGGAAATTCACACTGCAACATAGGCTATTCATATAATCAAGGAGCCAAACACTGAGTAAAGTGCTTGAACCTTTGCTCTGATACCAAAATGTCATACCATACTTCATTATCTGGAAAATCATAATTAATTCTCAAAAAATTAAAATCAAGCAAATCATAACTTTATGGAAATCTCTAGATGTCAACTATAGGTTAAAAATCATTCTAGGCCATGAAAACTTAGCTGGACCATAATTGACAACAAAAAAGCACTAAACGTCCGACTGCCCAAGTTTGCTATCATAAGTTACTAATATAAACTTCAAAAATTCATAACAAATTCTAGAAAAATAAAAACTAAGAAAACCATATTATAAAATTCTACAAATGTTAACTTGACGGTAAAAATAATGCCAAACCAAAATAGAAGCGTTTAGCCCCTAAAAACTAATGGAATAGTAATAGAGGTCTGGCTGTGCCCCTGATACTGATCTAGAATTTCAAAAATTCTTTTCTCTCTCTATATAAATCCAAATAAGGTTCTCTCAAGTGCTATAGAAATTTTATCATATCTAGTTTATGATTGTAAAATTTCACAACCATTGGACAATAATTGGCCTATGAGTGACATAAGTAAAGAATCTGACCATTTGCATAATAACAATGCCAAAACTGTCAAAAATTGCCAATTTTGAAAAATCACCAAAAATTCTCTAGAGATCCAAATAATATGCACTTTATCTTTCCAAAAAGTTATAGATGAGACCTATATGCATGCCAAATTTAAGGCCAAGAAAAACTCATTTGGTCAAATCTTGACGTAGCTCAAGAATATGGAAAATTTGGCACCATATAATGGGTCAAAGTGAGTCCAAATGGCTTCTTAATTTCTTTATCACTTTTTGGGTAAGTTTTAAAGCATAAACATAGCATGTATGTGATTCCTAAGTGGTCCAACACATCACACATCTCAAACTCACTATGCCACATACAAGAATACACAATCAAGGATAGGCCACCAAGTAATCAAAATGCATTATCTCATTCATTTGGCTACCACTTTGATTCATACACTATCTTTACACATCTTTTACATTTGCCCAAGGGCTTATATCTTAAAAATAATATGTACATTCAACCTTTCACAATCCATTGCATCAAAATCTACACTAGTACCAAAATATAACTAATCATGTTCCTCGGATTGCACTTTGATCTCCTTGAGCTCCATCTAAATATGGTTAGATAGAAGAGGGAAGGGGTAAGATTTAAAGAATCTCAATAGCTCAAACACCCATTCAAGTAAGCAATCATGGCATACAAATATGTCAAAGTACACAAGTAGCATTCAACCCTATTAAAAGTCATTCAAACCATAATTTACATGCCATGGAAACATATCAAAGCCAAGAGTAAGTTCTAAGGATTCTTGGTCTAGTTTCACCCCATTTTTGGGACTTTTGGATTAGCCTCACCCTTGGTCTAGGGACTTTTGACTTGGTCTCACTCATCCATGAGGCTTTTGGCCTTGTTTTACTCAAGCCTAGAGACTTTTAGCTTCACCTCACCCATTTCAAGGGACTTTTGGTACTACTTTACCTTTAAGAGCAAATTTCACAACCTAAAACATAATTCAAGCAACATATTAGTACCAAAATAACAAGGCAACATCAAATGGAATATCTCATAATATAAATGCATATACAACATACAATGACCATCATACATCTAAGAATGAAAACAAGAAGGAGTGAAGAGCTACCTTAGCAATTAAACACAAGCTTCTTTCTTGATTACTCTTTTCCCTTTTTGGTCTTGTAACACCATAATTACTAAGCTCATCTCATGTTATTTCTAAGCTTACATCCTTGGATCATACAAATTTACCAAGGAAAGTCCATTAAGAAATTAATTAAATTTGCATTATGTCGTAGATAAATTTTTTGTTTCATGTCCCATGGACCATATGAAGTCATCCATCTCATTTTTACATTTAAATACACAAATGCAACTCAAAACCATCTCAAAAAGTGGCCAAGAACTCAAGCTAATGGAGTATATACATGAAAATAATGTGTGCAGCCTCAAATTGAAATTCTAGTTTTCTATTATGAACTTTGAAAAATCATAACTAATTCTAGAAAGCTCAAAATCAAGCACAATATACCATTCTGGAAAGCTACAAATGTCTACTTTGTGCTAGAAATAATTCTAGACCAAATTAGGGATGTCTAGCCACTAGAAATTGATAGAACAGTAACCAAGGTTGCCTGTCACTATCGGTACTATCTATGAACTTCAAAAATTCATATCTCCCTGCTCAGATGTCCAATTAGGGTGATCTTGGTGGCCATAGAAATATTATTATGTCTAATTTATTCTTATAAAATTTCATGAGCATTGGACATCATTTGGCTCTCTAATGACACAGTACAAGGAACTGACCATATAAACAATATTTATACCAAATCAGGAGAAAAATGCCAACTTTGAGAAATCATAATTAATTCCACAAAGCTCCAAATAATCTAGTCTCAAAAAGATCTGAATCAGACCTATTAGCATGCCAAATTTCATGAGAAAATTCGTTCATTTGGTCAAATCTTAATATTGGGTTGTAAATATGCTCTTTTTGTGTCATATAAGGGTTCTAAATGGTCGATTTTAGGTTCTAAGGCAACCATAGGCACTTGAGTATGTGGGAAAGAACTAAAATGGTCTACTAAACATGTATCAAAGGTGTACAAACCCAGATTTCACAAACTCCCTCATCTACCCCAAGATATACACAAGGGCACATATATTAATTCTTGCCATTCAATACCCAAAATGTGCTATATCATATATATATATGACATTAAATCTCATACATACATGATATATTTGCATATTTACATGTGTTTATGAAGTCATTAAACATATACAATAAGGGATTACATCATGTGCCACTCATATGGCTACAAAATATCAAATTTTCACACTTTGTTGTCACTCTTCTTCCTTTAGGCTTGGTGGCTTCCGTTCCTTTACTCACTTGGTCCACCTAGACATGTTAGACATGTGGGGAGGAAGGAATGAGATTCTAGGAATTCCAATAACTCTTCTCCCTTTCAACCACACATAAAGAATGAAAATTTATGTCTAAAAATGCATGCATGGCTATCATAGGACATATAATCATTCATGAAACATTTCTAGCATTTAAGAAGTCATACAAAATATACATAGGCTTGCCAAGCAAGTGGTTTAGTCTCACCCATTCTCTTCAAGGATTTTGGACTTGTCTCACCTTTTTTCTTAAAGGCTTTTAACTAAGCCTTACTCTTGGGAGACTCTAAATTTTGTCTTAACCATTCTTGAAGGTTATTGGCTCATCCTCGCCATGGCTAGTGGGTTCTTGGCGTCACCACACTCAAGCAAACCAAAGCAAGGTCATAAAGTATCATTTGAATGCATAAAACAACATCATAGTACCATGGCACATGAATACATATTAGAACACTTTTTCATGGATTAACACATACATACATACATTCAAAGATAAGACAAACATCCACTCATGCACGAAAGAAAGAAGAAAGAGCTACCTTTGTTACAACAACATAGTTTTTCTCTTGAATTTGGTTGCTCTTCCTCAGCCACACACACACAAGAATGTGGGACTTGTTTCCTTTGGCCTAGACACATCATATGGAAGCCAATTATACTCTTGAACCAAATTCTAAAGCTATACATTCATTAGAAAAAGTAGATAGTTCATATGGCTCTTTTATGGTTCCATAATGAACCTGATGAAGCAACCTTAAGAATACATAATCTTGGCTCTAATCTTTCCATCCATTTATGATTCTTGACTCCTTTTCAATTTCTTGGAGTCATCACACAATCAAATCAAGGAGCCTAGCTAGGTATTGCTTCTTTAAGCCATAATATGGAACTTAAAGTTACATCTCACAATCCATGGCTTCTAAAATTTTTCCAAGGCTTCCTCTCATCCTCTTCCATCATATATGACTCAAAAATAAGTTTGGAACAAATTAAAACTACCTCTTGGTGTTCCATCTAGCTTAGGGCGAGGCTATGCTTTAAGGAGACACCACCTGAGTTTGCTTTATTTTTTTTATGGAAGATGCATGTGGGAAGCTTCTTAGGGATCTCAAGATCTCATCCAAACACTCATTGAAGCCTAAGAACTCTTGAATCAAAATATAATTTTAAAGGAACACTTGAAACCCTAACTTTTCTATCTTGAATTCTAGTAGTTATTTTATTGTTTTCTTTACATATTCTTGTTTTCCTCCCTCATTTTCCTAAGATTCATGCTTGGTTTAGCTAGAAATCAAAACCCTCTTGGCTGGTCTTGCATAGGGCAAAACATGGACAAGAGAAGGAACAAGGAGGATCAAGCATAAGAATGGCAAAATATCTAGTTTCCTTGGTTTCCTTTGCTTGTTTTTCACTTTGCTTAGCTTCTTCTCCTTGAATTCAAAATTTCCCCTCTGTTCTACCCTAAAAAAATATCCAAAAACTTCAACAAAACCATAGGAAAGAAGGGAAGATGGAGGAGAAGGAGTATGCTAAAGAGAAAGCATGAAATCCATGAAAAACCATATCTTTTCCTTGCTTTTTCTTCTTCCTTTCTTTTTTCCCTTGTGTAGCTCACTCTCTTAGTTCTTTCTCTGGTTTAGGGTAGAAATAAAATGAGCTAAGTGAAAGGGAGAGTGGGGCGTGGTCTTATATATAGCTAGGTTTAGGAAGTAGTTTCTATAAATTCCAATTTTGTCCTTCAATCTTGGCATTTTTGTTTCTAGTCCGTTTTAGCTCCTTTTTAGGAACTATTTTTTCCATCATAAAATTTAGGCCCTTAATCTTATAAAATGCTTTTGGAATCACTCAAATTAGAGCTTAAACCTTTCCGAACAAAAAGGTCAAATTTTGGGTCAAATAACATTAGAAAACATACACCGGAGGGGTTTTAATTATCCCAGAACTTCCCATGGTTTTAGAGCCTCTGAGGGCCCCAGAGAACTCAAAGTTGCCATTTAAAAAGCCCTCCTATGAGAATTCCAAAATTTACCTAAAATGACAAAAATACCATTACGTTTCATAACTATTTCGTTAATTTCTATCTGACCATTTTAGCCTCTGTTTTAGGGTACCTCTAGCCTCCTAAATTTATTATTTAATGTCTAGATTATTATTTTAAATTTTCTAGACCTTAACCAATTTATTTCAAAAGACCTACTTTGAAAACATATCTGTTTCCATCATTTTAACAAAAATCGAACATTACAATCTCACACCCATAAATAAATGGAGCTTGATTTCTTTGGCCTAGATACAACAAATAGGATTCAATTATACTCTTAGAGCAAGCTATAACATTAAATCACACCAAGGAAGCATACTTGGCTCAATGGTCACATATTAGTTCCATAAAAGGCCTAATGAATCAACTACCATAATTCAAGCTCTTGGCTTCATTTTCTTCTTATATCTAGGCCTCTTGGTTCCATTTAGACTTATTGAAGTCATCACAAATTTATTTCCAAGAGTCTAGATACAAGTTGTTTTTTAAGACTACATTATGGAACCCATACTTCCAACTCTCAATCTATGGCTTCAAAATTTTTTCCAAGGCTTCCTCTCATCTTTTTCCATCACATAAAGTCTCAAAGTGTAACAGCCAAGAAATGAGAAAAGCAAAGGAAAAAGAGAAGTTGGAAAATTTTCGAAGAGCTGAGAATTTTCTAAGTCTTCTCGCCATAGCGAGATATGGAATCGCCATAGCAAGAATGCCTCTTCGCCGTAGCGAATATGTTCCTAGCTATAGCGAGTGCGGCATTCCATATAGAGACCAGTGAGTTGCTCGCCGTAGCGAAATTGTTCCTAACTATAGCGAGTATGGCATTCCATATAGAGACCAGGGAGTTACTCGCCATAGCGGCGCTATAGCGAAGGCAGAGGTCTGGAACAAACACGATCTCACCGTAGCGACGCCATAGCGAAGGCAAAGGTCTGGAACAGACACGAGCTCGCCGTAGCGAGGTCACTAACTCGCTATAGCGAGAGCGGTCCAGAAAAGTGAGAAAAAGAGAATTCGACTTTTTAAAAGCTTCCAAATCTCTTCTTTCTTCTTCTAACCGACTCTAACTCGTCTTAGGAGAGAGAAAAGGGCGGAGGAGAGAGTGAGAAGCTGAAGAGAAGAGGAAAGCACAAGAAAGGTATGAATTTTCATAGCTTCCTCTTAGTAAGTTGCCCTTCTCCCCTTTTCCCCTCTTTCCTACAGTTTCAATGGTCGAAAATGGCTAGGTCTTGAGTCTGGTTCAGAGGAGAAAGAGTGGGAAACCATTCTTGAGAGAGATTAGAAGTAGATAGTCTTCTCTTTCTTGCTTTTCCCCTTTCTTAAGAGTTGAGAAAAGAGAGGGATAGCTCATGGGCCTTAGAGTGAGGAAAGACCTAGAGTGAGAAGCTCAGTAGAGCCAATTAGAAGAGATCCCTAGCTTAAGAATTGAGTATAAGGTATTAATTCCATGCTTTTGTGTGGTTAGGCTCAAGAGAAACTCTCCCATCTAGAAGTTGTTGTGAAACCAACAAGGGAGGAGACCATTGACAGAGCAAGTAGTAGATAGTCGACAAAGGTAGTTCTCTCCACTTTCTCTCATGCATAATTGTGTGTTTACATTGTCTTGCTTGTGTGTATGAATGAGATGAGCTATGAGCATGATTATGTGATATGATTGACATGATGTTTTAAATGCTTGAGGAAATGGGAAAGCCAATAACCCTATAGCCAAGGTGAGGATGAGCCGAAGCCCTAAGTTGGTTGAGCCATGTCTCCCAAAAGTGAGGTTGACTCCCAAAGAGTAAGGGTGAGTCTAAATACCTCTAAAAGTATGGGAAGGCAAATCCAAAAGCCATAAGGGAAGGGGTGAGGCCGATCCAAGTACTCAGCGAGCTCTTGAATGTTATCCATGGCCATTTTACATGTTTCAAATGTTTTTCATCATGTTTTATATGCTAACATGCCATACATGCATAATGAGACTTGTTGCACGCAATGTATGTATGTTTGAATGAGAGTTGAACTACTGAGATTCTCCGAATCTCACCCTCCCTCTCCACCATCCAACCATGCCAGGTGGACCGAGTGAGATTAGAGATGGGAGCAACCACCACCAAGCATGAGGCTAGGGATAAAGATGAAGAAGAATGTAAAGTTTTGTAATACATTGTACATGAGCTATGAGATGTAAATGTTGTATATGATGTAACATTTATAAATGTTGTAAGACCATGTATGAATGATGTATGTATGAGAATGAGGGTTATGATGAATGAGAAAGTAGATTTTGATATGAAATGCTCATGATAGCCTAGTACATATGGGTGCATAAGTGGGCATGGGGTAGTGAGTTTCCCCAATCTGAGTTAGACACTTGAGGCATGATTGATAGCTCCTATAGATGCTTTCTCATGTGCTCAAAGAGTCATAGAAGTAGAAAACTTAAGATGGGACCCCATTAGCCACACTTTTGGCCAAGAAATGGCCTTTTGCACATGATGTTATAGAATAGCCATATGACCTCTTCTAGCCATGAGATTTGACATGGAACTAGAGTATGTTTAGAGATTTCTGGGAAGCTAGAGTTCATGTCATTTAGAGGTCTATATCATTTTCTATGAGCATTCAAAGTTGACATCCGAAATTCGGATTTCAGAAAATCACTGTTCATTTGGTCAGTTTTGAAATCATGTCATCCGAGGGGCAAACGTAGTCCAATGGCTACGACATTTTATACACAGAAACTAGATGGTCACAGTGACTTGTAGGAACTGGAAGCACCTCATTTAGAGGTCCAGAGAGGAAGTTATGCAATTTCGAAGTTCCTGCCCAGAATCAGACCCCCAACCAGACCCGAGGTACTGTTTCATCGGTTTCCGGGGAATTGGCTTGGTGGACTGATCTGGAAATATTTTTTTCCTCTAGCTAACATCCACATATTTACATAGAGATAGAGTTTATGAGCATTGGATTTTGTGGAATTAGTTAGACATTTTCAAAGTCCATATCAGTAAACTGTGACAGCAAAGAAGCCCCCTCTGACCAGTGAACTATTTCGATGTCAAACGCAGAATGAGTGAGAGATTGAGACTTCTAAGTATTTTTAGCATGAAGTAGACGTCTCAAGCTTTCTAGAATGACCCAGATCGTGTAGATACGATTTTTCTGCATTTAGTTATGAATTTCCAAAGTTAGCCCAGAAAAGGAGCAAAATCTGCCCATAGCGAAAATGCATGTCTCCAATCCCTTTTTGCTTTTCACAAGTTTGAAGCATATAGTTGGGATTGAAATAAGTCTCAATAGTGCAATTGAGCATGAGGAAGCATAGAGAGAGCTCAACCGGTCCATGTTACTTCTAAGTGGAGCTCTACCCACACATAGTGCCATAGAGAGAGTAAGCATAAGGTAGAGAAAGTGTCTCCCTTATGAGTTCCGCACCGCCCATATGGGCTAGAAGGCACGTTGGGCATGAGCTAGAGGTTAAGGTGTCACACAAAGCAAGCTTAGAAAAAATTAGAACACTCCTTGGCCCTACCAACCATGCTTGGCCAAGACATAGGGAGGAATTTAAGCCCATGAAGTTTGCAAATTTTTCTTGATAGAAGGGGCACTTTGGAGGCTTCCTAGGGGTCTTAGGAAGTCAAGAAAACACTCACATAGGCTAGAGAATTCTTGAATCAAAACAGATTTCACATTTCCTCCATAAATTCCTAACTTTTTTATCCGAAGTTTCAATGGTTTTTCTTCAATTCTCTTTGCGTTTCCTAGGTTCCTATAGCCTAATTCTTAGGATTCTTACTTGATCTAGGTCAAAAATTCCTCCCCCTCCCAAGCTCTCTCCAAGGCCGAACCATGACACATATGAACAAGGAGGAAGAAGCAACAAAACAAGATGATGTACCTTGGTTCCTTGGCTTCTTCAAGAGTCTCTTTCTTTGCTTTAGCTTCCTTCTTGAAACTCTAAACTTTCTCCTCTGAACTAAGGCCAAAATAGACCCAATTCATCCATCAAAACCATGGAAAGAAAGAGCAAACGGAGGAGAACAAGATATATGAAGGAAATTCCATAAAAACCCTTAGTTTTTCTCACTTTTTTCCTTGATTTCTTCCCTCTCTTTTCTCCTCTTATGGTGTGCCCTTCTCAGCTGAGCTCTCTCCTAGCCTTGAGCAGAAAATAAGTTGATTAGAAGAAGGAGAGAGTGGGATGCCCCTTATAAAGGAAAAGGAGATAAAAATTGTTCATTAAAATGACATTTACATCCTGCGTTCGTAGCATTTTCATTTTAAATTCATTTTTGTTCCTTTTTGAGAACTATCTTTTCCATTATAAAATTTAGGTTCTCAAAATTGTAAAATAGCTTTGGAATCACTCAATTTGGATTTTAAACCTTCCCAAACGAAAAGGTCAAAGTTTGGGTCAACCGACATTCAAAACCATACACCAGAGAGGTTTTAATTGTTCCAGGGATTTCCATGTTTTTCAGGGCTTCTAAGAGCCCTGAAAATCTCAAAATTTCCATTTAAAAAGCCCTCCCATGAGTTTTCCAAAAGGTGCTCATATTTACAAAAATACCACTATACCTTCAACAATTTTATTGAACCACTCTGGCTCCTATTTTTGGGCAACTCAATGCTCAAATCCTTATTTTTCATTATTTAAAATTTTATCTTAATTTTATTCATCCTTAAATCATTCAATCCAGGAGACTTGCTTTTCAAACTGATTCATTATGGTGTTTTTTATAAAATACTAAACGTTACATGGAGTATGGTTCAAGCCAATGATTAAGCCAAATATGGTAGGTTATGGTTTGAGATAAAATTCACCTTCCTTGGGACTTAGTGAAGACGATGGTTATGAGTTCAAGATTTATTGAATCCAAGGGGGCTGATGCAGTTAGGTTACTTTCTCTTGTTTGCTCTATCTTTTTTCTTCCTTTTTATTCATTTGCCTTCTTCACTTTAGATTCTGATATAGGTATGCCACATAAGCTTTTCATATAATATATTGATTCCCCCATTTTCTTTTATTCTTTATATCTTCTTTTTGTTTTATAGTCTTTATTTATTTATTTATTTATTAGCATATATTCTTTTATCAAAAAGATTCTTTGGAGCCCTGAATATGTTCTAAATTCTAAAGCCACAAAATGTATTTCCTTCTCTGTAATTAGGTGTTTTACAATAACAACAATAACAACAAAGTCTTTTCCCACTAAGTGGGGTTAGCTACATGGATCAACCGATGCTATAAAGTTCTATTATAAATCATATTTTAAATAAACTATTTAAGTCTAAATCTTTTTTAATAATTTCTCCTATAATCTTCCTTGGTCTCCATCTACCTCTGACTATTAGACTACTCTTCATCTGATTTACTCCCCTAACTGGGCCTTTTATAGGTCTCCTTCATATATGCCCAAACCATTTAAGTCACAATTCTACAATTTTTTCCACAATAGGTGCGACCTTTACTTCCTCTTTAATGCATTAATTTCTAATTCTATTTTGTCTAATGTGTCCACTCATCTAATGCAACTTTATCATCTCTACAACATTGAGTTTATTCTCTTATTGACCTTTTATTGCAATACTCAGTTCCATACAACATTGTAAGTTTTATAGATGTGTGGTAGAATTTACCTTTAAATTTGTGTGGTACTCTTTTATCATAAATAATGCCCGAAGCACTCCTTCAATTAGGCATTTTAATTGTAGTTTTTTTTTCCTTTTTAGTATGATTTGAATCAACATACATGTTGGACCAATTGGATGCAATTCTCTTTTTCAAATTGATTTGTCCATTTTGGATTCTATGTGTTAAAATGTGGTTTACTATTTGAGTATTTTTTTTTTATTTCCATGGAATATATTTCAAAATGTATGGTTACCTATATACGTCTGATTTATGTCTTTCATCTCTCTTTGTTTTATAATATGGCTTAGAATTGGTCAAGCCATGAAAAAGCTTCTCTGTACCTAATGCGAGCAAAATTGCATTTTCGACCTATAGAGGCTAAGCTTCTTGTTGTGCTTGTTGAGTTAACATGTGGATTTCTTTTTGGCTATCTCTTGAGTATATACATCTTTGACACTAAGTTTTTATATTAACATGGATATTAACCCTTCAATTTGTATCCAATATGTACATGCATACGTATATATTGCATATGCATTTTAGGACAATATATTGGTTTAGGCTACTTATATTTGTGTTGTCCCCCCTTCTTGATGGGTAGTGGGAATCAATTGTGAAGAATAGGCTTGACTATGATTTTTATTAGTAATTATAACTATTTTGTAGCATCATTTGCTAACAAAATATTTTAATATGATTATTGATTTTTACATTGATGCAGAAAAAGTATTTTTACTTATAAGTTATTTCTTTCTCAAACTTATTAGTAAAAGTATAACCTAGGTCAACACCTCAAGCACACTTTAATGTGCTTCAACATCTAGTTACACTGATGGTTTGCTATTGATTATGATGAGTTATTTTGATTTTAGATTATGATTTTGCACATTCTCCCTTGTGGTTATAAACAAGTGGTCTCCATTAACCAAACAATCCGTTGCACAATAAAAACATAGTGCTCTTAGTTAACCAAATATCTAAATGCCCATTACATGGATAGTAGAAAGCATAACTTTGTTCTTTATTCTTTTACAAGCACCCAATTTAGCTAACGTGTGCCATGGCTATAACACCATATATTTCTAGCTCATTTCATACTGTCTTTATGCCTCATATCAAGCAACTCACAAAGAGGCAAGCAAAATAGCATTAAATAATACATTTCTTAGCGTTGCGTCGCATATAAAATTTTCATTCAGTGTCTCATGGACCTTGTGAGCTCATACATCATGTTCTTATATTTAATTACATAGGTACAACTCATTTTTATCACCAAAAGTGGCTTGCAACTCGTGGAAAGCAAGGGAACACATAAAACTCATATATGCATTTTTGGCCAGAATTTCCCTTTCTTTGTCACAAATTTTGGAAAATCATAATTAATTCAAAAAAAAATCAAAATCATGCATTCTTTGTCATTCTGGAAAGATACACATATCTAATATATACTAAAAATATGTTCACACCATGAAACATAACACAGAAGATGTTTGACATTCAAAAATGTGCAGAGGTCTGGCTGGCTATTGGTACTATTATAGCTTTCTGCTACAAATTTAAAAAATATCCAATTAATTTCAAAAAAATCCAATCCAAGCAAATGATACCAATATAGAAAGTGACAGATGTTAGCTAGAGGGAAAAAATAACTCTAGACTAGTTTAGGTATGCCTAGAACTCGAAACCTAATTAAATAGTACTTGAGGTCAGTTTGATGGCATAATACTGGACAGAAATTTCAAAAATTCATATCTCCCCTTCTAGTCATCCAAATAGGGTGCTTTTAGTTGGCACAGGTCACTAGGAGTGTCTAGTTTCTCTCTATGAAATTTCATATCAATTGGACATCATTTAGCCCCTGAGTGATAGAAATCATTTTTGGACCAGCATGAACAGTAACATGACCAAAATTAGAATTTTTTTCAACTTTAAAAATTTATCAAATATTCCATAGACCTCCAAAAATTCTATTATTTAGCTTCCCAAAAAGTTCCTAACAAGCTCTAATTGCATGCCAAGTCTCAGATCAAGAAGAGTTCATTTGGACAAAAAGTAGTATAAGTTTCCGATATGGTCAATTTTTGCTCCATACAAGATACCAAATTGCCCAAATGACTTCCCTTGATATTTGGCACCTCTTGGGCAAGTTTAAAAGCATGATTATGACTTGTATGAACTACCCAAATGGTCCCAAACCTCATGCATCTTACTTCAGCCATTCCACTTCCATTTATGTATACATTTCCATAATGCGATCTTGCCATTACATGTCCAAAATGAGCATTTACATACATACAACCTTAACTTTTATTTATACATGATACATTAACATAATTATACATGTTCATAACCTCATAGGATATATACAAACATAGATTATATCATTTACCATCTATGTGGTCTTAAAAAACAAAACCCATGCACTTTGATGTTACGTTTCTATCTTTTATGTGGTTGGCTCCCAGTTCCTTGCTCTCTTTATCCACCTAGCATGTTAAAACATTGGAGAGGAGGGGATGAGACTCAAAGAACCCCAATAGCTCATCTCCCTTTCAATCACACATAAAAGATGCAAAACCAATCTTATAAATTCATGGATGGGCATATTAACATGTGCAAACATTCAAGAAGCATTTTCAACATTTGTTCAAGTCATACATAGCATACAAAGGCTTGCCAAGCAAGTGGATTAGCCTTACCCATTCATTTATGGATTTTGGACTTGCCTCACCCATTCTATAAGAGGTTCTTGGACTAAATCTTACTCTTGGGAGTCAACCTCACTTTTGGGAGACTCTTTACTTTGTCTCAACTAATTTTAAAGGTTCTTGGCTCATCCTCACCATAGCTAAGGGTTCTTGGCCTCACCACACTCAAGCAAACCAAAGCAAGCATCATAAACATCATTTGAAAACATAATGCATCATCATGGTACCATGGCATATGAAATCATATTGGAATGCTTTTCATGGCTTAAAACACACATACACACATTCAAAGACAAGCCAAGCATACAATCATGCATGTGAGGAGGAGGAGTGAGGTACCTTGAATGCAACCACACACTTTTCTCCTTGAATTTCCTCTCCCTTCTTTGGCCTCATACACACAAAGGTGTGGGAATGATTTCTCTGAGCCTAAACATAATTTATGGAAGCCAATTAGGTTCATGGAATTAATTCTAAGGCCACACAACTTCCTCACACACTAACTTAACCTATAAACCCCTTTGTGATTCAAAAAATGCACCTAATGAAGCAACACCCATCAAATAAATTCTAGGCTCCATTCTTTCCTTTCATATATGATTATTGCCTCCTTTTAAGCCTATTGGAGTCCTCACATAATTAAAATGAAAAGCTTGACTACATGTTACTTTTTTAGGTCATATTATGGAACGTATAAGACCAACTCACTTTCTATGGTTCTAAATTTTTTCCAAGGCTTCCCCTCACTTTCATTCATCATATATGACTCAAAAATGGGTTTAGAAAAATTTAAAACTCTCCCTAGGTATGCAAACCCCTCTTGGCCGAACCTAAGAAGCAATTTGCTCTCCATGGACTTTGCTTTATTTTCTTGATGGAGGAAGCACATGGGAGACTTCTAGGGATCTTAGGAGCCCATTTAAACTCTCATTTAGGCATAGAAATTAAGGTATCAAATCATATTTTGCAAGGAACATATGAAACCCTAGAATTTGTATCTTGAATTTCCATGGTTATTTGTTAATTCTCTTTGCATATTCTTGATCTCCACACCCTTTTTCATAAGAACCACCCCTGGTTCTACCTAAAAACCAAACCCTTCTATGACTTCTTGAGAGGGGCGAACCATAAGGAGAGGGGAAGCAAAGGGTGGCAACCATGGAAGAAGAAATTACCTTATTTTTCCTTATTTTCTCACTTGAATCTTGTGTTCTTTGGCCTCTTCTTTTCAAATCCAAATTTTTCCCTTAATTTCTCCCTTAAAATAGATTTATAAACTTCATTACAATTATAGGAAACAAAGGAGAATGGAGAGAAGAGGTTTAGAAAGAAAAAAGCATGAAAAACTACTAAAATTCCATACCTTCAAGCCTGATTTCTCGTCCTCTTCTTCTTCCACTTGTGTGCCTCACTCTTAGGGTTCCTCCTCTGGTTTAGGGCAGAAACATATGTGGCTAAGTGAGTGAGGAGGTGGGGTGCCCTATATATATAGGTGGAGTTTAAGAAAGACTTTTTAAAAATCTTAATTTTGCCCTTTTGTCTTGGCATTTTTGTTTCTGGTTCATTTTGACTCCTTTTTTAGAACCATCTTTTCCATCATGAAATTTAGATTTCCAATTTAGTAAAATGCCTTTGGAATCACTCAAATCGGAGTTAAAACCTTTCCGAATGAATCCATCAAAGTTTGGATCCACTATCGTTGGAAAATGTCCACCGGAGCGGTTTTCACTGTCTTAGGGTTTCCTATGATTTTCAGGGCCTTTGAGAACCCTGGATAACTCAAAATTTTCATTTAAAAAGCCCTCCTATGTGAATTTCAAAATTTGCTCAAAATTATGAAAATGCCATTATGTTTCATAAGTCTTTCATCAAAATTTTGTTTCTTGATTCTAACTCTATTTTTCTTTCTTTCTGAGCCTGTGATTCTTATTTTTAGGAGTCTAGAATGCTACTTAAATTTTTTGGGACCTTAACTAATTTATTTCAAGAGACTTGCGTTGAAAATGTACCCGTTTTTGTCGTTTAATGAAAACCGGACATTACAATGGCTATCTCATTCTATTAAGTAAATGATCCCTATTATAACTTGACATTCTTGTTAGATACATTGGCGTCAGATTTGACTGTCAAATGTTTAGCTTAGAATATAGTAGTAACCTTTACCATGATGTAGTTTCTTTATGTGAAATCAATGCCAAATTCTCTTTGTTCTTAATTGGCTTTCTAAGAAGTATCATGGGATATTAATTTTTAGTGATACATCATTTTGGTTGTTAGCCAAGTGTGATTGCTTTGACTTTTGGCGGGTATGATTTTTCTTTTTCTGGGGGCCTAGTGTGACTGATTAATTTTTATGTTAAAAATTTTTTTTACAAGTATAATTAAATTTCTTTGAGTTTAAAATTTTATCAATAAGTATGTTTAACTAACTATATTCTTTTATTACAAATATCTCATAATTATGTTACATTCTTTCATCCAAGAACATCTTGTTGTTGAAAGGGATGCATGCAAATGAAGAACACTAAGATGAGCATCCCTTATATATATATATTGGACCTAATATTTTTGTAGTGAACTTTTATCATAAGTTTGTATGACATTAGTCTTTTTAGTTGTACCAATTAGGCCCATATTGTAGTTAGAGCTTTGAATCTTTTTATTGAATGCTAAAATGGGATAATATACATTATAGAATGAAATTTCTTTTTAATATATTAAAGACATGTACAATAGCTTTCAAGTTGCATTGTAGAATGTGATATAACATAATAAAATTATCCTAAAAGAAGAAAAAAAAATTGTTGCATATTCCTTATAAGTAATAAGTTATTTTTGTAGTTAGGAAAAAAAGAAAGACTATATTGCCAACATTAAGAAAATGGTTGCATATTCATTATAGACAACAATTTTTTTTGCCAAAACAAGCAACAGTTGAAAATTGTTGCCTAAGTTGCTAGTTGAAAACTGTTACTTATTGTTTATGTGATCGGATATTAATGTTGCCTAAAATGGTAATAGTTTAACACTGTTTCCTATTAGTTGAAAATTGTTGCCTATTGTTTGATTAAAGGGAAAGATTTTCAAAAGATCCACCTTAAACAATAGGTAATGGCAAAATGTAATACAATAAACAATCATTGTCTAATCATTTAGACAATGTTTTTGGCATTTTAAACAATGGTTTTATAACATTGCTTAATGCTAAAAATGTTATAGTGAATATTTCCAAATCAGATAAAAAGAATATCCAAACTATTAACATTTTTGTAATAAATAAAACAATCACTCAATTCAATTTCCCTCTACTTTATTTGCCTAAGACTCCTCAAAACTTCTCCATTTATTTGTAAATTTTTCTTATCTTATCATCTCTTCTTCATTTTCTCTCATTTTCTTCACTTTCCGTAGATTTCTCACATAAAATCATCTTCCCCTAGTGAAATGCACTACAAAAATTCAAAAAATAGTGAAGGAAAACTTCCTTACTAATCTTTCGCCAACCCCTTGCTAACACATTTAGAGAAAGAATGTAACAGCCAAGAAAAAGAAAAGAAAAAGAAAATAGAAAAGAAATGAGAAAAGGAAAGGAAAAGAGAAGCTGGAAAATTTTCGAAGAGCTGAGAATTTTCTAAGTCTTCTCGCCATAGCGAGATATGGAATCGCCATATTGAGAATGCCTCTTCGCCGTAGCGAATATGTTCCTAGCTATAGCGAGTGCGGCATTCCATATAGAGACCAGTGAGTTGCTCGCCGTAGCGAAATTGTTCCTAGCTATAGCGAGTATGGCATTCCATATAGAGACCAGGGAGTTGCTCGCCATAGCGGCGCTATAGCGAAGGCAGAGGTCTGGAACAAACACGATCTCGCCGTAGCGACGCCATAGAGAAGGCAGAGGTCTGGAACAGACACAAGCTCGCCGTAGCGAGGTCACTAACTCGCTATAGCGAGAGCGGTCCAGAAAAGCGAGGAAAAGAGAATTTGACTTTTTAAAAGCTTCCAAATCTCTTATTTCTTCTTCTAACCGACTCTAACTCGTCTTAGGAGAGAGAAAAGGGCGGAGGAGAGAGTGAGAAGCTGAAGAGAAGAGGAAAGCACAAGAAAGGTATGAATTTTCATAGCTTCCTCTTAGTAAGTTGCCCTTCTCCCCCTTTTCCCCTCTTTCCTACGGTTTCAATGGTCGAAAATGGCTAGGTCTTGAGTCTGGTTCAGAGGAGAGAGAGTGGGAAACCATTCTTGAGAGAGATTAGAAGTAGATAGTCTTCTCTTTCTTGCTTTTTCCCCCTTTCTTAAGAGTTGAGAAAAGAGAGGGATAGCTCATGGGCCTTAGAGTGAGGAAAGACCTAGAGTGAGAAGCTCAGTAGAGCCAATTAGAAGAGATCCCTAGCTTAAGAATTGAGTATAAGGTATTAATTCCATGCTTTTGTGTGGTTAGGCTCAAGAGAAACTCTCCCATCTAGAAGTTGTTGTGAAACCAACAAGGGAGGAGACCATTGACAGAGCAAGTAGTAGATAGTCGACAAAGGTAGTTCTCTCCACTTTCTCTCATGCATAATTGTGTGTTTACATTGTCTTGCTTGTGTGTATGAATGATATGAGCTATGAGAAGTGTGTTAGCATGATTATATGTATGATTGAGATGACGTTTTAAATGATTGTTTGGTTTGCTTGAGGAAATGGAAAAGCCAATAACCCTATAGCCGAGGTGAGGATGAGCCGTAGCCCTAAGTTGGTTGAGCCATGTCTCCCAAAATGAGGTTGACTCCCAAAGAGTAAGGGTGAGTCTAAGTACCTCTAAAGTATGGGAAGGCAAATCCAAAAGCCATAAGGGAAGGGGTGAGGCCGATCCAAGTACTCAACGAACTCTTGAATGTTATCCATGGCCATTTCACATGTTTTAAATGTTTTTCAGCATGTTTTATATGCTAACATGCCATACATGTATAATGAGACTTGTTGCATGCAATATATGTATGTTTGAATGAGAGTTGAACTACTGAGATTCTCCGAATCTCACCCTCCCTCTCCACCATCCAACCATGCCAGGTGGCCCAAGTGAGATTAGGGATGGGAACAACCGCCACCAAGCATGAGGCTAGGGATAGAGATGAAGAAGAATGTAAAGTTTTGTAATACATTGTATATGAGGTTTGTATATGAGATGTGAGATGTAAATGTTGTATATGATGTAGCAATGATAAATATTGTAAGACAATGTATGTATTAACGATGAATGTATGAGAATGAGGGTTATGATGAATGAAAGAGCATGGTTGAATGAGAAAGAATCCATGATAGCCTAGAATATATGGGTGCATAAGTGGGCATGGGATAGTGAGTTTCCCCAATCTGAGTTATTAAACACTTGAGGCATGATTGATAGCTCCTAAAGATGCTTTCTCATGTGCTCAAAGAGTCACAGAAGTAGAAAACTTAAGATGGGACCCCATTAGCCACACTTTTGGCCAAGAAAGGGCCATTTTGCACATGATGTCATAGAATAGCCATATGACCTCTTCTAGCCATGAGATTTGACATGGAACTAGAGTATGTTTAGAGCTTTCTGGGAAGCTAGAGTTCATGTCATTTAGAGGTCTATAGCATTTTCTATGATCATTCAAAGTTGACATCAGAAATCCGAATTTCAGAAAATCACTGTTCATTTGGTCAGTTTTGAAATCATGTCATCCGAGGGACAAACGTAGTCCAATGGCTACGAAATTTTATACACAGAAACTAAATGGTCACAGTGACTTGTAGGAACTGGAAGCACCTCATTTAGAGGTCCAGAGAGGAAGTTATGCAATTTCGAAGTTCCTGCCCAGAATCAGACCCCCAACCAGACCCGAGGTACTGTTTCATCGGTTTCCGGGGAATTGGCTTGGTGGACTGATCTAGAGATATTTTTCTCCTCTAGCTAACATCCACATCTTTCCATAGAGATAGAGTTTATGAGCATTGGATTTTTGTGGAATTAGTTAGACATTTTCAAAGTCCATATCAGTAAACTGTGACAGCAAAGAAGCCCCCTCTGACCAGTGAACTATTTCGATGTCAAACGCAGAATGAGTGAGAGATTGAGACTTATAAGTATTTTTAGCATGAAGTAGACGTCTCAAGATTTCTAGAATGACCCAGATCGTGCAGATACGATTTTTCTGCATTTAGTTATGAATTTCCAAAGTTAGCCCAGAAAAGGAGCAAAATCTGCCCATAGCGAAAATGCATGTCTCCAATCCCTTTTTGCTTTCCACAAGTTTGAAGCATATAGTTGGGATTGAAATAAGTCTCAAAAGGGTAATTGACCATGAGGAAGCATAGAGAGAGCTCAACCGGTCCATGTTACTTCTAAGTGGAGCTCTACCCACACATAGTGCCATAGAGAGAGTAAGCATAAGGTAGAGAAAGTGTCTCCCTTATGAGTTCCGCACCGCCCATATGGGCTAGAGGGCACGTTGGGCATGAGCTAGAGGTTAAGGTGTCACAAAGAACAACAACAGAACAATAAGGGAAAATGCCCTTTCTTTTTCTACATCACTATGTTTCCCTTGCTTATTCCTTGCTAAATTCCTTCACTTAATAGAGTGAAGGGCTTTGCCTTGCCAAAATCCTTGTTAAAATCCTTTTTAGTAGCAAACTTTTCCTTTTTGATAGCAAAGAGTTAAGAAGGGGAATTCCCTCACCAAATGCTTAGAATTCCCCTACTATTTTCTTGATTTAACTCCTAATCATTAATTTTATTTTGCGTATTTTCTTTTGCTTAATATATGTTTAATCCTTTAATTATGTGGCAAATAATACTTTTATAAGAAAAATATGCACATTTAGAATAAATAGTTTCATACTCAGCTTTTACACCTTAAATAACAAATTTTGCTTTGATTTCGAGTACACTGGGAATTAATTTCACTTTGCTCTTTTTGTAGGATGCAATTACAAGAAAAATGGAGTCGAAAGCACATTAAAATGGGATTAATGGAATTCTTATGTCAAGAGGCTTTAGAGTGCAAATTTTTCTAGGATAGGGACGTGCACCATAGCTAGAAATCCTTAAGATATGGCGAAATTCAGAAAAAATGAAGAATGGTGCCTAAAGGAAATCGTGCCATGGTGCATCTCCTTCAAACTATGGCACAGGTTATAATAATCGACTTTTTAATTAAACTAGAACCGGTATGCTAATAATAGAGGATCCTAAAGTAAATTGAATTAAGACCAAATAAGGGTAAAATCTTAATCAGCATATTAAGAAATAGGATAAAGAAAAAAGTACACAAAAAGAAAATGAAGTTAAAATAGTGAAACAAAGAAAAATGGTATATCAGTGGCAAAATTGTAATTTTGAGAAAATTTTAGAAAAATCAAAGAAAAGAGTTTTTAAACCTAAAATTAAGCTTACTAGGGTTTTTAAAGGTCCCGAAAGCTATTGGGATAGTCAAAATCATTTAAGATCCTTCTGGTACATTAAAAGTGTCAGATAGTGCTGAGACTTTAGGCAAGCCTATTTTTCACCATTTTAAGCCATCTAAACCCCAAAACTAATGTTTTTTATGTGAAAGGGCACCTAAAAATTTGTAGAAAGTTGTCAGATTTTGAAAGCCTGAAAAATTAGTTCAAACGAAACAAAATGCGAGTAAGGCAAAATGGTCGTTTAGAAAAATTATAAAATGAAGCTTCTTAAGTAAGATACAACTCACCATCTTCTTCAACCTTCAAATTTCAGATTTTGAGCTCTTCCATGGCATCACACATGAGGGAGGAGAGAGAGAGAGAGAGAGAATAAGCCTCCGTTTAGGTAAGTAAACGACCCAGTTTCATCTTACGCCAGTTATGAAAGTTATTTCTCTCTCTAAGAGCTTTTTAATGGTGGTTTGCTTTTCTTGAAAACTTGAAGATCATATTTTACCTAAGCCAAAAAAGAGCTCTATCCAAGAAACCAATTAGTGAAAATTAGTCTAAGCGGAGAATACTTCGCATTGAGGTAAGATTTCATTTGAAACAATTGTAAATCCTTGTGTTTCTAGACCATGATAGCTTTGGCCAAGAGAGAGAAAGTGAGGAGGGATTTTTTTTCATAAATTATTGATGGAACCAAAGGTTTTAGCATGCAAGAATTTCATATCTAACATTAGTTTTTCTTGAATCACAAAAAGAAGCATTTTAGACCATGTTATGTAATGGTTCGGCTTAGGCTACTTCAATGGCTAACCATGTTATTTTCCATTCCTAGTTAGTATATTTAGATGTTTTTATGATGCAAGGAACAAGAACCTAAGCCTTGAATTGATTGAAAACTTGAAATTCACAAGTTAAGGTTTTATGGAACCTAATTCAGCCAAGGATGAGTTCAAGGGGTTAGGAAGTTATTTAATGGATTCTTGGGCTATGGATAGTCTTAAAATGATATAAGAACAATAATGAAAGCATTATATTGAATTTAAAAGCTAGATTTTGAAAGTTAAAAATTTAAAAGTCAAGAAAGAACAAAATGGAATTAATTGATATTAAGTTTGTGTGAACAAGCTTGTAATACTTCTAATCAATCCTAATATGGCTATATAGATTATATATGGCAAGATTTTGAATCCTAGAAGTTGAACTTTGATGTTATTCCTTGAGGCTTAGGGTTCCATAATGAGTTCCATTATGTAGAAAAGTGAAAAATACCAAATGAATAGTGCCAATGAACAAATGAATCGTAAATATGAAATTTGTGACTTGAATTATGAATTCTAGAAGCACAAGTTGGTCTAGGATTTAAGCTTAGTGAAATTAATCTAGTGAAATTCCTAACCTAAAGCCTAAGTGATGAACCAATTATAGGGAGCTAAAATCCAAAAGGGATTTCATACATTCAGGCACTTTAATATGGTCAAATTTAAGCATTTTAGAAGGCATTTTTCCACCCTATACGCATGTGTCTTGAAAGTACATAAGAAAGGGTTCTAAGTTCACTTTAAGTGGCCTAGAGTATAGTTGAAAGTCAAAGAACCTTAATATGAATGTTTTGTATCTAAACTTTGTTGTAATGTAAAAAGAATGTATATGGATTATGTTTAACTCTATCATGATGTATTATGTATATTAGTACACCATAAATAGTGATGTTTAACACCAGCTTGAGTTATTTAGTTACAGTTGATGTTTTATACCCAAGTTACGATATATGACGTTGTTATTATCTGTATTTTGTCTATGTTTATGAGTTTAGGATATAATGTGACCATTTGATTGGTTTATATGGTCAACTTTATAAGGGGAACCTCTGTCAAATTTTTCTTAGAATATTATGTACATTTACTTTTAATTATTAAATTGTTTGGACTTGGAACGTATGAAAAAGGTAAGTACATGAATTTCATAAATTTGGATTTAGTATTTTTCTTTCATTAGTAAATAGACTTACTATTGAATTATAGAAGTTAAATAATAGCTACATAGCTAAGGTGTTACATATTTGGTATCAGAGCAATGGTTCAGGCATTGATACTTTATGGTGGTTGAGAATGTATATCTTGTTTGGAAAACTTGATATATATGTTGGATTGAGGAATTTTGGATGACTTAGATATCTGGGATATCTATGGGATGTGTGTTGAAACCTTTGATTTTTCATATGGTAACAACAAGGAGAGGCAAACCAGCTAGGGTTCCAGCAAGACAAGTGTAACACCCTAAAATTTATTAAGGTGTTAATTATGAATTTGGGTTGATTAAGAATAATTAATATGAAATAATTAAGTAAGTTATAGGAATGAGAATTTCTAGAGCAATAAATTATTAATATGGGTTTGAGATTTAATTGAGTTAGAAACTTCATCTAGGCCCAAATTAAATTAAGTAGGCCATAGTTAGAGACTAATGGAGGCCCAATGATTATAGGTGCAGGCCCAACTTCCTATTGTGAGTCTTGGCCTAAGAGACAGACCACCTAGCAATGGCCTAATTTGGTTTAAGGAGATAGAGGCCCAAAACTCAATTTATATGAACTCTTATAATTGGCCCAACATCCCTTATGTAAACTTAAATCAAATGAGCTCTTAAAATTTGGCCTAACCCAACTACAATTTTGCAGCCCAACTCATGAAACTTAGCCCAACAAAGCCTAAAGCTGAAACCCACTAGGAATTGGGCCTTTGGGTTAGCTTATAACCCATTTAGGACCAAACTAAAACCTAAACATATGCAGCTCCCTCCATACTCTGCTGAAACACAAACACAAGAAGCAAATTCGGAGGTCCAAAGGGGAGGCTAGGTTTAGCAACATAATTTCATCATTTCCTACTCCTAGAGCAAAATTGAGCCAAGGTGAGTGTTATATAACTTGATCCCCTCCTCTTTCACTTCAATTTGACCTGATTAGTTTTTTGTTTGGAGCATTTCACCCACACCCAAAATATAAAACTTGCTATTTGATGTTTCCATGGTGAAATTTCATAGGTTGAGGCTAGGGGTGTTATTAGGTAAGTATGAACTTCTCATTTTAATGCATTTTCTGCTAGTTTGGGACCCCTATAGCTGATTTATAATATGGGTATTGTTTTTAAGTGAATTTACTCAGAATTTGAGGTGCTGTTTTGAGGTTACTGGTATAGGCTCAACCAAATCTGAATTTGATTCTTGTAGTAGTTGGGTAAGTATTTTCTAAGTAGTCCTTTATAGCTTAACTCCTTGAGTAATGGGTTTGCTAATATAGATTGGGATTAGGGATAATAATGGCTTGGTTTTGTGCCTATAAGCTAAAGTAGCATTCCATTGGCTCTTAAAGAATTGGCTACAAGTGAGGTAACCAAGGATTATATTAATTCCATGCATATATCTAGTTTAATTTTACATTTTTTACACATGAATGATTTGAAATGTTAAATGAATTGGTCGGCTATCTATTGTATTGTGTTTGGACCTTGTGAGTCTATGGTGGAGCTGTGGTATGGCTATCACCCCTATATGTGCTTCGATTAGGCATCGAGTTATAATTCGACCCTAGATGCACTGAGCCCTGGTTGTGCTCATTGGAGAGTGGGTGCCGTGGACAAGCCTCTCCCGCTATTATTGGCCTTTAACATATGAAAATGTAATTACTAGTATGGGATGATAATCATAGTAGTGTAATATCTGGTTCTTTAAAAACGTGAGAAAATACGAGAAACGTAACGTTCGATTTCTTTGTAAACGTACTAAACTCACTGGATACAAAAGAAAGTCCCCCAAAGAGAAGGATTTGAGGTCTAATAAAATTAGAATAATATTCTAGACTTCAAATGATGAGGATCCAAGGTCAGAGGTGCCCTAAAACCAAAGTAAGAACAACCAGATGAAATTGAACAAAAATGCAACGAAACGTAATGGCATTTTCATAATTTTGGGCGCTTTTTTAGAAAACTCAAAGGAGAGATTTTTAAATGGAAAAAATGAGTTTTTTGGGGTTCTTAAAGGCCTTAAAAACCATAGGAACCCCTAGAATGGTTTAAACCCCTCCAGTTTACGTTTTAGAGCGTCGGTTGACCCAAATTTTGACCAGTTTGTTCAAAAGAGTTTTAAATCCAATTTGGATAAAACCAAAGGCATTTTATGCATTAGAGGATATAAATTTTATGATGGAAAAGACAGTTTTCAAAAAGAAGTTAAAATGAGCCTAAATGGAGCAAACAGGCACATAGGAGCAAAATGGTCATTTTGAAAAATTGTAAAATAGGCTTCTTGACTAAGATTACACCTCATCACCTTCTCTAAGCTTCCATTTGTAGAAAACTGAGCAGCCATGGCATGACATTAAGAGGGGAGAGAGAGAAGAAGTTTAAGCTTCCATTTAGGTAAGTAAACGGCCCCGTTTCATCTTGCGCCAATTAGGAAAGTTGTTCCTCTCTCTAAGAGCTCTCTAATGGTGGTTTTCTTTTCTTGAAAACTTGAAGATTCAGGTCTAATCCAAGATAAAAAGAAAATCTTTTTAAGAAATCAATTGGTGAAAAATAATCTACGCGAAGAGAGTTTCATTTTAAGGTAAGACTTTACTTGAAACACTAGCAAAATCTTGTGTTTCCAAGCCATTTAAGCTTCAGTCTAGATAGAGAAAGTGAGGAGGAGAGTTTTTCTTTATGCATTCTTGATGGAACTAAAGGTTATGAGGATTAAGAATATACAACTAGAATTGAAAAGGGAGCTTTAGAATGCAAGTTATGGAATTTAGGGATTTGGTTGCACCTAGGCTAAGATGAAACTTCCTAGTAGTTATTTAAGTTGTCTAAGAGTATATATGAGTTTCTAAGACACCAAGAGAGCCTTCCGCATGCTTCTCCCATCAAAGAAATTAAAATAACTCTATTGGTGCCATATAGAAGCATAGCCTCGCCCAAGGAGGGTTCATGCACCTAGGGAGTGTTTTAATTCCTTCCAAACTTAATTTTGCATCATGTGTGATGGGAGAGTATGAAAGGAAGCCTTGGAAAAATTTTAGAAGCCATGGATAGTGAGATGGTATCACAAGTTTCATATTATGGCTTAAATAAGCAACACCTAGCTAGGCTCCTTGATTTGATTGTGTGATGACTCCAAGAGGCTTAAATGGAGTCAAGAATCATAAATGAATGGAGAGAATGGAGCTAAGATGATATTTTCTTAAGGTTTCTTCATTAAGTGCATTATGGAACCATAAAAGAGCCATATGAGTTACCTAACTTTTCTAGTGAATGTATGGCTTTAGAATTAGATTCAAGAGTGTAATTGGCTTCCATATGATGTGTCTAGGCCAAGAGAAACAAGCCTCACATCATTGTCAATGTATAGCCGAAAGAGGCAGCATAATTCCAAGAGAAAAAGTGTGCTTGTGTTGCAAAGGTAGCTCTCTGCATTTTTTCTCATGCATGAATGTGTGCTTACCTTGTCATTGAATGTGTGTATGTGTGTTTTAAGTCATGAAATGTATTCTAGCATATGCTTTTGTTCCATGGTACTATGATATTATAATATGTTCTCAAATGATGACTAGTATATGTGCTTGGGTTTGCTTAAGTGTGGTGAAGCCAAGAACCCTTAGCCATGGTGAGGATAAGCCAAGAACCCTTAGAAATGGTTGAGACAAAGTAAATAGTCTCTTAAGAGTGAAGTTGAGTCAAAACCTCTTTGAGAAAATGGGTGAAGCAAGTCCAAAATCTGTAAGAGAATAGGTGAGGCTAATCCACTTACTTGGCAAGTCTATATATGATTTGTATGACTTCTTGAATGCTAAAGATGCCTTTTGAATGATCATATGATTTCAAATGCTCATGCATGCACTTTAGACAATGGATTTGCATTCTTTATGTGTGACTGAAAGGGAGATGAGTGACGATTGTGTTGCGCAATCTCAAATAAAACTAAGTAGAAAAATAAATTTTGTAAGTAATGGTGCAACCTAGGTCATTTCCCAAGGAGTTTTTACCTTAATTTGTTTGTGAAAGAGTATTCCAAGTATTACTAAATGAAAATTGTTTAGGGGATTTTGAATTACTAAAATTTAATTGAACTAAATTTCAAATGACAAGAATAAAAAAACTTAAGCCTAAATAAAGTAAACAATTTAGAAAATGTGATAGTTAGCCTTTAGATGGACTCCTTAGAATTCAATTATCCTTGCTCTCTTTTTAGTGTACCAAAATTGGATTTAAATTCTTGCTCATTAGTGTATTTTCCATAAAAAATTTTGAATGACCATCCAAGATTCAATTCGCTAATTATTTAAGGATTTTGCAACCACAAGAAACCTCGAAAAATTAATTAATTAAATTAGGTACAAGAACACACTATAACCAATCCTAATTGCTCAATAGAATCTACTGCACAACCCACTTAAAATGCTAATTAACCAATTAGATTAATGAATTCCTCAAATAATTAATTGCACAAAAATTCCAGCCACTTAATTCAATAACTATTGCATTAATTAGCCTATAATCAAGAAGAAATTATGAGTAAATTGCATAGCCACTAAATCTGAATTTTCTATAAACATGTAGTGATCATAATTAACAATCAAATAGGAAATTACACCCAATCCACAATCCAATTTAATCTAGCAAATTCCAGTAATAAAATTCCTAAATTAATAGACTAAACCTAGTCAAATTAATAAAAGAGTTAATGCTAAAATTAAAATAGTAAGAAGGAAGAAATTATCCAAATTGGTGAAGGAATGTGGAGTTCAAATCTGCATCTGGGAGTATCCAATCTTCAGCTAGCCACCAAGGAGATTTCAAGGTTCCATAGAGGAATCAAACAGAGGAAATTCGATCGTGAGAGCTTTAGCCATGGAGAAATCGATTAATGAACTTCTTGTTCACCCCTAGAGCTTCAGTGTCTTACATTGTGTTATTCGTCTTCTCCTTTTTTCCCACAGCACCCGCCTTTTTTTCTCACATTCATGCCCTTTCACGTGTTTTCTTGGGTCACTCAATCTCCAGCTCATGTTTCATTAATACAAGTCAGCCCTCTCTAAACTCCAGCTCATTCATCTTGTAATTATTCCCACGTCAGCCCATATTATGATCATAGGCTACCTCTCACGTGTCTCTCTTTCAATTATACTCATAACTTAATTCTTACTAAGAATCACGTGGCTCATTTTTTCTCTTCACATGCTCATTATTCTTACAAGCTCCCAGCTCCCAACTCATTTAGCTTTAATCATTCCTATGTCAGCCTTGCATGCTTCTTCGTTCCTTTGACATGTTCCTTTGGTTTCCACGTGATTCCTCTACTTAATTCCTTAACTTAAGCTACTGCATGCTTTTCATTTGCTTCCTACGTGGTTGCTTCCAGCTTCTTCACGTCAGAACTAAATTTCTTTTTTCATGTCTCTAAAGTTCATCTAGCCAACTTCTTCTTCCTTCTCAATTAGCTCCAAAACTCGTGGCAAGCTCCTTTGTGTTTTCTCCATGTAGGTTCTTGAATTATTACCATATGAAACTCTCCTATTTGTCTAGCTCTCCAAAACAGAAGCTACATCTTCTCAGCTCTTTCGCGTTAAAACCAAGCTCTTTCACTCCACAACAACTTGTGCTTCCTCCTCTGTTTTAGCTTAAAAGCTCCTTTAGCTTTTCTCACGCGGGTTTCTTTCCAACTCAATTTTTCATGTTTCTTCTCTTCACTCTTCACATGACCATGGCTTCTTGTTTCTCATTTTGCTTCCTTGTGCTCTTAAGCTTTATTCTACTTCTCATGTAATTTACTTCATCCACGTAGCTTCTTGTAAGTGCTTCAGCCCGTGGCTTTGTGCCTTCTTTCTCTTCACACGTGAGCTGCCTCATTCTTCTTCATTCAACTTGCTTTTTCTTCCCACAAACACATTCTGCCTCTTTAGCTAGCTTCGTGAGCTTTCTCACCTCTTTTACATGTGGCTCAGTTGTACGTGAATCCATGTATGCTTGTTAAGAGTTTCCCACGTCAACTCTTTCAACTTGAGTTTCTTTAATCATTCTTAAACTTGTAGATTCTTTTAGCTTTTTCTAGCATATTCTTTACTGTTCCTTGCTTGAACCCGTAGCACTCCTTCTCTTTTCTCATTGGAAACCTCCTCCTAGCTTCATCCAGTTGTCATGCGTTGATGTATGTGGTTGTTCTCCCCTTCATTCATAGCTCTCCCTCCTTCCCATGTTGTCTTTTAGCTAGGACCCGTGGCTATTATTCTCTGTTTCTCCCTCGAACAGAACATGATAATTGATGGGTTGCTATGTGAAGGTTATGCTACATGTGAGTGTGTATAATCTATACCCAAGTTCCTTTCCACATAGAATCCAAGTCTCTTTCTCCTTTGGATATGGTGGTTGCTCATGAGTGTGTGGGAGCTTATGAATGAAGTGGAGTGCCTATGTGGAATGTTCATGAATAAGATGGATGATGAACTTGAAGCTCCATTTCTCCTTCAATTCAATTTCCATTCAAGCACCAATTTTCATTGAAAATCTGCACAAAAAGAATGGAAAAGATGAAATAGGAATATTCACAAAATTCATTTAAAAAGATTTATGCATTAAAATTCCAAAAATTTGAAAATAATTTTCTAAAGTGCAAGTAATGCCCAATAAACTCAATTATCCACCTAATAAAGTCCATTAAACCTTATTCAATTATTAAAGTGCCAAAATTAAGAGATTCATGTATATAAAATTAGCATTCATCAATGAGCTATTGGGATTCTTTGAATCTTACTTCTTCCTCTCCAATGTCTTAACATGCTAGGTGGAGCAAATGAACAAGATAATGGAAGCCACCAAATTGGGAGATAAAAGTTTGAAATCAAAATGCCTAGTTTTGTCTTTTTTGTAGCCATACACATGGCATATGATGTAATCTTATCATGGAATTGTTATGTAATCATTTGAACGTGTAAATACTCATATATATAATGTATGAATGAGAATTAATACCATATGCATGATATAGCATGATTTGGGTATGGAATGGCAAAACTAGACATATGCATTCTTGTGTATATCATAGGGTGATGAGTGAGTTTGAGAAATGTGAGTTTGTGCACCTTTGAGACAAGTTTAATAGACCATTTTGGTGCTTTCCTACGTGTTCAAGTCATGGTTGCCTTGGAGCTCAAAATGGACCATTGGACCCTTTGTAATGCTTAAAAGTGACCATTTCACAACCTAATGTCAAAATCTGACCAAATCAATGAATTTGCCCATGAAATTTGGCACACATATAGATCTCATCTCAAGCTTTTTGGGAATCCAAAGACTAGATTATTTAGAGCTCTGTGGAATTAATTATGAATTTCCAAAGTTGACATTTTTCTATTAAACTGATGAGACACTGTTCATATGGTCAGAAACTTGGGATGTGTCATTCCTAGAAAAAATGATATCCAATTATTATGAAATTTTACAAGAATAAATTAGACATGATAAGCATTCCATGGCCACTAAGATCACCCAAATTGGACTTCTGACCAGAGAGATATGAATTTTTTAATTTGAAGGGCAATACTAGTAATAACAGTCAACCTCTGGTATTGTTCCATAAATTTTCGATGGCTAGTAGCCTTTGTTGTGGTCTGGATTTATTTTTAGCATAAATTAGATATCTGTAGATTTCTATAGTGGTATAGTATGCCCAATTTCACATTTTCTAGAATTAGTTATAATATTTCAACATTAAGGGACAAAATCTGGAAATCCTACTTGAGGCTACACCATTGCATTTCATGCATTCCACCCCCTTGCATGAGTTCTAGGCCACTTCTTGGGATGGTTATGAGTTTTATTTATGCATTTAATATGAGAATGAGATGGATGAGTCCATATGGCCCACGGGACACTGAATGAAAATTTTACCCATGATGTAACGCAGCTTAATGTATATTTTTAATGCTTTTTCCTTGGCAAACATGCATGATCCAAGGAAAGGAACTTAGAAATGAGGTAAGATGAGCTTAGTAAATATGGTGCTACAAGTGGTGTAACACCATATTTATCTTGCTTGCCTCATACCATTTCTAGGTCTTATTCTATGCATTTCATAATGAAGCAAGAAAGGTAGCATGTGAGCAATGAATGTACATGCACTTTGCCATGGATAAAATTGTTCCTTTGGAGTCCTGTGGGCCATATGGATTCATATATCATGTTATCATATTTAATTATATAGATACAACTCATTTTTATCATTAAAAGTGGTCTAGAACTCGTGCAAGGAAAGATACACACAAAAATTCCCTAAGGTAGCCTCGGCCAGAATTTCATACTTTTTGTCACAAACTTTGAAAAATCATAACTATTTTAAAAACATTGTAATCATGCATTATTTACCATTATGGAAAGATACAGATTTCTACTTTATGATACAAATATGTTCAGTCCATGAGACATAACATAAAAGACATTTGATACTCAAAAAAGTGCAGAGGTTTGACTGTCTACTGGTACTGATACAACTTTTTGCTATAAATTTCAAAAATGTCCAATTAATTTCACAAAAATCCAAGCCATGAAAATGATACCAATATGGAAAGCTACAGGTGTTAGATAGAGGAAAAAAATAATTTTAGACCTATTTAGGCACGTTCAGGACTTAAAAACTGATCAAACACTAACCTAGGTCAGTCTGGATGCCTAATACTAGATAGAAATTTCAAAAATTTATATCTCCCTCTCCAGACATCCAAATGAGATGGTTCTAGTTAGCACAAGTCCCTAGAAATGTATCATTTCTTCCTATAAAATTTTGTGACAATTGGACATCATTTGCCCCCTAAGTGATAGAATTCATTTTTGCACCTGAGTGAACAGTACACTAAACCAATTTTAGAAAATTTTCCAACTTTGAAAATTTATCAAATATTCCATAGACCTCCAAAAATTATGAACTTTAACTCCCTAAAAAGCTTTCACACAAGATCTAAATGCATGCCAATTTTCAAATCAAGAAGAGCTCATTTGGACAAAAAGTGGTATAGGTTTCCAATATGGTCAATTTTGTTCCATATTAGAAACCATATGTATCCAAATGACCTCCCTTGGCGTTTAGCACCTCTTGGGCAAGTTTAAAAGCATGAATATCACTTGTATGAATTGCCCAAGTGGTCCCAATTCTCATGCATCTCAATTTGGCCATTACACTCCCATTTATACATACATTTCCATAATACTAGTTTGCCATTACATGTCCAAGATGCACATTTTCATACATATAACCTTAGCTCTCATTTATAGATAATACATTAGCATAATTATACATGTTCTTAACATCATAGGATGGATTACTCCATTTGCCATTCATATGGCCTTAAAGGGACAAAATTTAAACACTTTCTTGTTATAATTTCATCATCCAAGGTGTAGGCTTCCATTGCTTTGTCCACTTAGTCTACCTAGCATGTTAGAACATTGAAGAGGAGGGAATGAGATTCAAAGAATCCTAATAGATCATCTCCCTTTTAATCACATATAAAGTATGCAATACAAGCCTTGAAAATGCATGCATGGACATATTAACATATGTAAGCATTCAAGAAACATTCTTGACACTTGAACCAGTCATACATAGCATATATAGGCTTACCAAGTAAGTGGATTATCCTCACCCATTTCTTTAAGAGATTTTTGACTCAACCTTACTCTTGGGATTTAACCTCACTTTTGTGAGACTTTTTACTTTGTCTCAACTAACTTTAAGGGTTCTTAGCTCATCCTCACTATGGCTAAAGGGTTATTGGTTTCTCCACACTCAAGCAAACTAAGGTAAGCACATAAAACATTATTTGAATGCATAAAACATCATTATGGTACCATGGAATAAAAGCTCATGTTAAAATACTTTTCATAGCTTAAAACATATATACACACATTCAAAGACAATGTAAGCACACATCCATGCATGAGAGAAGGTGGAGAGAGCTACCTTGCTTGCATTTACTTACTTTTTTCTTGAGTCTTGAATCCTCTCCCTTGACCTCACACACCCAAAAAGGTGGAGATCATTTCTCTTGGCCTAAACACAATTCATGGAAGCCAATTAGGTTCATGGAATTAATTCTAAGGCCACACATATTCCTTAAACACTAACTTAGTCTATTAACCCTTTTATGGTTCCAAGAATGCACTTAATGAAGCAACATCCATCAAATAAGTTCTAGGCTCCATTCTTTCCTTTCATATATGATTCTTGACTGCTTTTAAGCCCCTTGGAGTCATCACACAATTAAAATAAAGAGCCTAACTATATGTTACTTCTTTAGGTCAGATTATGGAACCTAAGACACCAATTTATTCTATAGGCATCCTAAATTTTTTCTAAGGTTTTCCTTCATTTTCATTCATCATATATGACTAAAAAATAGGTTTGAAAAAATTTAAAACTCTCCCTACATGTCCCATCCCCTTTGGGTCGAGACTATGTAGCATTTGGCCTCCATGAATATTTGCTTTGTTCTCTTAATGGAGGATGCATATGGGGAGACTTCTAGGGATCTTAGGAACTCATTCAAACATTTATTTAGGTCTAGGAATAATTACATCAAATCAAAATTTCAAGGAAACCCATGAAACTCTAGTTTTGCTATCTTGAAAATCAATGGCTTTTACTTGGATCCTTGCATATTCTTACTCTCCTCCCTTAAATTCATAGAATTCACACTTGGTTCTGTCCAAAATTCAAACCCTCTTGCAGCTACATATATGGGGTGAAATAGGGAGAAGAAGGGGGAGGAATAGCTACCATAGGATAAAGATTTTACCTTGTTTCCATGGCTTTTCTTACTTGTTTCTCACTTTCCTTGCCCTCTTCTCTTCAAATTTAAACTTTCCTCTCTATTCTTTCCTGAAAAACAAAAACAAAAACTTCAAAAAAATCATAGGAAAGAAAGCTTAAGAGGAGAGGAACAAGTTTGGAAGAAGAAGGAGCATGAAAATCCATGAAATTCCTTACCTTTTCCTTGTTTTTTCTCCTCTTTTTTTCTCCTCCATGGTGCACCCAAGAGAGCTAGTGTTTTCTCTAGTTTTTGGGTAGAATAGGTCATGCAAATGAAGGGGAGAAGAAATAAGAAACTTAAAGAGTGTTTAAGAAGCTTCCACTTTCTTAAAAATTCTAATTTTGCCCTTTTTTTTTGGCATATTTATTTCTAACTTGTTTTAGCTCCTTTTTGAGAAACTTCTTTTCTATTATGAAAGTTGGGTTCCTAATTTAGTAAAAATTCCTTTGGAATCACTCAAATTAGAGCTAAAACCTTCATAAATGAATAATTCAAAGTTTGGGTTAATCGACGTTGGAAAACGTCCATCGAAGGGGTTTTAACTATCTCAGGGCTTCCCAAAGTTTTTAGGGCCTTTGAGAATCCTGGAGAACTCAAAATTTTTATTTAAAAATCCCTCCTATGTGAATTCCAAAATTTGCTCAAAATTACGAAAATATCATTACATTTCATCAACCTTTCATTCAAATTTGTTTCTTCATTTTAACTCCGTTTTTCTTTTCGTCTGAGCCTGAGATTCTCATTTTAGGAGTCTAGAATGCTTTCTAAATTTTTTAGGGCCTTAAATAATTCATTTCGGGGGGCTTCCTTTTGTATCTGGTGAATTTTGTTCATTGATGGAGAAACCGTACATTACGTTTCTTGCATTTTCTCTCATTTTTAGATGACCGGATATTATAAATAGCCTAGTCATTTCATTTGCTGATATGACTGATGTGATTCTGATGTTCATTTTGATTCATGCATATATGTTAATTAAATTGGATTATATAAATGAAAATTATCTCGACTATTGAGATTTGTATCTCACCCCATTTCAAGGGCTAACTATCTCATGTGAAAACCCTTCGGGTAAGGATAAGGGGAAGCAAGTGGATAAAAATTCATAAGCTCCAACCATGTGTGGAGGAGGCTACACTTGGGCTAATTTGAGTAGAGTATATATAAATTTTGTTATTCTTTTATATAGCATCATCATGTAATCATGTTGCCAAGTGTAGGAGTTTATATTTTGATGACATATAATGTATCTATTGAGGAGTTAAGCCTCATATTAAATGGATATTTGATATATGAGTTATAACATCTGATGTAGAATTTTGTGGATCCTACGATAAGGTTTACTTTTTGGAAATGTAATCACATGATATATTGGATGTTGACTTAAGCTAGTGATGCATAGGACCTTTAATGGAATATGTATTTGAATGATCATTGTTGATAGTTCATGAATTCTCTCTATCATTAATCTATGAACTTACTGATATGTAATAGTTAGATGAGTAGAAATTAACACTTAAGCCTTAAACTAGTAATGATAGATAAGTTGGGTAAATTAGGCAAATGAAAGTTATTAGAGCCTTACAAATTAAGGTAAAGTGGCCCTAGGGTGTCATTAGAGGGAGAGTTAAAGTGTATGAGACAAAATTTTAGAAGTTGTAGGACCAAAAGGTGTTTCGCTGCAACCAAAATAATCTTGGCCATGGCCAATAAAGGTGAAGTTGCCTAAGGAGAGTAACAGAGAGTAATTCATCACAGCAAGAAATGGAATTAGCTGCGGCGAAATGTAAAAGGCTAAATTGGAAGTCATCTAGAGAGTAATTCGCCATGGCGCGAAATGGAATTTGCTGCTGCTAGAATTGAGGGGCGAGTTTGGTCGTGTTCCAGAGAGGAATTTGTCGTGGTGTAAAGGGGCATTGGCCACAGCCAATATCGAGGGTGAGTGAGGTATGCTTTAGGAGGTCCTCTCACCACAGCGCCACATAGGCTCCCCATGGCAAGGCTCCAACTCGTCACGATGAAATCTATGAAGATGTAAGAAGTGAACCCGAGAGCAATTAGCCACGGTGCACAGCATTTAGTCACAGCAAAGGTTCTTAAACTCTTATATTAACCTAGAAACATTGGTTTTTCCTATAGCAATATTAAAGGATGACTTAGAAACACTTGTAAGGGGTTCTTGAGAGTTGAAAATTAATGGGTAATAAATCTAAAGGCTTTTTAGGGATTTGTTCCACTTATGTACATGAATGGTTGTAATTGTTTGGTTAATGACTCTAATAACATTAAAGTTCAAATTTCCTCACTTTTTCCTAATTTGATGATTTTTGCCTCAGGTTATGATCATATGACTGTGTGTTTAAGTTTAATTACAATGATTAGAAGTTAGGGTCATCACAATAAGAACCAGAAGACCTTGTAATAGGAATTCTATGAGAGATTGTCCAATGCTTGGATTAGCAATGAGCAATGTTGTTGCAACAACAGGAGGTGATCCAACAAGTTCAAGAGACCCTAGCAAAGAGAGAAAGTGAAAGAGAAAGCACCCCTCAGATGCAACATCCATTGGTACCTACTAGGGAGGTTCCTTTATGATAGGTGCCATGTTCATCTAAACCTGAACCTCAACCCACAAGGTTCCAGACAACATTCCCACATTATCTTATCCAGCCTCAGCTTACTACCAAGCAAGTTATATAGTAGTTCAAAAAGTATAATCCCCTTATGTTTGACAGTGAATTTGATACAAAGAAGGATGAGGCATAGGTTATGCAATTAGAAAAGATCTTTAAGGTGATGGAGTGTACGTTAGAGCAAAAAGCTATAATGGCTGCATTCAAGCTTGAAGGACAAGTAGATGTATGGTGGAGGAGATGATAAATTCCATTTTTTATATATTTTTTCCTCTTTATTTGGGCATTTTAATAGTGAATTAAAGGTTAATAGATTTAATTAGAGGATATTTGATTTTATTGGCTAATTTTTTGCACTCTAGGAAATAATTTGCAAAATTCTTAAATTTTAATGCATAAATCCTTTTAAATAATTTTGTAAATTTTCATACTTAATGTTATCTATTATTTGTGCAAATTTTGATAGATAAATGGAATTTAAATGGGGAAATTGATTTGGAGAAGAGATGGGAGCTTCAAGTGTGCAATTTCAAGGAGTAAATAATTGCCATAAGTTTTAATGCATTTTCTTAAGAATATAAATAAATAAAAATAAATAAATGAGATGAATGGGCATATAGGATTGGTTCATGTACACGTTGCATTCCACTCCATGATGCACACAGCAACCACACACTCCAGTATGCACATACACAAAGCCTGCACATCACATGTAACACCTAATCATTTACACATAGAAAGCGCTCCCACCTTGACACATGAAGGCACGATGACACACGGGGTATTTTATTTGAGTTATCATGCTACAGTCACATACACAAGCCTTTGCACTTACACATTGATACACATGGAGGTTCAGGGGATATATGAGGCATGAGTCACACTTATACTAGGCACCACGCCACTACACTCACATGTAATTTCACTCACCTGAATCACACACATGTCCCTTTCACCAGGTTACATATATACACATGAAGGCATAGGTCTTGATGGATCATCATGTATGAACTCTTTCACATGTCCACTGCTTTTCTCTCCAACCACTTTGTAATGTCCAATTTTCTTTAAACGATAAAAACAAGCACATTTTCAAAGCAAGTCCCCCAAAATGAATTATTTAAGGTCCCAAAAAATTTGAGTAACATTTTAGCATCCTAAAAATGAGAATTCTAGCCTCAGACGGAAGGAAAAATAAGGCTAGAATGGAGAAATAAATTTTGACGAAAAACCTACGAAACGTAATGGCATTTTTGTAATTTCAAGAAATTTTTGGAATTCACACAGGAGGGCTTTTTAAATCAAATTTTTGAGTTCTCCAAGGTTCTCGAAGGCCCTGAAAACCATGGGAAGCCCTGGGACAGTTAAATCCCCTCCGGTGGATGTTTTCTAATGTCAGTGTGCCCGAACTTTGATGGATTCATTTAGAAAGATTTTAACTCCGATTTGAGTGATTCCAAAGGAATTTTTCTTAATTGGAAACCTAAATTTTATAATGGAAAAGATGGTTCTAAAAAAGGAGCTAAAAAGAAGGAGAAATCAAAATGTAAAGTATAAAGGGCAAAATTAGAATTTTTGAAAAAGTCACTTTGCCCTAGCTATATATAGGTGGCACCTCACACTCTCCCTCATTCAACTTCATATTTTCCAGCCTCAAACCAGAAGCAAAGCCCTAGGAGAGTGGCACACCAAGAGAAGAGAAGAAGGAGGAAAAATTCAAGCTTTTAGGTATGGAAATTTGCTTGTTTTTCATGTTTTCTCTTAGCCAATCTCTTCTCTTCTTTTTCCCTCTTCTTCTCCATGATTTTTCTGAAGTTTTGAGGGATGTTTTGAAGGAAGAACAGAGAGAAATTTTTAGATTTGAAGAGAAGAGCTTGGAGAAAGCAAGATTCAAGCCAAACTAACCAAGGAAACAAGGTAAACATGCATTCTATGGTAGCTATGTTGATGTTCCTTTCTTCTCCATTTTGACCTACACTAAGAACCCTAGGAAGATCTGATTTTCAAGCCCAACCAAGCATGATTATTAGGTATTTGATAGAGAGGAATAAGAATATGCAAAGAAAACTATGAAATAGGCATTAGGATTCAAGATGCAAAACCTAGGGTTTCTAGTGCACCTTTCAAATTCTGAATTTATGTGATGCTTCCAAGGTCTAATTAAGAGTTTAAATGAGTTCTTGAGACACCAAAGATGCTCCCCATAGGCTTCTCCCTTCAAGAAAACAAAGAAAACTCCATGGAGCCCTAAACCTAGGCATGTCTCGGCCAAAGAGGTTTTGAGTAGTGGGGGAGAGTATTAAATTTTTCTAAGGCCATTCTTGAGTCATATTTGATGAATGAAAATGAAGGGAGGCCTTGGAAAAAATTTAGAACTCATGGAAAGTGATTTGGTATCTTAGGTTCCATATTATGACCTAAAGAAGCAACATGGTGCTAGGCCTTTTGTTTTAATGATGTGATGACTCCAAGAGGCTTAAAAGGAGTCAAGAATCATATTCAAAAGGAAAGAATGAGGCCTAGAAATCATTTAAAGGGTATTGCTTCATTAGGTGTGTAACAACCAGAAAAGAGGAAAGATAAGAAATGAGAGAATAAAAGAGAAAAGAGGAAGCTGGGAAATTTTCGGAGATCTGAAAATTTTCTAAGTCTTCTAGCCATAGCGAGAAATAGAGTCGCCATAGCGAGAATGCCTCCTCGCAATAGCTAAGATGTTCCTAGCTGTAGCGAGTGCAACATTCCATACAGAAACCAGGGAGTTGCTCGCCATAGCGGCACTATAGCGAAGGCAGAGGTCTGGAACAGGCCGAGCTCGCCATAGCGACGCCATAGTGAAGGCAAAAGTCTGGAACTTGCACGAGCTCGCCGTAGCGAGGGTCATGACTCGCTATAGCGAGAGCGGTCCAGAAAAGCAAGAAAAGAGAGATTTGACTTTTTAAAAGAGTCTAAACTCTTCCTTTCTCTCAGAACCGACTTGAGCTTTGACCAAGGAGAGAGAAAGAGCTGAGGAGAGAGAGAGAGAGACCTAGAGAAGCAAGGAGATCAAGCAAAGAGGTGAGTAATCTTTAGATTTCCCTAGCTTTTCTCCTTAGCTTGTTGTCTCCTCCTTTTGCTTTCTCTTTCTACGGTTTTAGAAGTTGTTTTGGGTTAGGTTTAGAAAAGGGAAGTGGGGAAAACTACTCTAGAAGGAGGGTAGAATGCATTTATCGTCATTTCTTCCTCCATGTTTTCTTCTTTGAGGGCTTGAGAGAGGAAGGAAAATGAGCAGAGTTCTAGAGAGAGAATCCCTAGATCTGTAAGGGTAGTGAGGGTTTAACTTGATGAAGAGTTTCTTTTAGCTTTGTGAGAGTTATTTAAGCTATGAGAGAATGATTTGATGCTCTTGTTATGCCTAGGCTCGAAGGAAGAAACTCCACCTTGTTGTGAGTGTGAAATCAAGGAGGGAGAGGAGAAATTGAAAGGGAAGACTTGTGTAATCTGAGAAGGTAGCTCTCTACTCCTTTCTTGTTGCATTCTTGGTTGTGTAATAGTCATTACATGTTGAGTATGTACTTGTATGATGAGATATGCCATTGATTTTGCCTTGATGCATTGGTACCAATATGTTCATGATATGATGTGTGGAAATTGCTCGGGTGAAGTGGTGCCGAAAGTCCCTTGAGACGGGTGAGGAGGAGCCAAAAGTCCCTAAACCAAGGGTGAGGCCGATCCAAAAGTCCTAAAGCTCGGGTGAGGCTAGACCGAAAGTCCCTAGAGCCTAGTTTTGGCATTGACTTGATATTATGGCATGAAACACATGTGTGGTGTTTGTGACTTGTATGCATGTTTGACTAGTTATATGCCTTGATTGCATCTTGAATGAGTATGAGCTATTGAGATTCTCCTGAATCTCACCCCCTTCCCCTCCCATCCTATTATTCAGGTGGTGTTCAGGGAGAGGCGAGCACACCTCACGGAGCCTAGAAGAGCATAGTAGCATGATGTATAGCTTTTGGTTATTTTGATGTATAAGGTGCCAAAATGAGAGTGCACCTATTCTTTTTGGAGTTGTAGCTATATGAGCACATGTGAATGTATGTACAAATGATGTATGGATGATATAAAGGGTTAAAGTAATGAGAATGTATAAGTTGGCCCTTTGAGGCTTATGTGAAATGGTGTATTCTCTTCCATAGCATAGTGAAATTGGAATGTATGATGATTTGAGTTATTTAGATAATTCATATATGTTATGGTTGTACTTTTAAATTTGCCCAATAGAGGTTAGAGCATGTGGGAGGTCATTTAGACCCGTTTTGAACCCCATGTGGTGCTAAAACCACCAAGTGGGTGAGCTCCGTCAAAGTATGACCGGATGAGCTCTTCTTGTTATGAAATTTGGCATGCCTCTAGAGTCTATTAAGAGCTTCTTGAGAAGATAGAGTGGGTAATATTCGGAGGTCTAGAGAATATTTGGTGAATTGTTGAAATTGGGAAATTTCAATGGTTTGGTCATGGTACTGTACATTGGGTCCGAAAATGAAATCATCTCATCCATAGAACAAATGATGTCCAAATGTCATGAAACTTTAGGAGCCTAAACTAGATATCCACAGTGACCTATAACAACTGGAAGCACTTTAATTGGAGGTCTGTAGAGAGAGAGACGATTTACTGAAGTTCTGTATCAGCATCAGGGAAGTTTCTGACCTTCGTTACTGTTTTATCGGGTTTCGAGGTCTTAGAACTCCTGAACTGATCTGGACTTATTTGTCTCCTATAGTTCACATCTGTAGCTTTCCAAATTGGTATAGTTTTCCGTGATTGAATTTTTGTGGATTTAATTACGATTTTCCGAAGTTCATGACAGTAAACTGCACCAGTATCAGGGATAGCTGGACATCTGTTCCTATTTCGATGTCAATGAGGGTCTAAACGTTGAGATTGAGGCTAGGAGTTATTTTTAGTGTAAATTTAACATCCCAAGCTTTCCAAAGAGCTATGATTTGCTTGATTCCCATTTTTGTAGAATTAGTTGTGATTTTCCAAAGTTGGAGCCAGAAATATGATTTATGGGCCCGACTGAGAAATTGTATTTTCTGAGTTTTTGGCTTCTTACCCGTGGTTTGTGAGTTGTTTGAGACTATGTACAAGTTGTATAAATGATGTTTGATTAGAGAATGTGAATGATGGGTTCACGGGACCCACGGGGCAAAATACGACCGGTTAAACTCGGATTTTAAGTAGTAAAATACTACGGTTTCGGTCAGTTTTCTGGGAAATCATATGGAGTCAAGCCTAGAGGAAGATGAACTAGAGTGTAGTCAGTAAGGTGTTACATTTTTGGTATCAGAGCAAAGGTTCAGACACTTTTGCTCGATGTTGGGCTCTTGAATGGATTGAATTGCTTGTGTTTGGTGTAAATTGCCATGCAAGTGGTAACATTCATATGCATATGTGTTTGTGCTATGATTGTGGACTGAGGATTGCTACTTCTTTTCAGATATGGTTGAGACTAGACGGGGCAGGGGTAGAGGCAGGCCACCCAGGGCTCAGAGAGTTGAGCCAGAGGTTCCGGTTGGGCCTGAGGATCCTCTGCGAACCATCATGGAGAGATTAGATCGGTTTGAAGCCATGATGGGCCAGCATGAGGAAATGTTAGAACAACAGAGGTATATCGCCCAACAGCAACATGATATGATCATGCACCTGCAAGATACCCTGGCCAGGCAAGAGGAAGCCAGGAGGGAAGCCCCTATACCTCAGCCATCTACATCTGGCAACCCACCTGCACATCCCTTGGAGCCTGTAGTAGCTCATACCCAGACACCTATCCAGAAACTGTTGAAGCAGTTTAGGCAAAACAATCCACCCACGTTTGACGGGGAGTTGGATGCGGATAAGGCGGAGGCTTGGGTTAGGGAGCTAGAGAAAATCTTCTCGGTAATGAGTTGTACTACCGAGCAGAAAGCGCAGCTAGCCACGTTTATGTTGAAAAAAGAAGCTGATAGATGGTGGTGTAGCACGCAACCTTTAATGGAGACCAAGGATATACCGATAAACTGGGAAAGTTTCTTCGTTGAGTTCTATGAGAAATATTTCCCTAGTTCGGTGAGGAAGAAGAAAGAGATGGAGTTTATGAGTTTGAGACAGACGGATGAGATGACTGTGGACCAGTATGTGGCTAAGTTCATGGAGTTGTCTCGGTATTCTTCTTACCTCCAAAGGTATATGATGATGAACCCTGGAGATGTGAGCAGTTTGAGACCGGCCTAAAACCTCTGATTAGCGACAGAGTTACCCCACAACGGATCAGAAAGTTTAATACCATTGTGGAGGTCAGTAGGGTGATTGAGACTAACCTGCGGATTATTATGCCTGTGACGGCCATAGCTAGTCAGAAGGAGGTTTCAGAATTGAAAAGGCTGAGACCGGAAGAAGGTTCTAGTGTGACACCCAGTGCCAAGAAGAGAGGCAAGGGGCCATGGAACCGAAGGCCACAGCGGGGTAAGCCGATGCTGCCTCCTCGGGGCCAGTCATCCTTCCAATAGTCTCCGGTGACTTGCTTCAAGTGTGGGAAGCTGGGACACATTGCGAGACACTGTCCTCAGATGGACATAATGCCTCCTCCTAGGCCACAGACCCAGGGTCGAGTGTTCGCCCTCACTCAAGAGGAAGCTAGTGCGTCCCCCAGTATGATCCGAGGTATGCTGATAGTAAATGGCTTTCCTGTAGTTGCTATGTTTGACTCGGGTGCTAGTCACTCGTTTATATCTTATGATTGTGTGAGGCAATTGGGTCTGACTGTGAGTGTCTTGCCATTTGACTTGTTTGTCACTATACCCACTGGAGGTCCTGTGATTACTTCCCATACTTGCTTGAATGTCACTGTTCAGTTTAACCACTGTCATACCACTATTGATTTGATTTGTATGCCTTTCCATGATATTGCTATGATTGTTGGTATGAACTGGTTAGCCGCAAATAATGCGATACTTGATTGTGAACACCGAACCATTTCCTTACCTGCTTGTGGGACCATACCTAGGGTAGGAGCTGAGTTATCCTTTTTGACTGCTGCCCAGGCGGAGAAGCACTTAGAGTGTGGATGTCAAGGGTTGCTAGTCTTTTTCTCTATTCGGGTTGAGGTAGAAGAAGGGATAGAGGAGATCCCGATTGTTAGGGAATTCCCGGAAGTTTTCCCTAAAGAGTTTGATTTTAGTGGTCTACCCCCTGAGAGAGAGCTAGAGTTCCCTATAGACATAGTGCCTGGGGCTGGACCGGTGTCTAAGGCTCCTTACAGGATGGCTCCCACCGAGCTTGTAGAGTTGAAAAGGCAGATAGAGGAATTGTTAGAGAAAGGGTTTATCCGCCCTAGTGTATCACCTTGAGGAGCTCCAGTGTTATTTGTGAGAAAAAAGGATGGTAGCTTGTGTTTATGCATAGATTATAGAGAGTTAAATAAAGTTACCATCAAGAATAAATATCCTCTCCCGAGAATTGATGATTTGTTAGATCAATTGGCGGGGGCATCTGTATTTTCCAAGATAGATCTTAGATCTGGGTATCACCAGTTGAGAGTGAGAATTGAAGACGTCTCTAAGACGGCCTTCAGGACGAGATATGGGCACTATGAGTTCCTTGTGATGCCATTCGGATTGACGAATGCGCCGGCTGTGTTCATGGATTACATGAACAGGGTATTCAGACCGTATTTAGATCAGTTTGTGGTAGTTTTCATTGATGATATCCTAGTGTACTCTAGATCTTTTGAAGAGCACGAGAGGCATTTGAGATTAGTCCTAGAAACCTTGAGAGAGAAAAGGTTGTATGCCAAACTTAGTAAATGTGAGTTTTGGCTGACCGAGGTGAGATTCTTAGGTCATGTGATCTCACGAGATGGGGTTGCGGTTGATCCCCATAAAGTTGAGGCTGTGTTACAGTGGGATAGACCTAGAACGATCACCGAGGTCAGGAGTTTCCTAGGTTTGGCGGGGTACTATAGACGATTTATTCAGGGATTTTCTCAGATGGCCTTACCACTGACGAGGCTAACTAGGAAAGAGATGCTGTTTGTGTGGGATGATAGCTGTGAGGGAAGTTTCCAGGAGTTGAAACTTCGTTTGACCACTGCCCCTGTACTGATTATCCCTGACCCTAGTGAACCATTTGTGGTTTATTGTGATGCTTCGGGCAAAGGGTTAGGATGTGTGTTGATGCAGCAGGGTAGAGTAGTGGCTTATGCCTCGAGGCAGTTGAGGCCTCATGAGGAGAGTTATCCCACACATGACCTGGAGTTAGCTGCCGTAGTGTTTGCTCTTAAAATCTGGAGACACTATCTATACGGTGCTACCATAGAGATCTATAGTGATCATAAGAGTCTGAAATACCTATTTGACCAGAAAGAACTCAATATGAGACAGAGAAGATGGATGGAGTTTCTGAAAGATTATGATTATGTGTTGAAATACCATCCGGGCAAGGCCAATGTGGTGGCAGATGCCCTGAGTAGGAAATCCATCCATATGGCCCATATGATGATTAGAGAGCAAGAGCTCTTAGAGAAGTTCAGAAACTTTAACCTCTCTTGCCAGGTGGTTTCGGGTAGATTGTATCTAAGTGAAACCCGAATTGAGAATGTATTGAGAACTCAGATCTTAGATGCCCAGAGAGAGGATGAGTTCCTGAAACGGATCAAGAATGAGATCTCCCAAGGTAAGACCTCAGATTTCAAGGTGTCTGAGGATGGTATGGTAGTATATCGGGATAGAATCTGTGTGCCTAGTCGGAATGAGTTGAGAGAAGGCATTTTAGGAGAGGCACATAAGAGTAAGTATACTATCCACCCAGGTGCCACTAAGATGTATCAGGATTTGAAACAGATTTTCTGGTGGCCGGGAATGAAAGGTGAGGCGACAGCCTATGTGGCTAGATGCCTAGTGTGTCAGAGGGTGAAAATAGAACATCAAAGACCGGCTGGGTTGTTGCAACCTCTCGATATCCCTGAGTGGAAGTGGGATAGTATAGCCATGGACTTTGTGATGGGGTTACCCAGGACCTCCTCTGGACACGATGCTATCTGGGTAGTTGTGGATAGACTGACCAAGTCTGCACACTTTTTAGCTATTAAGGCTACTTATACACTGGAAAGATTAGCCCAGTTGTATATCAGAGAGATAGTGCGACTTCATGGAGTACCCAATAACATAGTTTCGGATAGAGACCCTAGGTTCACATCGAACTTTTGGAGGTCATTGCAGCATGCCTTAGGGACCAGGTTGCGATTTAGTACTGCATATCACCCCCAGACAGATGGTCAGACTGAGAGGACCATCCAGACCTTAGAAGACATGTTGAGGGCGTGTGTGTTAGAGATGAAGGGTAACTGGGATGCGTATTTACCATTAGCAGAGTTTGCTTATAACAATAGTTACCATTCCAGTATCCAGATAGCCCCTTATGAGGCTTTGTATGGGAGAAAGTGCAGATCCCCTTTGTGTTGGGTTGAGCTAGGTGAGAGGAGTATGATAGGACCTGAGATTGTGGACCAGACCACCCGACAGATAGAGTTGATTAGAAAGAGACTCCTCACGGCCCAGAGTAGGCAGAAAAGTTATGCTGATAAGAGAAGGAGGCCGTTAGAGTTTGAGATTGGAGACCATGTGTTCATTCGAGTGTCTCCAGTGACGGGAGTAGGTCGGTCAATGAGGGTAAGAAAGCTCAGTCCTAGGTATATTGGTCCGTTTGAAATTCTTGAGAAAATTGGACCCGTGGCTTACCGAATAGCCTTGCCTCCTAACCTAGCCCAAATCCACAGTGTTTTTCATGTCTCCCAATTGAAAAAGTATATGCCTGACCCCTCACACGTCATAGAATATGAGCATGTGCAATTGCAGGAAGATCTTTCCTATGTAGTGAAACCGGAGAGAATTGTGGATGCTCAGCTGAAACAGTTGAGGAGCAAGAGCATTCCTCTGGTGAAAGTGATATGGAGAGGTCTGACATCGGAGGAAGCAACCAGGGAATTAGAGGATAAAATGAGACAAAAACATCCAGAATTATTCCTTTAAGGTATGTATTTAAATTTCGAGGACGAAATTTCTTTTAAGGGGGGTGGAAAATGTAACAACCAGAAAAGAGGAAAGATAAGAAATGAGAGAATAAAAGAGAAAAGAGGAAGCTGGGAAATTTTCGGAAAGCTGAAAATTTTCTAAGTCTTCTCGCCATAGCGAGAAATAGAGTCGCCATAGCGAGAATGCCTCCTCGTAATAGCTAAGATGTTCCTAGCTGTAGCGAGTGCGACATTCCATACAGAAACCAGGGAGTTGCTCGCCATAGCGGCACTATAGCGAAGGCAGAGGTCTGGAACAGGCCGAGCTTGCCGTAGCGACGCCATAGCGAAGGCAAAAGTCTGGAACTTGCACGAGCTCGCCGTAGCGAGGGTCATGACTCGCTATAGCGAGAGCGGTCCAGAAAAGCGAGAAAAGAGAGATTTGACTTTTTAAAAGAGTCTAAACTCTTCCTTTCTCTCAGAACCGACTTGAGCTTCGACCAAGGAGAGAGAAAGAGCTGAGGAGAGAGAGAGAGAGACCTAGAGAAGCAAGGAGATCAAGCAAAGAGGTGAGTAATCTTTAGATTTCCCTAGCTTTTCTCCTTAGCTTGTTGTCTCCTCCTTTTGCTTTCTCTTTCTACAGTTTTAGAATTTGTTTTGGGTTAGGTTTAGAAAAGGGAAGTGGGGAAAACTACTCTAGAAGGAGGGTAGAATGCATTTATCGTCATTTCTTCCTCCATGTTTTCTTCTTTAAGGGCTTGAGAGAGGAAGGAAAATGAGCAGAGTTCTAGAGAGAGAATCCCTAGATCTGTAAGGGTAGTGAGGGTTTAACTTGATGAAGAGTTTCTTTTAGCTTTGTGAGAGTTATTTAAGCTATGAGAGAATGATTTGATGCTCTTGTTATGCCTAGGCTCGAAAGAAGAAACTCCACCTTGTTGTGAGTGTGAAATCAAGGAGGGAGAGGAGAAATTGAAAGGGAAGACTTGTGTAATCTGAGAAGGTAGCTCTCTACTCCTTTCTTGTTGCATTCTTGGTTGTGTAATAGTCATTACATGTTGAGTATGTACTTGTATGATGAGATATGCCATTGATTTTGCCTTGATGCATTGATACCAATATGTTCATGATATGATGTGTGGAAATTGCTCGGGTGAGGTGGTGCCGAAAGTCCCTTGAGACGGGTGAGGAGGAGCCAAAAGTCCCTAAACCAAGGGTGAGGCCGATCCAAAAGTCCTAAAGCTCGGGTGAGGCTAGACCGAAAGTCCCTAGAGCCTAGTTTTGGCATTGACTTGATATTATGGCATGAAACACATGTGTGGTGTTTGTGACTTGTATGCATGTTTGACTAGTTATATGCCTTGATTGCATCTTGAATGAGTATGAGCTATTGAGATTCTCCCGAATCTCACCCCCTTCCCCTCCCATCCTATTATTCAGGTGGTGTTCAGGGAGAGGCGAGCACACCTCACGGAGCCTAGAAGAGCATAGTAGCATGATGTATAGCTTTTGGTTATTTTGATGTATAAGGTGCCAAAATGAGAGTGCACCTATTCTTTTTGGAGTTGTAGCTATATGAGCACATGTGAATGTATGTACAAATGATGTATGGATGATATAAAGGGTTAAAGTAATGAGAATGTATAAGTTGGCCCTTTGAGGCTTATGTGAAATGGTGTATTCTCTTCCATAGCATAGTGAAATTGGAATGTATGATGATTTGAGTTATTTAGATAATTCATATATGTTATGGTTGTACTTTTAAATTTGCCCAATAGAGGTTAGAGCATGTGGGAGGTCATTTAGACCCGTTTTGAACCCCATGTGGTGCTAAAACCACCAAGTGGGTGAGCTCCGTCAAAATATGACCGGATGAGCTCTTCTTGTTATGAAATTTGGCATGCCTCTAGAGTCTATTAAGAGCTTCTTGAGAAGCTAGAGTGGGTAATATTCGGAGGTCTAGAGAATATTTGGTGAATTGTTGAAATTGGGAAATTTCAATGGTTTGGTCATGGTACTGTACATTGGGTCCGAAAATGAAACCATCTCATCCATAGACCAAATGATGTCCAAATGTCATGAAACTTTAGGAGCCTAAACTAGATATCCACAGTGACCTATACCAACTGGAAGCACTTTAATTGGAGGTCTGTAGAGAGAGAAACGATTTACTGAAGTTCTGTATCAGCATCAGGGAAGTTTCTGACCTTCGTTACTGTTTTATCAGGTTTCGAGGTCTTAGAACTCTTGAACTGATCTGGACTTATTTTTCTCCTATAGTTCACATCTGTAGCTTTCCAAATTGGTATAGTTTGCCGTGATTGAATTTTTGTGGATTTAATTACGATTTTCCGAAGTTCATGACAGTAAACTGCATCAGTATCAGGGGCAGCTGGACATCTGTTCCTATTTCGATGTCAATGAGGGTCTAAACGTTGAGATTGAGGCTGGTAGTTATTTTTATTGTAAATTTAACATCCCAAGATTTCCAGAGAGCTATGATTTGCTTGATTCCCATTTTTTTAGAATTAGTTGTGATTTTCCAAAGTTGGAGCCAGAAATATGATTTATGGGCCCGACTGAGAAATTGTATTTTCTGAGTTTTTGGCTTCTTACCCGTGGTTTGTGAGTTGTTTGAGACTATGTACAAGTTGTATAAATGATGTTTGATTAGAGAATGTGAATGATGGGTTCACGGGACCCACGGGGCAAAATACGACCGGTTAAACTCCGATTTTAAGTAGTAAAATACCACAGTTTCGGTCAGTTTTCTGAGAAATCATATGGAGTCAAGCCTAGAGGAAGATGAACTAGAGTGTAGTCAGTAAGGTGTTACAAGGTGCCTTTATGGACCATAATGAGGGTTATAGAGCAATCTAAGGTTTAACCAAATTATGTAGCCTTAGAATATGTTTCATGAACCTAATTGGCTCCCATAAATTGTATCTAGGCCAAGAGAAATCATCTCCACCAATTTGTGGGTGTGTGGCCAAAAGAGGAGGCTTGAATTTCAAGAAAAAAGTGTGTGAATGTACACAAGGTAGCTCTCTCCACCTTCTCTCATGCATGGATATGTGTTTAGCTTGTTTTAGAATGTGTGTATGTGTATTTTCAAGCTATGACAAGTATGCTAGCATGCCTTTATATGCTCTGATTCTTGATGCCATGTTATATTTTCAAATGAGCACATGATGTTTGTATGATTTGTTCATATGCCAAGTTTGCTTTTAAAATGTCCATGACTTTCATTTTCTTCATGCATGCATTTGTAAAGCTTGCTTTGCACATATTATGTATGATTGAATGGGAGATGGGCTATTGGGATTCTTTGAATCTCATCCCCTCCTCTCCAACGATCTAACATGCTAGGTGGACCAAGTAACTATGGTGAAGGAAGCCAACATCAATGAAGAAGGAAGAATGACAAGTTTATGTCTAGCTTTAGCCATTTTGGAACCATAATTGTGTTTCTTGATGTATATGTTGTTGTATATGTACTATGACCCTTGAGACATGTATAAATATGATATTATATGATGTTCAAATGTATGAATATGATGTATGACCTCTAGCCTACATTTTGAGCATGAGATGCCAAATTATGCAATGTAAAAGTATGATGGAAATGTACATAAATGTGGGTTGAATGGCCAAAGTGAGATGCATGAGGTTTGGGACCATTTGGACAGCTCACACAAGTCTCAAATATGCTTTTAGACTTGCCCAAAAGGTTCCAACACTAAGGGAAATCCATTTGGCAACTTTGGTACCCTATATGGAGCCAAAATTGACCATAATAGAACCCTACATCACTTTTTAGCCAAGTGAGTTAGTCTTGGTCTGAAATTTTGCATGCAAATAGGCCTCATTGAGAGCTTTTTGGGAAGTTAAAGATCATAATTTTTGGAGGTCTACAGAATATTTGATGATTTTTCAAATTTGGCAAAATTTATGGTTTTGGTCTGCTGCACTATTTATTTGGTCTGATATTGTTTTCTGTCACACGAGGCCCAAATGATATCCAATTGCCATGAAATTTTATAAAGATAAACTAGACAATCACAGTGACTTGTACCAACTACAAGCACCTCATTTGGAGGTCTAGAGAGGGAGATATGAATTTTTGAATTTTCTGTCTAGTATCAATAATTTTGCCCGACCATAAGTATTGTTCCATTGAATTCCAAAGTTTGGGCTTGATGAACTAATATGGAGATATTTTTACTCTCTATTTAACACCCACAGATTTCCAAATTGGTATTATTTGCATGGATTTAAATTTTTTGGAATTAATTGGACATTTTTAAATTTTACTGTAGAATTCTATGACAGTTCCAGAATTCAGTCAAACCTTTGGACCATTTTGGATGTCAAACGTCCTCTTTGATGCATATTATGGTATGAACATATTTTTAGTATGAAGTAGACATCCTAACCTTCCTAGAATGACCAAGATTACATGATTTCAATTTTTCGAGATTCAGTTATGATTTTCCAAAGTTTGGTTAGAAAGTGGAGCAATTCTGGCTGAGAATGAAACTCCATACCTCACACTCCATTTCGGTTTCCATGAGTTATAAACATGATCTTGTGATGAAAATGAGTTTTTTTGATGTAATTAAATATGAGAATACATAGTATGAGCTCACATGGTCCACGTGACACCGATTGCAAATTTTTAAATATAGCGCAATGCGAAGAAATCCATTATTTTCATCCCCTTTTTCATATGCTCTTGTGGAATTGATGATCTAAAGTTTATGAATGGCATGAAATGAGCTAGAAGTTATGGTGTTACACACTTCATTCATGCTTGTAGCTCATGCCTTATATTGATACACAAAGCATGCATATGACCTGCATTTCACTACTCAAGCATGGCTTTTTCATCTACGACATTCACATCATTCTGGGGCCTACTTCAAAATATATGCAAGAGAGCATCATAAGGGAAGCACGTGAAAATGAAGAAGAAGGAGGAGACTCTTAAGTAGGAAGGGTTCAAGGGTTTTTTAAGGGCTTAAAGGCTATATTAGGAGGACATGATTTGGAGGGATCCTCGAGTTATGAGGAATGGATTGAAATGTGAACAAAAGCACGAGTTTGTGAGTTCCAAGAGGCATGCATAATAGGGATTATTCATTCTTCATCAATTATCTCATTCTTGGAAACTCATTGCCATGGTTCTTCCCGTTCAATTCCTCATTAAATTTCCTCCAATGGAAGCTTGATTCTTTAATGTAGCTAGCTTAGGATGAGTGCTTTAGAGTGAAGATTTGAATCCAAGACAAATGCTCCAAGAATTGGATAATTTTTTTTCCCTTTCTTCCCGATTTAATGTTGCAATTTTCTAGTTTTATAAGTCTATGTTTAGCTTGTAATTGCTTGAGAATTGTAGTTAAAATTTTGGATAGAATTCTTGTAATTGTTGAATTGTTGGATTATCATTTTGGAGAATAAATTAGGGATTAATTGTTTTGTTTAATGGCTGCACATTTTATTCCCTTTTCCTTTAATTTTTCAACTCGGTTAATACAGTGGTTATCATGCAATCTTGTTGGAATTTTATGCTTCATTGTTAATTTGAGGAATTTTGATGTTTGATTGGTTAATTAGACTTTTAGGATGAAAGTATAGAGCCTATTAAAAGCAATTGATCTCTGTTTTGGTGTGTTTAAGGAGCTTAATTCAAGGATTAGTAGGTTAGTGTAATCTTGAGGGTTCAAGAGCCATGAATTTGCTAATTTCTTGCATCTTAAATGGTCACTTAAGGAAATTAATTAGGAACACACTAGAGAAAATTAGGTCTAACTCTAAGTGAAATCTAATTTGGATAATGAGAATCAAACTTCAAGGAATTCACTCAAGCCTAGCTATATTCATTTGCTTGATTGTTGCCATTCCTTTTGATTTTAGTTATTAGACTCACTTTATTTCTTAAATTGCTTTTAATTTTAGTCATAAAAACCCTAATTGATTGATGGAATTATTAGTGTTTAAGTTGCATTAGACATTAGGAAAACCCTCTTTGGTAATTGAAATTTATTTTTACAGGAGACGACGATCTTGGTTGCACCACTATTCCCAAAATTATTTCACAACCAAGTTATTTGTAACTATTTGATGGTAGTTATTATGTACAACTATTTGACGGTAGTTATTAAGTGTACATAAATGATCATGTAGATGAGGAATATTCAGATCACTTGGGAGACTTTCTTAAATCAGTTCCATAAGAAATATTTTCCTAATTCAATTCAGGACAAGAAAGAATATGAATTTATTTTGTTGGAACAGATAGGGGATATGTCCATTGATCAGTATGTGACAAGATTTGTACAATTATCTAGATATTCCTCCTACCTATAGAGATTTGATGATGAGAGGTGGCAAGCTGAGAGAGTTGAAAGGGGATTGTTACCAAAAATTAGAGATAGAGTTGTGCCTCAAATGATACGAGATTTTAATGATTTAATTGAGGTGTGTAAAGTAATAGAAAGTAATCTTAAAAGCATGCAAAGCAGGAAGCATACCTCATTAAGAGACCCCAAGAAGGAGAATTTATTTGCAGTGAGGGCAAGAAAGGCATCAAGAAGCCTTAGGGCAAGAAGAAAACTAAGAGGTCGAGCTATCCTGTTTTCTTTGCACTTATTCAAATGTTTTTTACTTTTGTTTTAACTTTGATGTTAATTTTCATGAATATATATAGCTAAACTCTTTAATCTAGGATTATTATGAACTCTTATATGGATCAGTAATTGTTTGTCACTCTAACTTTGTGATTAGTGGAAAATACATGTTTATTCAACTCCTTGCTTTATGCTTTCCAATTGCTTGGCCAACAATTAAATTGATTTTATATTTTTATTTGAACTTAGAAAAGGAAAAGTGAAATTAGATCTTGAGTTGAGTTGTATGAGTACTTGAAACTTGATATGATAAGTGAATGATTTAGTTAATAAGATAGGAATATACTCACTAATCTCACATAGTCAAATTAGGGATTGTACTATTAAATTGATCTTGATTGATTTTATGAGGAATTATAGAAATAATTGGATAATCTTATATGAGATTTAGAAAAATACTTATAAGAACAAGTGAATTTTAGACTAACATGTATCACCATTAAGAGTAAAAGTAATGAGTGTTGAATTAAATTACTATGAAATACATGGGGAATTAATAATCCTAGATGTTGTTATTTACCCAATAATCTAAACATTAATTTAGAATGCATATTTTGCATAATAGATAGTCTTTAATCATTTTCTATTACACATTCACTTGAAATTAATTAGCTTAATTTAAATTAGGGTGTGAATTTTAGTACTTAAAGTTTTGATAACAAATTCTCGAGGGAATAATCTTTTCTCATCACTTTATCATAGTTATGATACATATACTTGCACGCAAATTTTCAAAAAAAAAAGTAATAAGTTTTTGGTGCCATTGGTGTCACACCATATTATTCCTAGCATAAATTTCCTTAATCAAGGTGGGATTACACAAAGTAGCAAGAAAATTCCAAGACTTTTGCATTAAAATCATGACTTAATGGCGTTATGTCAGGGTGAGGATTCAAATTTTCAATCTGTGAACCCCCAGAAACGTACCAACAAAATCTTCTAATTATTTTCCATTCCTACAAGTTATAAACATCTTAAAACTTCACATGAATCACGGATCAAGAACCAAAAATCACTAATTGTCACGTTTTGCCTCGGGACCCAAGGTAGCAGATTTTGAAGCAACTTTGAAAAATCATAACTAAATGTAGAAAAATAGAAATGAGGAAAATGATAGCTTCCCAGAAAGCTCTATATGTCTACTATAAGGAAAAAATAATTCCAGGTATGAAACACGCAGATAGACTGCGTTTGACAACCAAAAAGTATGAAAGGTCTGGCTACTCTTGAGTTCTGCTACAGCTTACTGATATGGATTTCAAAAGTTCATAACTAATTCCCAAAAAATACAAATCAAGTAAACTATATCAATCTAGAAATATACATATGTTACATTAAGTAAAAATAGCTCCAGACCCTGAGAATGAAAATAAACTGGAGAAACTTGATGGAATAGTGTTGAGGGCCTTGCTGCGTCACTGACAGGGAGTTATAACTTCAAAAATTCATTTCTCTCTTTCTAGACCTCCAAATGAGGTACTTCTAGTTGCTATAGCTCACTGTGCATGTCTAGTTTCTCCATGTAAAATTTCAGAACCATTGGACCTCATTTGTCCCATGTTTGACACAGATGCATTTTTGGACCAAAGCTACAGTACACTGACCCAAATCAGAAAAATTCCTAACTTCAAAAATTCACCAAATATTCCATAGACTTCCAAAAATTCTATACTTTAGCTTCCCAAAAATCTCTAGATGATCTCTACATGTATACCAAAGTTCATGAGGAAATTTATCCATTTGGTCAGTTTGTGACATAGGGTTGCAAAATGCCCTTTTTAAGCTTCATATGGGGTCTCAAGGGGTTTATTTTTGCTTCTTCTCATTCTACGGCCACATGAGCACGTGGGAAAGCATTAAAATACTCTATCAAACATGTCTCAAAGGGCTAATAACCCAGATTCCATAATCTCGCCTATCCACACCAAGATATACACAAGAGCCATACTTGTATAACTTGGCATATCCAAGTCAAATTCATGAAATATCCTTCACACGGGTCTAGTTCTCATACATATACAATATACCCATACTTTCACAAATATTCATAAGCTCATACATCATATACATTATGGAGATACATCATGTGACAACCATATGGCTATAATACAAATATTTTACAACTCCATTGCTAATCTTCTTGCTTCTAAGTGTGGTGGCTCCCATTTCCTTGCTCTCTTGATCCACCTAGGCATATTAAGTAATGGGGAGAGAAGAGTGAGATTCTAGGAATCCCAATAGCTCATCTCCCATTCAATCATGCATAAAGAATGTAATACAAGTCTTAAGGATGCATGTATGGCGTATCAATATAGAAAATGGTGCAAAATACATTCTTGGCATTTACACAAAGCACATATAACATACTTAGGCTTGCCAAATGAATGGATTAGCCTCACCCACTTTCTTCAAGGTTCTGGGACTTGCCTCACCCTTTTTCTCAAAGGCCTTGAACTAAGCCTTGCTCTTGGGAGACTTTTTCTTAGTCTCAACCACTTCTAAGGGTTCTTGGCTCATCCTCACCAAAGATAAAAGGTTCTTGGCCTCTCCACATTCAAGCAAACCAATGCAACATTTATAGGCATTATTTGATTACATAGAGCAATACTACAGTTCCATGGAACATAGGCATCATACTAAAATACAATTCATAGCTTAAAATACTAATACAAACATTCAAAAATAATGTAGACATTCATGCATGGGAGAAAAGAGAGAGAGCTACCTTGCTTACATTCATACACTTTTTCCTTAAGCCTTGAGTCCTATCCCTTGACCTCACACACCCAAGAAGGTGAAGATCATTTCTCTTGGCCTAGACACACCAAAAGAAACATGAATTACTCATGGAAACAAGCCTTGCCATTATACACACTTTACATGATGCTACTTTGGTTTATGGCTCCATTATGCTTCCATAAGGTACTTAATGAAGCAACTACAAAAATTCATGATCTTGGCTCCCTTCTCTTTTTCAATCTATGATTCTTGACTCCATTTAGACTCCTTGGAGTCATCACACAATTATTTTAAGGAGCCTAGCTAGGAGTTGCTTCATTATGCTACATTATGGAGCCTACACTTCCATCTCACTATCTATGGCTTCTAAAATTTTTCCAAGGCTTCCTCTCATCTTCTTCCATCCTACATGACTTAAAAATAAGTTTGAAACAAATTAAAACTCCCCCTTGGTACTCTTTTTAGCCTAGGCCAACATTATGGAAGCATTTGGGGTTCAAGGGGTTTCCAATTTTTCCTTGATGGGAGAGTCACTTGGGAGGCTTCCTAGGGGTGTTAGGAACTCAAACAAACACTCACATATGCTAGGGAATGTATGAATCAAATCAGTTTTTACAATGTGTTCAAAACTTCTTCACTTTCCTAACTTGAATTTTACTTGCTTTTCTTCCCATTTCTTTGCAATTCTTAGGTGCCCACATACTAAATCAATGGATTCTTGATTGTTTTTGGACAAAAATTCCTCTCCCATAATGGTTCTATTTTTGGCCATGACTTTCACATACAAGAAGTAAGAAGAAGAAGCAAAGCTACAAGGATATCTACCTTGAATCCAAGCTTCCATCAAGAGTCTCTTCATTTGGTCTTGGTCTCTTTTTGAAACTCTAATCCTTCCCCTCTGGTTCAAGGCCAAAATAGAACTATTTCATCCACCAAAACCATGGAAAAGATGAAGTAAGAAGAAAAGAACAACTTTAAAGAAGAGAAAGCCATGAAATTCCTTGAATTTACCTATCTTTCTTGGCTTTCTTCTCCCTTCTCTTGTGCTTCCCTTTGTGTGCCTCTTTCCAATCTGTTTCAGACCAAAAAGACGTTGGTGGAGAGGAAGGAGAAGGGCTGGTCGTGTTTTTAAGGGTAAAGTTAACATACTTTTTAACTTTTCATGCTAGTTCCTAATCCATGGTTTATCCGTTTGGTCTCATTTCTACTCCTTTTCAAAATCTATCTTTTCCATCATATTCCTTAGGCTCTTAACCATAAGAATTGCCTTTGGAATCACTCAAAAAGGATCTAAAACCATTCCGAACTATTCGGTCAAAGTTTCGATCAACTGACGACCGAAATCGCTCACCGGAGGGGTTTCAACTGTTCTAGGGGTTCCCATGGTATTCGGGGCCTCTGAAAACCCTGGAAAACTCAAATTTTTCATTTAAAAAGCCCTCCTATGAGTTTTCAAAATTTTCCAAAAATTACGAAAATACCCCTACTTTCTTCGGCAAATTTTATGAGCTCTTCTGGCTATGGCTTTTAGCATCTTAAATATCAAATCCTCATTTTCTAATATTTAGAATTTTATTCTAATTTTAGTTGGCCCCAATTCCTTCTATTTCGAGGACTTCCTTTTATATTTAGCCCATTTCTAACATTTACAGAGAAATCGAACATCGTGTTTCTTACGTTTACAGAGGGACTAGATGTTATAGTTGGCAGGGATTTGTATGCCAAAATATTTTTCTATCAATATTAAGACTATCACATCTAGTTTGAGCTTAAGTTTTGTGTATGGTTTTATTTATGTTACTTTTATTGCCTTTTTTGTTCTGTTTTGTAGAGATTACCCTCCTCTTATGCAAGACCTTTTATGTAAGAAGTTGAAAGTTTAAAAGTTATGTTATTTTAAGAAAAATCTAAAAAAGTTTCCAATCAAACTCTTGAAGACAACTCTGAAACTTTTGAATCAATAAGAAATATGGTATGAGAGGATGAGAATCGAGTTAGAATAGTCAATGATTTTGCTATGTTGAATATGTAAGGATACCATTCAAGTATTGTAACATTCGGTCCCTCTATAGATGTGAGAAACATGTTGTTTGGTTTCTCCATAAATGCATGAAACGCATCGGATATACAAGAAAGTCCCCCAGAGAGAATAGTTTAGGTCAAATAAAATCAAGATAAAATTTAAAATAATGGAAAATGAGGATCCATGGTTTGAGATGTCTGAAAACCAAAGCCAAAGTAGTTCAATTAAATTGCCAAAAGTATAATGGCTTTTTTATAATTTTGGAAACTTGTTAGAAAACACCAAGGAAGGATTTTTAAATGGAAAATTTGAGCTTTGCAGGGTTCTTTAACTCAACCATGGTTAATTCTTTAAATTAACTGAAATCCTTTTCTTCTTTCTTTTTAATTTTATATTTATATTTAGGTTTCATCTTCTCTAAAGCTCTAATTATATCTTCTCTTCTCTTATTGGGCCTTTAGAATTAGCTATTGGGCCTTACAGCGGTCTAAAAATCAGTGTTCGGGCCCGATTAAAGTTTTACTGTACAATACATACCTTTAGACTTTCTAAAATTTATAACTATTGTTTCCTCTACTTTCTAGCCATACTGAGCCTCAAACATGGATCAGGGCCCTCAAACTCGATCCTCATGAATTTTAGTGTCAATCGGACATTCGGGTCTTTAAGTGTAATTTTCACCGTTCTGTATTATGATTATGCCATAAAATTTTTATTTATTGTAATTTTGTCCCTGAAACTCTTTCAGGGTTTCCTAACCCTTTAGCTATTTTTATTTCTATAGTTGTTACAACTTCTTTTTTTATTTTGCTCATGGCTATTGATCAGGCTTACTGAATCGGACCCGTCTCATTAAAAGGAGTTTAACCGTGGGTCATAGATTTCTAAGATTCCTGCCCGATTTTTTGATATTCTTGCCTAAAGCCACGAATAGAGGGTGAAACTAGGGTTTCTTGAACTTTCGGGCAATTTATACATTTTGCCCTGAACATAACTTTTCTTTGCATTTTAGTCCTTGGCTCTTTCATACTTAACTTCAGAGACTTTTTGGGACCCCCTTTTTTTTATCTATTTTAGCCCTAATTTTAGGGCACCTCTGGCCTTAACTCATCATTATTTGTGGTCTAGAATACTATTTTAATTTTGTTGGACCTCAATTTACTCTATTTGGGGGACTTTTTTTTTTATCCTGTGAATTTCGTACGTTGATGGAGAAACCATATGTTATGTTTCTTGCATTTCCTTACGTTTTCTTGTATTTTTTAAGGACCAGATATTACAATATGAACATGCCACGGGTCTAATGCTAAAGGAGAGAGGTCTCGAGTTTCATGTAAAAGAAGCTAGAGCAAGTGGAAAGGAGGCTGGGTTGAAGGAGCTTGGAAGCAAGCAACAAAATAAGAAGCTACGGGTTGAGTGGGAAAGAGGAAGAGAAGCTTCGTGGTTGGCTGGAGAAGAAGACACGAAGAAGAAAAACACATGGACATAAAGCTTGAATATTATGTGGAATGAGTTGGAAAATACAACATGAGAAGAAGCAACGTGAAAAAAAAATGTGGAAGTAGAAGAGAGGGGAACCACGAGTTTGATGGAAAGAAGCTAGAGAAGAAGCTGCATGTCTTAACATGAAAAAGCTAAGAATGAAAAGATAGGTAAACTTGAGCTTGGATTTACGTGGAAAGAAAAGAAGAAGAGCTGGGGTCTAACGTGTATAGCTACAGGATAGAAGAGCATAAGCTTGCGAGCAGAATCTGGATCATGAGGAAGAAGTAGTACAAGCTACAGTTTTTACGTGGAATATTATAAAAGAAATAAAATAAAGCTCAAATGAACACATGGAATGTGCTGAACAGAGAAGAGAAGCTATGGGTTTTTTGGATGAGAAGGCAGCAAATGAAGACGTGGAATAACGCAAGTTGAGGGCTGGACAGCAACGTAAAGAATGGCGAGAGACAGAGCTATGGGCTGATTTGTATTAATGAATCACGTGAATGGAGCATGCGGACCCACACTTATACACTCATGAAGGAACACGTGGAGCTGACATGGAAAAATGCAAAAGAAGTAGCACATGATTAATAATGGAATAAGATGCATGTGCTTTTCACGAGGGAATTAAAAAGAACACACTCAAGCAGATGGAATAAAATACACATCCATTGTCATTTTCATTCACACACACACACACCGCCCAGACGCCTCTTCATACACTCCACGCAGAGCCACTCATCCTCCATTCTAATTCCATCTCCACTCAAATGAAGAATTAATCCATCTTGTGCCTAGCTAAGAGGAAGGTTCTTGAGTTGAAGCTTGAATCCAAGGATTAAAATCAGAATTTTGGGCTAAGAATTTCATTTTATTTTCCTCTCTTTTTATATCAATTTTAATTATTTTATTTGCTTGGTTAAGCTTGTAAATGATTGAGATTGATGTAGTTCATGATTGATGGTTGGTTAGACATTGATTAGGAGAGATATTGACTGATTAATTGTATAAATTAAGTACTGAATTTTGCATTTTCTTTTAATTTCCCATATATGCCATCAAGGTGTTCGATGAAATGCATGAGTGAAATTATGTGCTTGATTGTTTGATTTGAGGATTTGTTGGTGTTTAATTGGTTAATTAAACATCTTAGGGTGATGATTTAGAGGCTAATTGATCAATTAATCAATCAAATCGAGTGTTCATTGATCTTAAAAACAAGAATTGAAAATTTGATGTAGGATTAAGGTTTCAATTCAATAATAGATTGTTAATCTTTTGATTCTTGCTTGGTTACTCAAGATACATTTGCCGTGAACACAATTAGGGACTCTTAGACCAGAATTAATCACAATTAGATTAGGATAAGGATAGTGGATACTAAGGGATGAATCCAAAGTTAGTCACAAGTCTATCATTCAACCATGATCCATACAATTAGGTAATTAGTCATTTTAATTCAATTTCATTTTACTTAGTTCAATTAGAACCAAAACCCCCCTAAATTAGGTAGTTCTAGAGTCCTTTAACACTTAGAAAATCCAATTAAATATTGAACTCCATTTCCAAGGAAGGTGACATAGGTTGTGCCATTAACTATAAAATATAATTCAATCTAGTTTTATTTTGAAGGTTGCGCGACACGACCCGTCAACCGTATTTTCCATCATAATCCTTAGGTTCTCAATCTTATAAAATTCCTTTAAAATCACTCAATCTGGAGTTAAAACCTTCTCAAATAAAATGGTCAATGTTTGGGTCAACTGTCATTCAAAAACATACATCGAAGGGGTTTTAACTATCCCAGAGCTTCCCATGATTTTTAGGGCCTCTGAAACCCCCAAAGAATTTAAATTTTCCATTTGAAAAGCCCTCCTATGAGTATTCCAAAAATTATCTAAAATTACAAAAATGCCATTATGTTTTTGGCAATTTTATTGAACATTTCGAATCTGGTTTCCAAGCATCTTAGGTCTTGGATTCTCATTTTTCATTATTTAAAATTTTATCCAAATCTTATTTGACCTCAAATCATCCTTTATGAAGGATTTCCTTTTGTATCCTGTGACAACCCTACCTTCTAAACATGGTAATTATAGTTAAATATGCAATTAATAATTAATGATCAAGGTTTGGAGTCGTTACAATTTATTAAGTTATGAAAATATAGGAAAATTTGGACCTTGATGTTAGGGTCATCATAAACAACCACAAACAAAACAAAAATGCATAAGAGAAATCATACTACCATTAGGGGTTTACGATTCATCCATTCATCAGTTTCAACACACAAAAACCTCCTACAAGTATTCCTATATCATTTTCTAGCATTACCATTGAAGAAACTAGAGTTTTTAGGCTAAAGGAAGGAGTTTGGGGTCTTCTACCGCAGCCCATACCATTCCTGCCACGGCTAAGTTGCTCTCTAGAATTACTGGGCAAATTTCTTGTCGCGGCAAGTTAGACCGTCATGGCGACCAGCCTACATAGTGCCGCGGCGGAAATGCCTCCTGAAGCTACTATTCTAAGTCCCCCGACTCTCGCCTCGGTGCAATACACTCGCGCCACGGTGAGATTTGCTACTAGACACCCCTCAGTTTATTCCCTCGACTAGCGCCGCAACGGTATGTTATATGTCGCGGTGAGGTTTCATTCTGTTACCCTCCTGGGCAATTTTTTTCACTCTGCGCCGTGGTGAGATTACTCAAGCCGCGGCGTTCCTCGCCACTGTTACTCTCCAGGAAAATTTTATTTCCTTGTGCCATGGCGGGATTACTCAAGCTGCGGCGCCCGTCACTTTTGTCACTCATCTAGCCGTAGCGAAGCCTTCTTAGCTACGACGTGACTCTCTCCTGTAACTACATCTCCCAAATTTCGTCTCTTACACTCTAATTCTCATCTTAGGACTACCCTAGGACCACTCCCACTCATTTTATATGTCTCTAATGGTATTTATCTACCCTATACACCCAGCTATTCTACCATTACTAATTTAAAATTCAAATGTAAGTTTTCACTCCTCCAACTATCCTATACCGGCAAGTCCATAGCGTAATAGCAACAAGAACTCATACACTATTGGAAATTAAAATTTGATATACATTCCATCAAAGGTTTCATACATCAATGGTTCATATTACATCTAATACATCACATAATTATATTTCTAATAGTATACCATACCATAAATTCAGCAAAATACATACATCAAGTGTTATAGGTTCATACATCTGATATCAAGCTAAAATGAGGTCTAACTCCTTAATGAATACATCCAAGGTAATCAAAATATAAGAGCCTACACTTGGCAACATGAATACATGATGATGCTATACAATAAGGAATACAAAATTTAGCATCTATACTAAATAAGTCAGCCTATGTGCAGCCTTCTCCCCACATGATGAAGCTCATGGATTTTCATCCACTTACTTCCCCTTATCCTTACCCGAAGAACCTTCACCTGAAATATTAATCCCATAAAATAGGGTAAGATGCAAATCTCAGTAACCAAGGCAATTCCATCATATAATCCAGTTTAACTAGCATACATGCATAATTTCACATAAGCATCAGAAGAACACTAGTCATATCAGTAAATGAAACAATTAGGCTATCATGATCATTATCCCATACTAGCAATCATATTTTCATATGTTAAAGGCCATTAACACTGGGAGAGGCCCATCCACGGCACTTACTCCTCATTGAGCACAACCAGGGCTCAGTGCATCTTGGGTTTGATCATAACGCGGTGCTCGATCAAAGCACATGCACAGGTGGCAGCCGCACCACAGCTCCACTATGGACTCACAAGGTCCAATCACAATATAATGATAGCCAACCAATTCATTCAACATTTCAAATCATTCATGTATAGCAAAATATGAAATTAAAATAGATATATGCATAAAATTAATGTAAACCCGATTACTTTACTTGTAGACAATTGCAACACCAATGGTACAAAAATCTCCCTAAAACCATAGCATTAGAAAATTACCACTTTAATTCATCATTAAAAGTTGCAACAAGTGTCCAAAGAATTTAAAATGCTAATGACTACCTAGGGAGCACTTATCCAACCACCACAAATCCCAAATTCGGATTGAAGTGTTTTCTACCAGAAACCTCAATATTTCATCTAAAATCCTAAGCAAATTCATACAAAATTAATACCCATATGATAAATCAGCTATGGGGGTCTCAAACTAGCAAAGAAAGCATCAAAATGAAGAATTTATACTCACCTTATGTCAGCCTTAGCCTCAACCTACGAATTTCACCAAGAAAATCCTAAACAATCACATTTTAAATTTTGGGTATGGTGAAAATACTCCAAATGAAAAACTAATTAGACCAAAATGAACAGAAAGATGAGATGATTAAGTTATATAACTATTACCTTGGCTAAATCTTACTCTAGAAGTGGGAAAATGTAGAAATATGCCAAGAACCCTAGAGCCTCCTTTGGACCTTCGAATTTTGAGATGGGTGTTTGTGTTTCAGCAAATGGGGAAGAGGCTGAAGCATTAGGGTTTTAGTTGGGTCAAATATGGGTCATGGGTTCCTCTAAGGTCCAACTCCATTTAGGATTTAGATTTTAGCTTTATTGGGCCAACTCTTATGCATTGGGCTACTGAAATTCCATTGGGCCAGAACAAGTTTTAAGAGCTCAAAGGTTTTGGGTCTGCACAAGGGTTATTAGACCAATTATAAGAGCCTATACAAGGTGGATCTTGGGCCTCTATCACATTGAATCATATTAGGCCTGCACCTAGCTTATTGGGCCCCCATTAGCCTCTTATCATGATCTCCTACATTAATTTGGGCCTAGATGAAATTTCTCTCCCAATTAAATCTCAAACCCATATTAATAATTTGTCTTTCCAAAATTTTCATTTACTTAACTTACTCGATTATTCCATATTAATTATTCTTAATTAATCCAAAACTATGATTAACACCTTAATTAATTTTGGAGTATTACATATCCGGTGAATTTCATACATTTATAGACAAACTGTACATTATGTTTTTCACGTTTTCTCTTATTTTTGAAGAATCGGATATTACATAGAGCAAGGGCTATACTTATGCCTTTCTTATGGAGTTGTTAGTCATTTAAATTTGAGTTACATGATTAGAACTATTTAGGACATATTAGGGAGTATGATGGAGGTGTTAAGTATCCTCTTTTAGAAGGTCAAAGGGAGTTTAATGGAAGTAAATTTAGTTAAATAAATTCTTATATTATGAAAGTTTTATAGCACTAGCATAAATTTAATAATGGTGTTTGGTAAAGATTATATGATAGAGAATTTGGTTAAAGAAGAGAATTCCATCTTAGGCATATCTGATATCAAGGTATTCAGTCTAAGAGTTTTAATCCAAATTTAGTAAGATTACTTCAAGTAATTTGAAGGGCAACCTAGAATAAAAATAAAGGAGGCTAAACTTGCTAAAAGGTATCTTAAAAGTTTATCTAGCTAGCTAGTATACTTATAAATTCTTAAATAATGAAGTTAAGTTTCCTAGAATAAACCTCAAGGATAAATATATGAGTATAGGTGAAATAAGTTTATTTCCAAGTTTAAATTTACCTATATTTTTATACACTTAAGGAGTAATTTCTATTCTTCCTCAATACATTTTTTTAACAATTTGTTAATTAAATGCTATTTTAGCTTATTCTTATTTGAGTGTTGCATTCTTTGTTCAAGTTAAACCAATCATCAAGGGAAAATGACCATTTAACCAAGATTTCTTCCTTTTGGCCAAGTCTTTGGATATTATCTTTAGTCAACTTCATACTATCGAGCATTCCTCTAGCTTGACTTAGGATTCTAGCAATCGGTTTCCTTTCTACTGCCTCCCACCATAAAAATATTGTCATTTCTTCTCTCTCAAAATTCTCATATGGTTACACCAAAGATATCTTCCCGCTTATTAAAATTATGGCTAGCTAGTTAAAAAAATTTTAAAAAAAATATAGCTCACCATATTCAGAGAGAAGAAATCATATTAGTATTAAGGATGAACCACAAAATCCCTTAAGGCGTATAGTGTAGTTTCAACATTAGAACCATAAAAAGGGCATGCATTTGAAGATGTTAGGTGTTTTTTGCATCTTTGATCATGGGTGATTAATTTCTCTTAGCACAAAAGCCATAAAAAGTTTTGATCTTTTGTGAACCTTGCCACTTCCAAATATGCTTCTAAATGTCCTAATTTGTGTCACAAGAATACACTCTAATCAACTCATATGTTGTGTGAATTAAAAAATGACCATCATTGGTAAACTTCCAACAAATTCTATCCTATCCTTCATCCAAAGAAGGTGGCTAGATGGCAGCATGGAAATACAAATGTAATTTAGAAGCAAATCATCAAATTTCCACCAAACCTACCTTCTAGAATTAGTAACATTCTAAAACTGTTTGGTCTAATTTACTAGAGGTTGAGGGACAAATTGCAAAATTTTCCAAAGGATCCATATTATTAACATAGCTACCCCTTTAAAAATGCACCTTCATGCCATCCCAAGGCTCTAAGTCAAGCCTTTATAGGTGGATTCCTAGCAAGAAGCAATTCCATTATAAACCTGATAATAGTTTTTACTTTGAAAAATGTTAGTGTTCAAGTCACTGCCACAATTGTGCTTGCTTCTCAAAACTCTAGCCTAGAGTGCATATTTCTTCATAACTAAATTGAAACCAAGTTTCATCATGAAAACCATATTTTGTTCATGAATATGTCTCAAGCCCAGTCCCCCAACCATCTTGGGGATGCATACATCATTCCAAGCAACAAGATGAACTCATCTCATGACATTAATGGACCCCTATGAAAAGCTATAACCTTTTTTTTAAATATCACCCATACTCATAAGAAGAAGGATTGTTTGCATGACTAGTTTTGGATGGCTGACATTACAAAAGCTTAATGTTAAAGATAGTCAATATCATTGTATAATAGATTACTTCAAGGCACAACTAGGTCATTTTCTTTAGAGAGATATTTTCCTCCACACATAATTGCTAAAGGATTGATGACGATGCTCTCCTAGGATGCAATAAATGTCAAAAAATTACTTAACACTCTTATAAAATGGAAATATTTTTTAATTTGTAGAATACTATTCTCAACCATACTCACCATATTTAACAAAATCATATAGTTTCTTATTCATATTTCACACAATCATATGGTGGTCCATTTATACTTAGTAGGGAAGTCTCTTTACATTTTTGTTCATTATAAATAGAAAGGTGCATTCACTCTTTGTCCATTGGATGAATCATTGAATATACATCCCACTCTTAATTCATAAATACATGTACATGAACCACCTTTAAAGTTTTTCACTAGATGAACCAATGAATATACGTCCCTTTTTTATTCATTAAAACATGTATATGAATTTATTCATTGATGAACCAACATAACTTTTAAGAGTTGTAAATTATATAACAGAAGCTACTAGAGTATTTCGACCAACCAGTGAAAGGTTATTGGCCTTCTAGGAGCTTGATCTTGAATTCAATTTATCTAAAACATACCAGTATGTATCATTTGTAACTCTTTTATGGAGTAGAGATACACCTAACTTTTAACAAGTTCAATAGTAAGAGTAAAACCAAGAATGTTATGGAGTTCCATTCTTTGGTAATGGGCCACATTCTTGGAAAAATATACTCTAGTCTTTATGGAGTAAACTCATTATCCAAAGCTTATATAGAGCCTATAATGACACTCATAATTAATACCAACCTGGTCTAAAGAAGCATCACCAAAAATACAAGCTCATATGCAAAGAAAAGATAGGATATTTCTAGACCCCCTTATTGAGTCTTATGGGATGCCATTTCTTTTAAAGATAGAATCATAAATAATCTAGCCAAGTCTCTCTATACATAAAACAAAGATATAAAAAGAAACTAGATCATCTTGTCTAATCTTATGAGTAGAATTAAAATGCTCAATTTTTTCATTATTCCATAAAATTTGCATGCTAAGAAAAGAAATACAGTGCCATATGAGGATAGTGATATAATCAAGAATACCTATACCTTATAGAGTATCACACACAAAAGTCCCATTTGAGGTGATCATACACTTTCTTAGGATCAATTTTGATTGCCATAAACCTTTTGCTCCCCTTCATCTATCTCATGATATGAACAACATCCTGGGAAATAATATTGTTATCAATACCATGGCAATTGAGAACAAAACTACATTGGTTAGGAGCCATTAAGTGATCCATGATCTCTCATAAGCTATTAGCAACAATCTTCATGATAGATTTATAAATTATGTTGCTCAAACATATAAGCTTTGAATTCATGAATCATCTCAGGATTATCATTTTTTTGGATATGCGTAATAAGAATGTTATTGATAAAGGCTACTTTATAGGGATTTTCTAATACGGATTCCACAAAATTAATCACTAACGTAGAGAAGACTTCCCATTAGCTTTAGAAGAAAAGTGCATTAAGGGTTTAGAGACCTTAAAAGCATTCATCCCAAAGATAGTTTCTTTAATTTATTTTTTATCTACTTGAAGTCTATAGTGAATATAACTTTTAAGAGGGGGAAATTTTCCTTCAAGTATCAAAACATTAAAACTAGGTTAGTCATCAATATAAATATTATGGAAGAAAGATAGCCATTTGGCAAATGGTACCCAAGTCATAAATCCAATCACCACTTTCATCTTTAAGTGTTTCGATTTTATTTCTCTTTCTTCTTGCAAGAGTATTATTATGAAAAAAAATTGGGTGTTCCTATCACCATATGTATGACAGTTACACCTCAATTTTTGAAGTCAAAGCAATTCCTCTTGAATCAAAATTTCCTCAAGTCGGTACCATAAACTTTGTTGAAAATCCTCAAGAAATGAACTAGAGAATATACTTAATTTATTCTCAATGCTCAGCAAATGCCTTAAAATATAGTTCTTACAAGCAAAGATATTTCCAAAAGCTTTTTTGTTCCACAAATTATTAAAAGTGTGAACTCATCTATAGCTTCATGCCAACTATTATTATTTTCACAAGTAGCTTTGACCATATTGACAAAATCGAGGAGTTGCACCTAAGGGGACAAGAACTAAAAAAGGAGAAAAAGTTGTTCTCTTGAGCTATTAAAGGAAAGCTTCAATGATAGAGGAAAATGATTCAATTTAAACTTGGACGCAAACAATTGAAGCGTCAATGAAGCAAGTAAACTATTCATCATTAACAATAGCATGATCTAATCTATTCTAATCTCAACTGAATTGCATTTCCAAGTAAATTTTCTGCCTTGAAATCCTAAAGTGATTGAGACAATAACTTCAAACCATCTTTAGAAATCAACGTTTGAGATTCTTTCATTGTTGGGACCCCTTCTCTTCTCATATGCATACAAGAAAGTATTGAAATCTCCGACCAAGAAACAAGGCCCCCAAAATGGCTTCAAATCAAATTAAGACTATCCCCCAACTCCTGTCATCTATTTCTACGCGGATTGTCATACACAATAGTAAGAAACTATGGTTCTAAAGTTCCTTTTTTAATTGAAAGATGAATATAACTACTTATGTTTTAATAACACATTCATAGTACAATATCTTGTTTCCACAAGCACAAAATACCTTTTGAAAAGCCTTGGGCCTCTTTCCTTAACATACCTGAGAACCCCATTTTCCTAGATATTAATTTAGCTACTACTCCACTCTGTCTTATTTCACTTAGCACTACAAAAGAGCTTATATGCTCTAGTAAGGCCCATAATAATGCATGGAAATGACCTTGTACATGTACCTCTACAATTAGAAATGAAGTAATCCTTAACTAAATAAAGAAAGTTGAAGACAAGGGCTAATAATACCTAGACCTATTATGGTCCTCAACATCATTCTGTATAGCATACTCTCCAATAGTAATGCTCCAAAGAGGCCATTCTACATCTTCATGTGAATGTTCAATAATGTGGCAAATTATATTTCCTAATAAGGGTTCTTTAAAAAGATGTCCTTCCAACATCTCTTTATCCTTGTTAAAAATCAACCCCTTATTATGATTAGTGGTAATAAGGCCCAAAGATACATTACTAGCTTCAGTTCAATCATGTAGATCCAAATCCATTGGTTGGTTATCCAAAATAGTAAATGGGTCTCTCGACTTGGAGCTTGGCCCAAACTTGTCTAAACTAACTTTCGCATACCATTATGTACTTCCTTAAGGCTATATGGGCTACAAATCCATTTTTCCTTGTCCATGATGGGCTTTGACATTTATTATGCATCAAAACCACATGGTTTATTGAGATATGACATATCTTGACTTTTAGTTGACCTAGAAATAAGTCATTGGTTCCTTGCTTCCTCAGACTCTTGATTTTTCATTTAGACTCTACATAAGCCTCAATCACTTTCTTGTGGATAACATTGCTTGGCAATATTCACTTAAAGAAGTCACCATAGCGTTAGAAGTATCTTTCTTCTAGTAGATTTCCTTATATGATAAGATGCTTCATTTTCATCGTTTAGTCCTCTTAACAAACATCGATAGGCCAAAGGTTAATTCCTTCTTCTCTATTTGATCAACAGTAGTGTCACCATTCCACTGGTAGAAAAGATCTTCCTTTGCTTTAGTGTCAATATAAACTTCTCCTTTCCACAGTCTTATTAATTATATTTGCACCTCTCACAATTACGTTTGTACACCCTTCCCTTTAGCATGAAATTAGGAAGAAGCTACTTCTTCAAATTGATTTTAACATAAATTCAAGTAAATTTAACTTTAGAAGTCAAATATGTTGATGACTCTTCCTTTAGAGTTTTCCCCACTAAGTTTCCAATCCTTTATAATAAACGAATGTTGTAAAACTTTAATAGGTAGTCCTGGAATCCATATCCAAGCAACAATCATAGTTAACTTATTAGCATCCAAAGGATGAAAATTTGGGCGCTATCTTTAAACCACTAAAAAATGGTAATGACTAAGGTTGCTCTTAGTAAGCATGGGGGAAATCTTCTCTAACAGTAAATGAAACAACAAATAAGGATCACCTTCCAAATCTAATATATGATTTAAACCTTGTAATTTCCATAGTTTCTCTAGGCAAGCTTTCAAGAAACTCAGGCCAATCCCCTTCCTCAGCAATTTGACCATTAAGGATTTTCTCCATGGACTACACCTTTCCTTATACTTATCCTTTGTGACTGTAACATGGGGGCATGTATTATGTAACTTGATACTAGAATCCAAATCCATTATGTCTTTTGGGTCTGAAAACAAACCATCAAAATCCTTATCATGGATAACTTAATCTTTGCATTGTCTCCCTTTAGATCATGGTTCATTCCTTATGGATTCGATGTAAGAGTTGAACCAAGCCAAGTTGTTTCTTTAAATATGACTCATGGTCATTCCCTCTCTTGCATAGAGTATTTTCCTCCAACGCATTCATGTTTGCCATAACATTACTATCAATAACCCTAAGCCCACCAATCTTGACTTTCTTGTTGCTTCATGAAAGAAGATCAATTTCTTCTTTGAATTTTCCCTCATCACTAAAATATTTATCCTCCGCCATCTATTTATTCCTAAAATTTTTGTGAGAGCTTCTCGTATTTATACAAATAAAAAAGTTTTATTAGTATTATGTTATTTTCATCTTTTTGTTTTGAAGACATACATATATGAGATTATCTTGTATTTTATGCTAATCACCTGGCCAATTTGGAGATGTGATAAATAACAAATTTAGCAAAACTAAATTTTAGACAATACATAAACAGTCTTATGTAGTCATACTCAAAATTAATTATGAAAATTAAATTTCTCGATTTTGCATATCTATTAGAACATATATGGATAACAAAAGGTAGGTGGTGAGAAAATGAATACGAATAAGCGATGGCGACAATTATATTAATTTAATTAGAGAAAAATGAATTTTATCTTATATGATAATTTTATTTAAAATAACTTATTTATTTGTGTAATGAAATAATATTTTTATGGTCAATAATATTTTATAGTTTACAAGTGTTGCTATCTTAAGTAGTAACTTTTTCTTTAAACTTTTTTATGTTCAATTTACAAGATTTATGTATAATATAAGATGGATAAATATTAAATATATCCTTATGTTTGATATAAAAATTAAATGTGACAAAAATATATACCAATAATTTATGAAAATAAAGAGAATTTTAATTTTAAAATAAAATTTTCTAATGTTAACAGAAATATGAGATTTATATTGTTAAAATATTTACATCTCATAAATATATTAGGTGACGTATAATTTTTGCTTTTAAATATATTAATTATACATTTAATGAACTAAGTAGTTATTAAAAAATTTTGGTATAACTTTATAAAATTATAAAATACAATATATTATAAATAATTTTGAATTTCATCAACTTTTTAAATATGAACATAAATTCTAACAAATTTTATATAAATTAAAATTGAAAGCACAATGGAGCTGAAGGAGAAGATGACGATGATGATGATGATGATGAGGGAGACATTATGGCCTGTGGCTTAACTGGATGAGATGACTAGAATCATAATGAGTGACCCTTGAAAATGGTATTTTTTTTCTTTTAGTGCTTGTAATAAGTGATTGTCCTTTTAAGAATAGGAGTGAGTGGTGTAACATCCAGTCCCTCTGTAAACATGAGAAATGCGATGTTCGGTTTCTCCGTAAATGTAAAAAATGGACCAGATACAAAATGAAGTCCTTGAAATAGAAGAAATTAGGGCCAAACTAATAAAATTCTAAATAATGAACAATGAAGATTTGAGCCTTGAGTTGCCCAGAAATTAGGGTCAGAGTGATTCAGAAAATTTATCGAAAGGCCAGTGGCATTTTCATAAATATAGAAAACTTTTGGAAAACTCACAGGAGGGCTTTTTAAATGAAAGTTTTGAGTTCTTCGGGGTTCTCAGAGGCCCTGAAAATTATGGGAAGCCCCAGGATAGTTAAAGCCCCTCCAGTATACATTTTCTAACGACGGTGAGCCTGAACTTTGACCAGATTGTTCGAGAAGGTTTTAGCTCCAAATTGAGTGATTCCAAAGGCATTTCATTAAATTGGGAATCTATTTGTTATGATGGAAAAGATGGTTCTAAAAAAGGAGCTAAAACAAAGGAGAAATGAAAATGCAAGGACAAAGGGCAAAATTGGCATTAAAGTGTTAAAGGAAGCTTCAAAAAGGGTCTTTATATGCCACGTTCTTTCTCTCCTCTCTAAGACCGACTTACTTCTGCCCAAAAATAGAGGAGAAGCTGCCCTTCTTAGGCTCACAAGAGGAGGAAGATTTTGGAGGAAGAAATTCAAGATAAAGGTAAGAAACTTTAAGAAATTTCATATCCTTCCTTCTTGAAACTTGCTCATCTCCTTTCAAGCTTTCTTTCTATGGTTTTAATGAAGAGTTTGGTGTTATTTTAGGGGCAGAATAGAGGGGGGAATTTTGAAATTTGAGGGAGCAAGTCAACCAAGTGGAAGAATAAGCCAAAGGAAGCAAGAAAACAAGGTAAAACTTCCATTCTTTGGTAGTTTCTTTCTCCCCCTTCCTTTTGCACGAATTTGGCCACCATGAGCCCAATTCTTAGGGGCTGTTTTCTACCCAATTCATAGAGGGATTAGGGGTTTTAGGTGGCAAGGATTAAGAATGAACTAATAGAATCAAGAAAGGGGCCTTAGGAAACAAGATGGAACCATTAGGGATCCAAATGCTCCTTTACAAATATGATTTAACATGAATATTCTTAGGCTTAAATGAATGTTTAAATGTGCTCTTAAGATCCCTAAGAGGTCCCCCATATGCCTCTTCCTCCATGAAAACAAACAAAACCCCATGGAAAGTTATGAACCTAAAAGTTGGAAAAGTGTAGAGTGTAACAACCAGCAAAAACAAAGAGAAAAAAAAAAGAAGAAGAAAAGAAGAAGCTGAAAAATTTTTGAAGTCCTGAAATTTTCTAAGTTTGCTAGCTATAGCGAGAAATGGCCTAGCTATAGCGAATGTGCCTGTTTGCTATAATGAGAAATGATCTAGCTATAGCGAAAATGCTTCTAGTTATAGCGAGTGCGGGCATCTCATACAAAAACCAGGGAACTACTCACCATAGCGTGCATCATAGCGAAAGTAGGGGTTTGAGACTGATACGTGCTCGTCATAGCAAGAGTTATGCTTCGCTGTAGTGAGGGTTAGTCCGGAAAAGCGTGAAAAAAGAGAATTTGACTTCTTAAAGCATCCTAATTCATTCCTTTTCCTTTTAACTGACTTAGGCTTCATTTAAGGCAGAGAAAAGGGCTGAGGAGAGAGAGAGACTTAAAGGAGGAAGGAGAACAAGAAAAAGGTAAGCATAACTTGAGATATCCATAGCTTTCCTTCTTAGAGTTTTGTTCTTCTCTCTTTGCCTTCTCTTGCTATGGTTTTGGATGCTAAATTAGCTATGTTTTAGGCATGGTTCAGAAGAGGAAATGTAACAGCCAAGAAAAAGAAAAGAAAAAGAAAATAGAAAAGAAATGAGAAAAGGAAAGGAAAAGAGAAGCTGGAAAATTTTCGAAGAGCTGAGAATTTTCTAAGTCTTCTCGCCATAGCGAGATATGGAATCGCCATAGCAAGAATGCCTCTTTGCCGTAGCGAATATGTTCCTACCTATAGCGAGTGCGGCATTCCATATAGAGACCAGTGAGTTGCTCGCCGTAGCGAAATTGTTCCTAGCTATAGCGAGTATGGCATTCCATATAGAGACCAGGGAGTTGCTCGCCATAGCGGCGCTATAGCGAAGGCAGAGGTCTGGAACAAACACGATCTCGCCGTAGTGACGCCATAGCGAAGGCAGAGGTCTGGAACAGACACGAGCTCGCCGTAGCGAGGTCACTAACTCGCTATAGCGAGAGCGGTCCAGAAAAGCGAGGAAAAGAGAATTCGACTTTTTAAAAGCTTCCAAATCTCTTCTTTCTTCTTCTAACCGACTCTAACTCGTCTTAGGAGAGAGAAAAGGGCGGAGGAGAGAGTGAGAAGCTGAAGAGAAGAGGAAAGCACAAGAAAGGTATGAATTTTCATAGCTTCCTCTTAGTAAGTTGCCCTTCTCCCCTTTTCCCCTCTTTCCTACGGTTTGAATGGTCGAAAATGGCAGGTCTTGAGTCTGGTTCAGAGGAGAGAGAGTGGGAAACCATTCTTGAGAGAGATTAGAAGTAGATAGTCTTCTCTTTCTTGCTTTTCCCCTTTCTTAAGAGTTGAGAAAAGAGAGGGATAGCTCATGGGCCTTAGAGTGAGGAAAGACCTAGAGTGAGAAGCTCAGTAGAGCCAATTAGAAGAGATCCCTAGCTTAAGAATTGAGTATAAGGTATTAATTCCATGCTTTTGTGTGGTTAGGCTCAAGAGAAACTCTCCCATCTAGAAGTTGTTGTGAAACCAACAAGGGAGGAGACCATTGACAGAGCAAGTAGTAGATAGTCGACAAAGGTAGTTCTCTCCACTTTCTCTCATGCATAATTGTGTGTTTACATTGTCTTGCTTGTGTGTATGAATGATATGAGCTATGAGAAGTGTGTTAGCATGATTATATGTATGATTGAGATGACGTTTTAAATGATTGTTTGGTTTGCTTGAGGAAATGGAAAAGCCAATAACCCTATAGCCGAGGTGAGGATGAGCCGAAGCCCTAAGTTGGTTGAGCCATGTCTCTCAAAATGAGGTTGACTCCCAAAGAGTAAGGGTGAGTCTAAGTACCTCTAAAGTATGGGAAGGCAAATCCAAAAGCCATAAGGGAAGGGGTGAGGCTGATCCAAGTACTCAACGAACTCTTGAATGTTATCCATGGCCATTTCACATGTTTTAAATGTTTTTCAGCATGTTTTATATGCTAACATGCCATACATGCATAATGAGACTTGTTGCATGCAATATATGTATGTTTGAATGAGAGTTGAACTACTGAGATTCTCCGAATCTCACCCTCCCTCTCCACCATCCAACCATGCCAGGTGGACCGAGTGAGATTAGAGATGGGAGCAACCACCACCAAGCATGAGGCTAGGGATAAAGATGAAGAAGAATGTAAAGTTTTGTAATACATTGTACATGAGCTATGAGATGTAAATGTTGTATATGATGTAACATTTATAAATGTTGTAAGACCATGTATGAATGATGTATGTATGAGAATGAAGGTTATGATGAATGAGAAAGTAGATTTTGATATGAAATGCTCATGATAGCCTAGTACATATGGGTGCATAAGTGGGCATGGGGTAGTGAGTTTCCCCAATCTGAGTTAGACACTTGAGGCATGATTGATAGCTCCTATAGATGCTTTCTCATGTGCTCAAAGAGTCATAGAAGTAGAAAACTTAAGATTGGACCCCATTAGCCACACTTTTGGCCAAGAAATGGCCTTTTGCACATGATGTCATAGAATAGCCATATGACCTCTTTTAGCTATGAGATTTGACATGTAGCTAGATTATGTTTAGAGCTTTCTGGGAAGCTAGAGTTCATGTCATTTAGAGGTCTATAGCATTTTCTATGAGCATTCAAAGTTGACATCAGAAATTCGGATTTCAGAAAATCACTGTTCATTTGGTCAGTTTTGAAATCATGTCATCTGAGGGGCAAACGTAGTCCAATGGCTACGAAATTTTATACACAGAAACTAAATGGTCACAGTGACTTGTAGGAACTGGAAGCACCTCATTTAGAGGTCCAGAGAGGAAGTTATGCAATTTCGAAGTTCCTGCCCAGAATCAGACCCCCAACCAGACCCGAGGTACTGTTTCATCGGTTTCCGGGGAATTGGCTTGGTGGACTGATCTGGAGATATTTTTATCCTCTAGCTAACATCCACATATTTCCATAGAGATAGAGTTTATGAGCATTGGATTTTTTTGTAATTAGTTAGACATTTTCAAAGTCCATATCAGTAAACTGTGACAGCAAAGAAGCCCCCTCTGACCAGTGAACTATTTCGATGTCAAACGCAGAATGAATGAGAGATTGAGACTTCTAAGTATTTTTAGAATGAAGTAGACGTCTCAAGCTTTCTAGAATGAGCCAGATCGTGCAGATACGATTTTTCTGCATTTAGTTATGAATTTCCAAAGTTAGCCCAGAAAAGGAGCAAAATCTGCCCATAGCGAAAATGCATGTCTCCAATCCCTTTTTGCTTTCCACAAGTTTGAAGCATATAGTTGGGATTGAAATAAGTCTCAAAAGAGTAATTGAGCATGAGGAAGCATAGAGAGAGCTCAACCGGTCCATGTTACTTCTAAGTGGAGCTCTACCCACACATAGTGCCATAGAGAGAGTAAGCATAAGGTAGAGAAAGTGTCTCCCTTATGAGTTCCGCACCGCCCATATGGGCTAGAGGGCACGTTGGGCATGAGCTAGAGGTTAAGGTGTCACAGGAAAAGTGGAAAACCACTCTTGAAAAAGGTTACTTCTTTGTTTTCCCTAGGTATGTTGGTTCTACCAACTTGAGAACATGAGAGAGAGGAGGAGTTGCTAAACTTCTAGAGAGAAAAAGAACCCCTAGTTTCTTATATGCTAGGTAGGGTTTGCTATAAAGAAACCCCTAACTTTGTGAATAAGTGTTGAGTTATGAGAGAGTAATTCCATGCTCTTTGTGTGTCTAGGCTCAAGAGAAGCACTTCCATCTAGTTGTGATTGTGAAATCAAGAAGGGAGAAGACAAATTGAAAGAGAAGGCTTGTGTTAGCCTATAAGGTAGCTCTCTCCACCTTCTCTCATGCATGGATGTGTGTTTAGCTTGTTTTAGAATGTGTGTATGTGTATTTTCAAGCTAAGAAAAGTATGCTAGCATGCCTTTACATGTCATGATCCTTGATGCTATGTTATGTGTTAAATGAATCCATGATGTTTGTATGAGTTTGTTTGAGTGTGGAAAAGCCAAGAACTCTTCCCTTGGGTGAGGATGAGCCAAGAACCCTTGAGCTTGGTTGAGATAAAGCAAAGAGCCTCCCAAAAGCAAAGTAGACTCTCAAGAGTATGGTTGAGTCCAAAGTGCTCAAGAGTGGGTGAGGCAAGTCCAAAATCCATGAGGAAAAGTGTGAGGCCAATCCAAACACTTGGTGAACCCTTGAATGTCTTGTATGCTTGATTCACATGCTAAGGTTGCTTTTAAAATGTCCATGACTTCCACTTTTCCATACATGCATTTAAAAAGCTTGCTTTACATATATTATGTATGATTGAATAAGATATGAGCTATTGAGATTCTTTGAACCTCATCCCCTTCTCTCCGCTATCCTAACATGCTAGGTGGACCAAGTGAATAAAGACATAGGAGCCACCAAGCTTGAAGCTAGGGAAATTGACAAAGGATTTGTGAAATAGCCATTTTGTCACCATTTTGTTGTTAAGAGATATAATCTAATGATGTACATGGTGTATACACTTATGAATACTTGTAAATGGATGTACATATGGTATATGGATGAGAATTAGAACTATATTGAATGATGTAGCAAGTTTTTGGTATGAATAGCAAGATCTTGGCATTATGTACATGGTGTCTGTTTTGGTGTGGGAGAGTGAGTTTTGCAAATCTGAGTTGTTAGATATTTGAGCCATGTTTGATAGCCTATGTTGATGCTTTCCCATGTGCTCATAAAGCCTTAGGAGTAAGAGAAACAAATTTGAACCCTTAGAACCCTCTTTTAACAAAAGAAATTGACACTTTGCCCCCTTATATCAAAGTCTGACCAAATGACCTCTTCTTGCCTTGAAATTTGAGGTCTGTGGAATTTTCTATGATTTTTCAAAATTGGTATCAGAATTTCGGATTTGCACCAATACTGTTCATTTGGTCAGTTATGTAATTGTGTCATCTGAGGGGCAAACATGGTCTAATGGCTACCAAATTTTATAGGAAGAAACTAGACATTCATAGTGCTTGTAGCAATTAGAAGCACCTCATTTGGAGGTCTAGAGAGGAAGATATAAATTTTTGAAGTTTTTGCCCAGTATCAGTCATCTTGCCTGACCAGAAGTACTGTTCCATCGATTTCTGAGAGCTTGACTTGATGAGATAACCTAGAAATATTTTTCTTCTCTAGTTAAGATCCACATCTTTCCATATTGGTATCATTTGAACATATTTTATTTTTGTAGAATTAATTGGACATTTTTGAAATTCATATCAGTAAACTATGACAGCATCAGAACCCAGTCCGACCTCCAGATCATTTCACATGTCGAATGCTCTGTGTGTGGGATGTTATGACTTGTACATATTTGTAGTATGAAGTAGAAATCTTAAGATTTCTAGAATGACCAATATTGCATGATTTCGATTTTTCTAGATTTAGTTATGATTTTTCAAAATTTGGTCAGAAAATAGAGCAATTCTGGCCAAGAATGAAACTCTTTATTCCACACTCCAATTCGGTTTCCATGAGTTGTAGGCATGTTTTTGTGATGCAAATGAGTTTTAATGGTGTAATTAAATATGAGGATGCATAACATGACTCACATGATCCATGTGACACCGAAATGAATTTTTAACCATGACGCAACGCAAGAAAATGTATTAATTCAATGGAATTTCTCACTTTATTCTTACTATATCTCACATGACTATGTAAGGGATGATGGATATGAGTTAGAAATGATGGTGTTACATAGAGCACTTAAGGGGATTGTAAAAACTGATTTAATCCATAAGTCCCCTTGGCTATTTAAGTGTTTCCTTAACCCCCTACAACTCTTAACAACCTCCCTAAATGGTTTCCCATCAAGAAAAAATTGAAAACCCCTTGAACCCCAAATGCTTCCATAATGTCGGCCTAGGACAGATGGAGGGGTTAGAGAGTGTTTTAATTTATTCTAGCCTTGGTTGGGACTTCATATGATGGTAGAAGGTGGGAGGAACCCTTGGGAAAAATTTAAAAGCCATGGATTGGGAGATGAGGCAATGGCTTCCATAATGTGACCTTATGAAGCAACTTGTGTCTAGGCTTTTGTAAATGAATATGTAATGGCTCCAAGGACCTTAAATGAGGTAAAGAGGCCTAGGAATGAGAAGAGAATGGAGCCAAGAACTTGAATCATGATGGTTGCTTCAATAGGCCATTTATGGAACTAATATGTGACTTATGGAACCAAGTATGTTTTTACATATAAGTTTAATGTCCTAGCTTGTTTCAAGAGTGTAATTAGCTTCCATATGATGTGTCTAGGCCAAGAGAAATGATCTCTACCCTCTTGGTTGTGTGAGGTCAAGGGAGAGGAGTCAAGGCTTAAGGAAAAAGTGTGTGAATGCAAGTAAGGTAGCTCTCTTCACCTTCTCTCATGCATGGATGTGTGTTTAGCTTGTTTTAAAATGTGTGTATGTGTATTTTCAAGTCATAAAAAGTATGCTAGCATGATCTTGTTTGCCATGATTTCATGATGTCATGTTATGTTTTCAAGTGAATGTATGATGTTTCTTGAGTTTGCTTAAGTGTGGAAAGGCTAAGAACTCTTCACTAATGTGAGGATGAGCTAAGAACCCTTGACCTTGGTTAAGACAAAGTAAAGAGTCTCCCAAAAGCAAAGTGGGCTCCCAAGAGTATGGCTGAGTCCAAAGTGCTTAAAGAATGGGTGAGGCAAGTCCAAAATCCATGAGGAGAAGTATAAGGCCAATCCAAACACTTGGTGAGTTCTTGAATAATTTGTATAGCTTGTTCACATGCTAAGCTTGCTTCTTGAATGCTTATGATTTGTATTATATCCATACATGCATTTTTAAGGCTTGCTTTACATATATTATGTATGATTGAATAGAAGATAAGCTATTGGGATTCTTTGAATCTCATCCCCTCCTCTCCAATGATCTAACATGCTAGGTGGACCAAGTAACTATGGTGAAGGGAGCCAACATCAATGAAGAAGGAAGAATGACAAGTTTATATCTAGCTTTAGCCATTTTGAAACCATAATTGTGTCTCTTGATGTATATGATGTTGTAAATGTGTTATGAACCTTGAGACATATATAAATATGCAATTATGTGATGTTTATAACTATGGATATGATGTATGAGCTCTAGAATACAATTTGAGTATGTAATGCCAAATTATGCAATTTGGAAGTTTGATGTAAATGTGCATAAGTGTGGGTGAGAAGGCCAAAATGAGATGTATGAGGTTTGGGACTATTTGGGTAGCTCACACAAGTCTGAAATTTACTTTTAGACTTGCCTAAAAGGTGCCAAGACTAAGGGAAATCCATTTGACAACTTTGGTATCCTATATGGAGCCAAAATTGACTATTATGGACCCTATGTCACTTTTTAGCCAAATGAGTTAGTCTTGATTTGAGATTTGGCATGAAATTAGGTCTCATTAAGAGATTTTTGGAAAACTAAAGATCATAATTTTTGGAGGTCTACAGAATATTTGATGATTTTTCAAAGTTGGCAAATTTCATGGTTTCTGGTATATGCACTGTTCACACTGGCAGATTTATATTATGTGTCATCCAATAGGCAAATTGTATCCAATGCCTATGAAATTTAATAGGCATAAACTAGAGGTCATAAGATTTCTGTGACCACCGAGATCACCTCATTTGGAGGTCTAAACAAAGAGTTATGCATTTTTGAAATTGGCTCTCAGTAGTAGTGGCACCCCAGGAGTCCAATCACTGTTTCATAGATTTCCAATGGCTAAATGTATTTGTTTCATTCTGGAATTATTTTTAACATAAAGCTAACATTTGTAGTTTCCAGAATGATTGAATGTGTGTGATTTAGATTTTATAGAATTAGTTATGAATTTTAGAAATTTGTATCAGTAATCTAAAACAGCAGCCCAAGCAGAGCGACCTCTGAAACATTTTGGATGTCAAACGTCCTTTATGATGAATGTTATGCTCTGGAAGTATTTTTACATGAATTAGACATCCCAAGATTTCCAAAATGACCAAGAACACATGATTTCGATTTTTCTAAATTTAGTTATGATTTTTCAAAGTTTTCCTAGAAATGAGGCCAATTCTGGCTGAGTATGAGTCTTCATGTTCTATGCCCCATTTCAGTTTTCACGAGTTGTATGTAACATCCGGTCCCTCCATAAACGTGAGAAACATAATGTTTGGTTTCTCCATAAACGTCATAAATGGGCCAGATACAAAAGGAAGTCCCTGAAATAGAAGGAATTGGGGCCAAATAAAATTATGATAAAATTATAAATAATGAAAAATGAGGATTTGAGCCTTGAGTTGCCCAGAAATCAAGGCCAGAGTGATTCGATAAAATTGTCGAAAGGCCAGTGGCATTTTCGTAAATATGGGCACTTTTTGAAAAACTCATAGGAGGGCTTTTTAAATGGAAATTTTGAGTTGCCCAGGGTTCTCAGAGGCCCCAAAAACCATAGGAAGCCCCGGGACCAGTGAAGCCCCTCCGGTGTACTCTTTCCGACGTCGGTTGACCCAAACTTTGACCGATTCGTTCGGGAAGGTTTTAGCTCCGATTTGAGTGATTCCAAAGGCATTTTATTAAATTAGGAATCTAAATTTTATGATGAAAAAGACGATTCTCAAAAAGGAGCTAAAACGAAGCCAAACCGGAAATGCCATTACGAAGGGCGAAATTGGAAACCATTTTAAAAAGGAAGCTTCTTTCTTCTTCTTTATATGCCACGTTCTTTCTCTCCTCTCTAAGACCGCCTTAATTCTGCCAAAAACCAGAGGAGAAGCTTCCCTTCTTAGGCGCACAAGAGGAGGAAGATGTTGGAGGAAGAAATTCAAGAAAAAGGTAAGAAACTTTAAGAAATTCCATATCCTTCCTTCTTGAAACTTGCTCCCTCCTCTCAAGCTTTTTTTCTATGGTTTTAATGGAGAGTTTGGTGCTGTTTTGGGGGCAGAACAGAGAGGGAAATTTCGAAAATTGAGGGAGTAAGCCAACCAAGTGGAAGAGCAAGCAAAGGAAAGCAAGAAAACAAGGTAAAACTTCCATTCTTTGGTAGTTCCTTCCTCCCCCTTCCTCTTGCACGAAATTGGGCACCATGAGCCCAATTTTTAGGGGCTGTTTTCTGCCCAATTTATGGAAGGATTAGAGGTTTTAGATGGCAAGGATTAAGAAGGAACCAATAGAATCAAGAAAGGAGCATTAAGAGACAAGATAGAATCATTAGGGATCCAAATGCTCCCTTGCAAATCTGATTTTATATGAATGTTCTTAGACTTAGTTGAATGTTTAAACATGCTCCTAAGACCCCTAGAGAGCTTCCCACATGCACCTCCCTTCCAAGAAAGTAAAGAAAGTGCAAGAAAAATTAATGAACTCTAAGCTAGAAAAGTGTAGAGCTCTTGAACACTTTGTAAAAACTGATTTGATATATGAGTTTCCTTGCATGTGTGAGTATTTGATTGGCTCCTAAGACCTCTAGGAAGTCTCCCAAGTGTGTCTCCCATCAAGGAAAAATCAAGAAGCCATGAAATCCCATTTATGCTTTAAGTTTCAGCCAAGTAGGGATGGCATAGTTAGGGAGAGTTTTAAATTGTTTCAAGCCCATTTTTGAGGCATATATGATGAATGAATGTGAGGGGAAACCTTGGAAAAAATTTAGGAAGCTTAGTGAATGAGTTAGTGCTTTAGGTTCCATATTGTGACCTAAGGAAGTAACATGATGTTAGGCCCTTTGTTTTAATGATATGATGACTCCAAGAGGTTTAAAAGGAGTCAAGAATCATATTTGAGAATAAAGAATGAGGCCTAGAAATGATTTGAAGGGTGTTGCTTCATTAGGTGCCAATATGGACCATAATGGAGGTTATAGAGTAATCTAGGGTTTAAGCAAGTTGCATGGCCCTAGACATTATTTCATGAACTTAATTGGCTCCCATAATTTGTGTCTAGGCCAAGAGACACTATTTCTACCAACTTGTGGGTGTGTGGCTAAAAGAGGAGGCTTGAAAGCTAAGGAAAAAGTGTGTGAAATTATGCAAGGTAGCTCTCTCCACCTTCTCTCATCCATGGATGTGTGTTTAGCTTGTTTTAGAATGTGTGTATGTGTATTTTCAAGCTAAGAAAAGTATGCTAGCATACCTTTATATGCCATGATGCTTGATGCTATGTTATGTTTTCAAATGATTACATAATGTTTGTGTGAGTTTGCTTGAGTGTGGAAAGGCCAAGAACTCTTCCCTTTGGTGAGGATGAGCCAAGAACCCTTGAGCTTGGTTGAGACAAAGTAAAGAGTCTCCCAAAAGCAAAGTGGGCTCCCAAGAGTATGGTTGAGTCCAAAGTGCTTAAAGAATGGGTGAGGCAAGTCCAAAATCCATGAGGAGAAGTGTGAGGCCAATCCAAACACTTAGTGAGCTCTTGAATGTCTTGCATGATTGATTCACATGCCAAAGTTGATTTAAAATGCCTATGATTTCTACTTTCTCCATGCATGCATATATGAAACTTGCTTGCACATATTATGTGTGATGGAATGGGAGATGAGCTATTGGGATTCTTTGAATCTCATCCCCTCCTCTCCAATGATCTAACATGCTAGGTGAACCAAGTGGATATGCTAATGGGAGCCAACAACATTGAAGAAGAGAGATTGACATTCATATGTCTAGCTTTTACCCTTTTTGAGCCATAATGATGTATATGATTATTGTAAATAGCACATGACCCTTGAGACACATGTAAATATGATATTATGTGATGTATACATGTATGGATATGATGTATGGACTTTAGAAATGAATTTGGGTATGTCATGCCAAGTTATGCAAATTGGAAGTTTGATGCAAATGTGTATAAATGTGGGTTGAATGGCCAAAATGAGATGCATGAGGTTTGGGACCCTTTGGGCAGCTCACACAAGTCTAAAATATGCTTTGAAACTTGCCCAAAAGGTGCCAAGACTAAGGGGAATCCATTTGGCAATTTTGGTACCCAATATGGAGCCAAAATTGACCATAATGGAACCCTATGCCATTTTTTAACCAAATGAGTTAGTCTTGCCCTGAAACTTGGCATGAAATTAGGTCTCATTAAGAGATTTTTAGGAAGTTAAAGATCATAATTTTCGGAGACCTAGAGAATATTTGATGAATTTTTAAAGTTGGGATTTTTCATGGATTCTGGTATGGGTACTGTTCATACTGGCAGTTTTGAATTCTGTGTCACCCGATGGCTAAATGGTATCCAATTCTTATGAAATTTTATATTCATAAACTAGAGGTCATAAGATTTCTGTGGCCACCGAGATCACCTCATTTGGAGGTCTAGAGAGGAAGATATGCATTTTCGAAGGTTCTGCCCAGTATCAGACATCTTGCCAGACCCGAGGTACTGTTCCATCGATTTTCGGGAGTTTGGCTTGATGAACTAATCTGGAGATATTTTTCCTCTCTAGTTAACATCCACATATTTCCATAGTGATATCATTTTCAAGCATTGGATTTTTGTGGAATTAGTTAGACATTTTTGAAGTCCATATCAGTAAACTGTGACAGTATTAGGAACCCCTCCAACCAGTAGATGATTTCGCGTGTCAAACGCATTATGTATGAGATTTTAAGACTTATACATATTTTTAGCATGAAGTAGATGTCTTAATCTTTCCAGAATGACTGAGATTACATGTTTTCAATTTTTCTAGATTTAGTTGTGAATTTCCAAACTTTGCCCAGAAATGAGGCTAAGTCTGCCGAAAATGAATTTACATGTCTCATATCCCTTTTTGGTTTCCATGGGTTTAAAGCTAGTTTTTGTGATTGAAATGAGTTCTAATCATGCAAATAAATATGAGGATACATAGAATGAGCTCACACATCCCACGTGACACCGAATGGATTAGTGGATATGATGACTTACGAATAGAAGTCCAAATCTTCATGCCTCCTTTATGAGAATTATGTGTATGTTTCATGATAATTATGCTATTCAAAGGCATGAGATGAGCTAGAATTATGGTGTTACATTTATGATACCAGGTCACACAGAGCTCCCAACGATATTGTCCCCTGGTTCGTGGGCTTGGTTACCCGGCCTTCCCAAGGGTTTTGTTCCTCCTGGAAGATGGCTTCTCCCATTAGCTCCCAGGAAAAGGCCTCGTTGGAAGGGGAAGCTTTGCCCCCACTTATATGCACTAGCCCCAGGACCTTCCTAGCCGATGTGAGACTTTACAATCCACCCCCCTTGGGGCCAACCCGTCCTCGGGTTGCACATGGGCTAGGACTGCTCTGATACCAGGTCACACAGAGCTCCCAACGATATTGTCCCCTGGTTTGTGGGCTTGGTTACCCGACCTTCCCAAGGGTTTTGTTCCTCCTGGAAGATGGCTTCTCCCATTAGCTCCCAGGAAAAGGCCTCGTTGGAAGGGGAAGCTTTGCCCCCACTTATATGCACTAGCCCCAAGACCTTCCTAGCCGATGTGGGACTTTACATTGTACGCATGCTTTTGAGTTGTAAATGAGTTTTAATGATATGATTAAATAAGAGGATGCATAATATGAGATCACACGGTCCACGTAACACTGAAATAAATTTTTAGATATGATGAAATGCAAAGAAAAGTCCAATTTCCCTTGCCTTTTCTTATGGGAAATCTATATGATTCATGCAATTATACTATTCAAAAGCATGAGATGAGCTAGAATTATGGTGTTACAAGTGGCCCTGATTTTGCACCCTGTTCCCACTTGTGCATCATCATTTATTTCAATATAAAAATCCTTGCTTATTTTGATGGTACCAAAGAAACCAAGTAAGAAAACGCAAGGGAAGAAGAAAAATCTATGAGCAAATCTGTGCAACCGCTTTCAATCACACCTCAATCAAGGCTGCTTTTTGTCCATTCTTGGGAGATGGATTCGGCTTTGAGCCATTGTTTCAGTAGGTCTCTTTTAAATAGCTTTCACCTGGCCCAAGTATTTAAACTATTTATATTTGATTTATTTATTATATATCCAGTATGTTTAGAGGCTGAATATATCATTAATTATTTTGGTTTCTATGTGATAATTTTAAGTTTTTATAAAATATTAATTTTATGTAATTTTAAAATTTTCATATGTGAATCCTAAATATTATGATATTTTATGCGTTATTTCTAATTATTAATAATCACACTGGTTAATTAAGTTATAATATAGTTTCTTGTAAATATACAAGTGTCAATTTCATGAAGAATTCTAGTATCATTATTTTTATCTTAGGTATTTTAATTTCTTTTATCTACAAGAAATCTATTCATATAAACAAGTATAGAAATATTTACAAGTAAAGTTATAGGGCAAGTTTGCATATTTACATAAGTACAATTAATATCCGAAGTCACCTTAGGTATTAGTGACCAAAACACAAGCACAATACACAAAGACTCATAAAGACTTATGTCTTGATTTGAAAAAATGGAGATTAAAGGATGTATGCTTTTTAACAAGATTATTAAAAGTAAAATTTCTCATCTTGGCACCTCTCTCAAAAATTAATATTTAAAATCAATCACTCTAGCCAATAGCATATATATAGTATGAAAGAGAAATATTTGAAATATATAGGCACTATGTTTAGAGGCCGTTTGGTTCTTGAAATTGCTTTTTGGTTTCTAAAAAATGTCTCACGGGAATATCTTTCAATGTTGGTGTCAATTTTTAGAAAAATGCTTCACAGGAATGTCACATTCCTAAGAATGTAACTTTCCCACAAAACCATCCACTTTCACTCCCATAAGGAGAGGTGAGAATGTTGAAGTTCCATGAGAAGGGAATGTTTCAGAATTGGTGAAAAACTATTTTAATCCTCTTTATCCAAAAATACTTCCAAAAATAATAAATATAAAATAATTACATTAAATTAATTAATAATTAAATAAATACAAAATAAAATTATATATATAATTTATTAAATAGAAAGGGTGGCTTAGCATTCTGTTGATGAGTTTCGCACTTGTTTATATGGACAATGTTTTTTGTATTTTAAATTAATTGTAATCTACTTTAGCTCCTTATAAGCAAATCCTGCTTCCATGGACATAGCTATTTTGAGTTTGAATTATGTTGTGGGTATTGAGAATGGAGCTCTCATTTAGATCAATGTATAAGTCATGATTGGGGTGTTGTAATTAATTTGGAAACAATCCATATTTTAAGGGAGGTTACGTTGAAATTTTTGTGAGAGCTTCTCATATTTATACAAATAAAAAAGTTTGATCAGTATTATGTTATTTTCATCTTTCTGTTTTGAAGACATACATATATGAGATTATCTTGTATTTTGTGCTAATCACTTGCCCAATTTAGAGATGTGATAAATAACAAATTTAGCAAAACTAAATTTTAGACAGTGCATAAACAGTCTCATGTAGTCACACTCCAAATTAATTACGAAAATTAAATTTCTCGATTTTGCAATAATTAAATATTTATTCACTTATTTATTTTATTTAAATTGGAATTTACTTTCTAGGAGGGAAGTTAAACGCATCTACATAAACTCTTGCAGCTGCAACACACGCAAGTGCTTTGGTTTTATTTTTCTAAAACAAATAAATCTATCTAAACTAATGAGTAGTTATGAATATAAAATTTGTGGCAATAAAATTATCCATCTGTAAAGCATATCTATTAGAACATATATGGATAACAAAAGGTAGGTGGTGAGAAAATTAATACGAATAAGCGATGGCGACAATTATATTAATTTAATTAGAGAAAAATGAATTTTGTCTTATTTGATAATTTTATTTAAAATAACTTATTTATTTTTGTAATGAAATAATATTTTATGGTAAATAATATTTTATAGTTTACAAGTGATGCTATCTTAAGTAGTAACTTTTTCTTAAAACTTTTTTATGTTCAATTTACAAGATTTATGTATAATAAGATGGATAAATATTAAATATATCCTTATGTTCGATATAAAAATTAAATGTGACAAAAAAAATATATCAATAATTTATGAAAATAAAGAGAATTTTAATTTTAAAATAAAATTTGCCAATATTAACTGAAATGTGAGATTTATACTGTTAAAATATTTATGTCTCATAAATATATTAGGTGACGTACAATTTCTTCCTTTAAATATATTAATTAGACGTTTAATGAAATAATTAGTTATTAAAAAATTTTGGTATAACTTAATAAAATTATGAAATATATTATATTATAAATAAATTTTGAATTTCATCAATTTTAAAAATATGAACATAAATTCTAACAAATTTTATATAAATTAAAATTGAAAGCAACAATGGAGCCCAGCTGAAGGTGAAGATGATGAGGAGGGAGACACTATGGCCCGTGGCTTAAAGAGATGAGACGACTGGAATCATAATGAAGGCTCCACTGGAAGAAAATGATGTATAATTATTCTCACCACAAAATTTCAGTTTGGTTCTAAATTTTGTAATTTTCCAATAGTTATACTGCATAATAGGTGTTATGAGAAAATGATGTATAATAGGTGTGCATGTGATAATGTCTTAGAATTTAGACACAATAAATTTAGAACCTATGATTCCAAATTTATGTTGTTTATTACCTTTGTAGCAAATAATTTTACTTCTATTACTTTTTGAGAATTTTTTTCTTTTATTGTGTTTGATTCAAAATTCGTTAAATGTTTTGATTTCTAATGAATGTACAGGAGAGAAGTACCAATAATTAAGTAACCTTTACAATCCGTCCTTTCATTTCATTAAAATTGGAGAAGAAAATATGTTCTCAGTAAGACAAATGAAAGAAATTGAATCACATTTACCTTTAATATAACATTTTATATAAGTGGCTTCCCCCGTGTCAATATTTCTTTCATTTATTTATTCATTTAACTAATTAAATATGATATGTTGAACTAAGAAGTGGCAAAGACCATGTTTAAAGGGTGGATATAGAACAACGTCATAGAACATGAACTTCCCCATAAAGAAGAGGAACCTTTCATTTCCAGTAGTTGATTCATCGATCATATCTTATAGTAGATGTTAATAAGGTCGTAAGGCTAATGCATGAAAAATGATAATGAAATACTAATTGAGAGAAAATAATAAACAAAAGAAATAACAATAGTGTAATAATGATGTACAAAAGTATCATATGTTAAATGTTAAACACAGTGTATTAACTATTATATATATATATACGCTATATAAACATGTTCTTCATTTTTTAATTAATTTTATTTTCATTACTTAGTTAATTTATTTAATGAAAATCCAGATTTATTGAATTTATTCGTGGAATATTTTTATAGCATTCTTTTTAACTTTGATGATCCTAAGATAATATTTATTGCATTTAAGAGACTTTAAAATATGGAGATAATAATTACTAAATTCAAGAAGATTTATTTTTATTATAAAATCATTATTTTTAAATTATTTACAATGTGATGATTTTTTTAAATTTTAAATTTGTAATTTTTTCGGATCCTCCGCCCCCACCAAATCTAATTATACTAAATAAGATAAGATACGAAAAGGACGAGTTTAGGCACGAAAATAGCAAGGCATATAAAGTCAAAGAAGGACAATCAATGTCATATAAGTGAAGGACAAATGATTTAAGCAGCCCAACGACTAACAAATTTTATATAAATTAAAATTGAAAGCGACAATGGAGCCCAGCTGAAGGTGAAGATGATGAGGAGGGAGACACTATGGCCCGTGGCTTAACGAGATGAGACGACTGGAATCATAATGAAGGCTCCACTGGAAGAAAATGATGTATAATTATTCTCACCACAAAATTTCAGTTTGGTTCTAAATTTTGTAATTTTCCAATAGTTATACTGCATAATAGGTGTTATGAGAAAATGATGTATAATAGGTGTGCATGTGATAATGTCTTAGAATTTAGACACAATAAATTTAGAACCTATGATTCCAAATTTATGTTGTTTATTACCTTTGTAGCAAATAATTTTACTTCTATTACTTTTTGAGAATTTTTTTCTTTTATTGTGTTTGATTCAAAATTCGTTAAATGTTTTGATTTCTAATGAATGTACAGGAGAGAAGTACCAATAATTAAGTAACCTTTACAATCCGTCCTTTCATTTCATTAAAATTGGAGAAGAAAATATGTTCTCAGTAAGACAAATGAAAGAAATTGAATCACATTTACCTTTAATATAACATTTTATATAAGTGGCTTCCCCCGTGTCAATATTTCTTTCATTTATTTATTCATTTAACTAATTAAATATGATATGTTGAACTAAGAAGTGGCAAAGACCATGTTTAAAGGGTGGATATAGAACAACGTCATAGAACATGAACTTCCCCATAAAGAAGAGGAACCTTTCATTTCCAGTAGTTGATTCATCGATCATATCTTATAGTAGATGTTAATAAGGTCGTAAGGCTAATGCATGAAAAATGATAATGAAATACTAATTGAGAGAAAATAATAAACAAAAGAAATAACAATAGTGTAATAATGATGTACAAAAGTATCATATGTTAAATGTTAAACACAGTGTATTAACTATTATATATATATACGCTATATAAACATGTTCTTCATTTTTTAATTAATTTTATTTTCATTACTTAGTTAATTTATTTAATGAAAATCCAGATTTATTGAATTTATTCGTGGAATATTTTTATAGCATTCTTTTTAACTTTGATGATCCTAAGATAATATTTATTGCATTTAAGAGACTTTAAAATATGGAGATAATAATTACTAAATTCAAGAAGATTTATTTTTATTATAAAATCATTATTTTTAAATTATTTACAATGTGATGATTTTTTTAAATTTTAAATTTGTAATTTTTTCGGATCCTCCGCCCCCACCAAATCTAATTATACTAAATAAGATAAGATACGAAAAGGACGAGTTTAGGCACGAAAATAGCAAGGCATATAAAGTCAAAGAAGGACAATCAATGTCATATAAGTGAAGGACAAATGATTTAAGCAGCCCAACGACTAACAAATTTTATATAAATTAAAATTGAAAGCGACAATGGAGCCCAGCTGAAGGTGAAGATGATGAGGAGGGAGACACTATGGCCCGTGGCTTAACGAGATGAGACGACTGGAATCATAATGAAGGCTCCACTGGAAGAAAATGATGTATAATTATTCTCACCACAAAATTTCAGTTTGGTTCTAAATTTTGTAATTTTCCAATAGTTATACTGCATAATAGGTGTTATGAGAAAATGATGTATAATAGGTGTGCATGTGATAATGTCTTAGAATTTAGACACAATAAATTTAGAACCTGTGATTCCAAATTTATGTTGTTTATTACCTTTGTAGCAAATAATTTTACTTCTATTACTTTTTGAGAATTTTTTTCTTTTATTGTGTTTGATTCAAAATTCATTAAATGTTTTGATTTCTAATGAATGTACAGGAGAGAAGTAGCAATAATTAAGTAACCTTTACAATCCGTCCTTTCATTTCATTAAAATTGGAGAAGAAAATATGTTCTCAGTAAGACAAATGAAAGAAATTGAATCACATTTACCTTTAATATTACATTTTATATAAGTGGCTTCCCTCGTGTCAATATTTCTTTCATTTATTTATTCATTTAACTAATTAAATATGATATGTTGAACTAAGAAGTGGCAAAGACCATGTTCAAAGGGTGGATATAGAACAACGTCATAGAACATGAACTTCCCCAAAAAGGAGAGGAACCTTTCATTTCAAGTAGTTGATTCATCGATCATATCTTATAGTAGATGTTAATAAGGTCGTAAGGCCAATGCATGAAAAATGATAATGAAATACTAATTGAGAGAAAATAATAAACATAAGAAATAACAATAGTGTAATAGTGATGTATGAAAGTATCATATGTTAAACGTTACACAGTGTATTAACTATTTTATATATATATATATAGATGCTATATAAACATGTTCTTCATTTTTTAATTAATTTTATTTTCATTACTTAGTTAATTTATTTAATGAAAATCCAGATTTATTGAGTTTATTCATGGAATATTTTTATAGCATTATTTTTAACCTTGATGATCCTAAGATAATATTTATTGCATTTAAGAGACTTTAAAATATGAAGATAATAATTACTAAATTCAAGAAGATTTTTTTTATTATAAAATGATTATTTTTAAATTATTTACAATATGATAATTTTTTTAAATTTTAAATTTGTAATTTTTTCAGATCCTACGCGTCCACCAAATCTAATTAGACTAAATAAGAGAAGATACGAAAAGGACGAGTTTAGGCATGAAAATAGCAGGTCATAAAAAGTCAAAGAAGGACAATCAATGTCATATAAGTGAAGGACAAATAATTTAAGCAGCCCAACGAACTGGGGTACGATAATTCATGTTGATATGACCATGCAAAATTACAACTTGCAAAAGGAATGCTGGTTGCACTGTTGTGAAGCGACCGTAGACATTTATTATATGTCGCACCTTTAAACACCACAAATTTCCTATATAAGGGTTAGGGCCCAAGTCTTCTTTGGGCATCAAATTGGTTTGCGTTATCTACATATTGTTCTTCTGTCTAGTTTCTTCTGTGATACCTTCAATCTATCAAAAGAAGAAAAAAATGTCTCATTTTGGTAAGGTTGAAGCCGATGTACACATAAATGCTTCTGCTGAGAAGTTCCATGAAATTTTCAGCAGCAAGACTCACCACATTGCCAATGTTTCCCCTGGTAAAATAAAGAGTGTGGATTTGCATAAAGGTGACTGGGGCAAAGTGGGCTCTATCATAGTTTGGAATTATGTTCACGGTAAGGCAAACTACAATATAGAGAGATATTTATTAATAATTTTGTTAATTTTGGATAAATATGCTTGACTTTGTCTTAGATTGAAATAAGCTTTGACTACTTATCATTGATTTACAAAAATTAGTTAACACACTATTTTTTATGTTTCAGCTATTTGTTTTCTCGTCCTCAGTTTTCAAAATTCATGAACTTATTGAAACCTATTAATAATTTAGATTAAATTCTAGCAAATTTTCAATGTTTGTGAAGGTAAATGATTTATGTTTCGAATTAGGTTAAGGTTAAATTACCCTGTTCATCCTTATATTTCATATTTTATTTTTAATTTATTTTATATAGATTAAAAGTTTATAATTGAATCTTTATAGTAACAAATATATTTAATTTAGTACTGTTAAATCTTTGTTAGTGTATACTATTAAATTTTGTTAATACAATCAATCCAATACCATCTTGACACTTTAAATATTATGCATTATGCTAACTTATTTATGCCACTTAATAAATGTTGTAATGCATACTACACATTTGAGTGAATTTTATTGATATGTATTTTTATCCTTCTTATTAGGATAAATTATCCATATTTAGAGTGCGCCCATGATTGATTATGCCAATAAAATTTAATGGCATATTGAAAGAAGTTTAATGGTAGAGATAAATAAAAAATTTCTTAAAATTATAAGAATTTAATTATAAAAATTTTTAAACTATAAAATAAAATTAAAAATTGAGCAAAATTATGAGGGTCATATATCAACATTTGGATTATTATTTGTGTAAAATAAAATTAAAAATTGAGCAAAATTATGAGGATCATATATCAACATTTGGATTATTATTTGTAGTGATCCAAGGAAATGTTTTCTTTTGAGGATTATATTAAAGATCTAAGAATTTGTTATCCTTTGAGCATGATGCTGATGAAATGAACAATTCTCCTATGTAGAAGGGAAGGCATGCATGGCCAAGGATGTGGTTGAAGCCATAGACCCAGCAAAAAACTCGATTACTTTTAAGGTGATAGAGGGTGATTTACTTGAGCATTACAAGGGCTTCAAAGCTACAATTCAAGTCAATCCAAAAGGAAAGGGCAGTGTAGCCCACTGGACCTTTGAATATGAGAAGTTACATGGACAAGTTCCAGATCCTCACTCATTGATGCAGCTTGCATTTGAGATTAGCAAAGAAATTGATTCACACCTTACACAGGGACAGGGCAATGAGGAGCAGTTATTTGGTAAGTTGGAAGTCGACGTGCACATTAATGCTTCTGCTAAGAAGTTTCATGAAATTTTCAGCAGCAAGCCACACCACATTCCTAATATTTCTCCTGGTAAGATCCAGGGCGCTACTGTGGAAGGAAGCTGGGGCAAGGAGGGTTCTATTATTGTCTGGCATTATGTCCATGGTAAGTAGTCAACTTATATATATATAGTCTTCCAAGGATATACTTTTTTTTAATTGATTCTCAGAGTTTAAGTTCAACCATCTTATTTTAGTCATCAAAAGAGTATTTTATCTTTGATATCATCTTTAGTTAAATATGCTAATAAATAATAAATAAAGATGGGTGATATGGATTAAGATAAAGTGATTGTTTAGTGTCTAATAATCACAAGGAGGTGTCACGTGTGATCCTTACAAGGACCAATTCTTATTGATACGTGCCATGAGTACATAATAGAGCTTCATACTACTAGAAGCCTCTAAGTATACATTATTTTAGTACCTTGCCATCACATGTTTTAATTATGGTTTAACACTCAACGCAAGTAACCCATTCTTATTAGCTATCTATTAGTGAGCATTTAACATGATGTTATTGAACTTAAATACTCTTTGAAGGATTGAAATAAGATATTCAAACTTCAAGAGACTAAATTAAGACAATCATGAAAGGAGTAAAATGTCAATTTATTCCATATATAAACTAAGTCACTTCTTTTGTACATACTTAAAATGAATAATTTACTTTGTGCCGCAACATATTTTCCTTGTCAACATAATTTTTTATGGGTAATTTTTTGATCTTTCCAAGTGTTGACATTTACCATCAGATCCCTTATCTCATAGCCGCACATCTTTTTCTATTGAGCTCAATAAAACCCTTTCAACATCATTAGCGTGTGAATAATATAATTCTGTAACAAAGGCCAATTATTTTTCATTTTTCTTAGATATGGTCATGGTTTTTGGGATTAACATTGATTGCTTTTCTTAGCTTTGGAGTAAAATATTCTTGACCACATATGAAAGATTTTACATAATTAATTCAGTTAACTGGACATTATTATTATTATTATTCCTTTTTTTCATTCTCTTTATTATCAAAAACACCTAGGACCTCTATATGCTAATTAAAGGCTTGAAAGTTTGTTGCATTAGACAAGTTATGTACTGAAATATAAATCACTAATTTGACCATGATATAAGATCCAACTATCTATTTTACTTTGAACTTGATGCTGATCCAAAAACAAATTTCTGTTGTATAAATCCGCAGATGGGAACAACTTCATGGCTAAGGAGGTAATTGAAGCCATAGATCCAGAGAAGAACTTGATCACTTTAGGAGTTGTAGAGGGAGAACCCTTAAAATATTACAAGAGCCTGAAATTAACACTACAAGCAAGTCCAAAGGATAAAGGAAGTGTGGTGCATGTCACCGTGGAATATGAAAAGCTAAACAGTTACATTCTTGACCCTCACTCAGTGATACAGTTGGCAGTTGAAGGGACCAAAGACATTGATGCCCACCTTACCCAGTAGTGGCCATCTTTCAGTACTACTCTTGTTTATCTCTTAAGATATTAGTGTTCTAGGATTTGAATGTTTTCAATTTCATAAAACTTTGAGGGTGCCAATTTTAGAGAGAAAAAAAATACAATTATGTGTTGGACTCACTTGAATTATAGGTGTCCTAACACCTTGCATGGTGAAACTCACATTGTATCTTTCTCTTTTAGAAATTAGCACCTTCAATTTCTTAACAAATTGAGAGATCCAAATCCTGAAGTCTAGTGTGTGTTTTTCCTTAAGTTATAAAACATATGAATAAAGAACAACTTCAATTAGAAGTTGTTGTGATGCTCAGTCGCTTATTACTATGTGATGCCATCAGCTATGCTACTCTTATATGTAATGTAAGATATGAGATCCATGGTTGAGTGAGTATTTTGTAACACCATAAATTCTAGCTCATTTCATGCCATTCTTAAGCATTCTATCATGATTCATATAGGCTTCCTATAGAAAAAGCAAGGAAAATGGGATTAATTTCAGTTTGCGTCATATCTAAAAATTTCAATCCATGTCACGTGGACCGTGTGAGCTTATACTATACTTCCTCATTTAATTACATCATTACAACTCATTTTCATCCCAAAAACATGCCTACAACTCATGAAAACCGAAATGAGATATGGAAAATGAGTGTTCATTCTCGGCCAGGATTGGCCTCATTTTTGGGTAAATTTTGAAAAATCATAACTAAATCTATAAAAATTGAAATCATGTAATCTTGGTCATTCTGGAAATTTTGGGATGTCTAATTCATGGTAAAAATATGTACAAGTCATAACATCCCACACACAGGGCATTTGACATGTGAAATTGTCTAAAGGTCAGCTGGGTCCTGATGCTATCACAATTTACTGATATGAATTTAAAAAATGTCCAATTAATTCCACAAAAATTCAATCCATGCAAATGATATTAATCTGGAAACCTATAGATGTTAAATAGAGATAAAAAATATCTCTAGATCAGTTCATTAAGCTCAGATCTTAGAATTCGATGGAATAGTACTTCTGGTTGGGCAAGGCTATTGATACTAGATAGAAACTTCAAAAATTCATATCTTCCTCTCTAGACCTCCAAATGAGGTGCTTCCAGTTGGCACAAGTCACTGTGATTTCCTAGTTTCTCTTATAAAATTTCATGGCAATTAGAAATCATTTGAATCTCAAATGATAGAAAACAATTTCGGACCAATTGAATAATGCAGCAGACCAGATTCCTAAAATTTGTTAATTTCAAAAAATCATCAAATATTTTGTAGACCTCCAAAAATTATGATCTTTAGCTTCTCAGAAAGCTCTTACTAAGACCTAATTCCATGTCAAATTTCAGACCAAGACTAATTCATTTGGCTAAAAAGTGACATAGGGTTTTATAATGGTCAAATTTGGCTCCATATGAGGTACCAAACTTGCCAAATGGTCTTCCCTTACTGTTGGCACCTTTTGGGAAAGTCTAAAAGCATATTTAAGACTTGTGTAAGCTACCCAAATGGTCCTAAATCTCATGCATCTCATTTTGGCCATTCAACCCTCAGTTATACATATATTTATCAAACTTTAAATTCTCGTTCTATAAACTTACATACTCAAAACATGGGCTAGTGGTCATATATCATAATCATACATCTAAACATCACATAATAGGGTATTTACACATGTCTCAACTTTCATAGTACATTTACAACCTCATATACATTATGAACCATCATTATGGTTCCAAAATGGACAAAACAAGGCATAAACTTGTCAATCTCTCTTCTTCATTGTTGTTGGCTCCCTTCACCATAGTTACTTGGGCCACCTAGCATGTTAACTCATTGGAGAGGAGGGGATGAGATTTAAAGAATCCCAATAGCTCATCTCCCATTCAATCATACATAATATGTGCAACCAAGCTTTATAAATGTATGTGTGGAGAAAATAAAAGTCAGACTTTTTAAAGGCAAACTTGGCATGTGAACCACTCATACAAATCATTCAAGAGCTCACCAAGTGTTTGGATTGGCTTCACACTTCTCCTCATGGATTTAGACTTGCCTTACCCATTCTTGAGTACTTTGGACTCAACCATACTCTTGGGAGCTCACTTTGCTTTTGGGAGACTCTTCACTTTGTCTCAACTAAGCTCAAGAGTTCTTAGCTCATCTTCACCAAAGGGAAGCGTTCTTGGCCTCCCCACACTCAAGCAAACTCATACAAATATCATAGATTCATTTAAAACATAACATGACATCAAGGATCATGATATGTAAAGGCATGCTAGCATACTTTTCTTAGCTTGAAAATACACATATGCACATTCTAAAACAAGCTAAACACACATCCATGCATGAGAGAAGGTGGAGAGAGCTACCTTGCACAATTTCACACACTTTTTCCTTAGCTTTCAAGCCTCTTCTTTCGGCCACACACCCACAATTTGGTGGAGAAAGTTTCTCTTGGCCTAGATACAATTTATGGGAGCCAATTAGGTTTATGAAACATATTCTAAGGCTACATCACTTGATAAAACACTAGATTGCTCTATAGGCTCCATTATGGTCCATAATCACACCTAATGAAGAAACACCAATCAAATGACTTCTAGGCCTCATTCTTTCTTTTCAAATATGATTCTTGACTCCTTTTAAACCTCTTGGAATCATCACATCATTAAAACAAAGGGCCTAGCATCATGTTGCTTCTTTAAGTCCTAATATGGAACCTATGGCACCAATTCACTTTTTTTGAGTTCTAAATTTTTTCCAAGGTCTCTACTCATCTTCACTCATCACATATGACTCAAGAATAGCCTTAAAAAAATTTAAAACTCTCCCTAGCTATAGGAACTTGCCTAGGTCGAGACTATGGGGGCAAGAAGAGTTCATGGCCTTCTTGATTTTTCCTTCATAGGAGACACACTTGGGAGGCTTCCTAGAGGTCTTAGGAGCTTAATCAAATACTCACACATGTAAGAAAACTCATATATCAAATCAGTTTTTGCAAAGTGTTCAAGAGCTCTACACTTTTCTAGCTAAGAGTTCATTAGTTTTTCTTACAATTTTTTTGCTTTCTTGGATGAGAAGTGCATGTGGGAAGCTCTCTAGAGGTCTTAGGAGCATGTTTAAATATTCAATTAAGCCTAAGAACATTCATGTTAAATCAGATTTGCGAGGGAGCATTTGGATCTCTAATGATTCCATCTTATTTCTTAATGCCCCTTTCTTGATTCTATTAGTTCATTCTTAATCCTTGCACTCCAAAACCTCTAATCCCTCCATGAATTGGACAAAAAACAGCCCCTAAGAATTGGGCTTATGGTGTCCAAATTCGTGCAAGAGGAAGGGGGAGGAAGAAACTACCAAAGAATGGAAATTTTATCTTGTTTTCTTGTTTTCTCTTAGTTGCTTTTCACTTGGCTAGCCTCCCTTCACCAAATCCGAAAATTCCACCTCTTTTCTGCCTTCAAAACAGATTTAAAAGCACCATCAAAGCCATAGAAATAAGAAGGAGAAGGAGGAGAAGTGACTTGCTAAAGAGAAAGCTAGATTTTCCATGGAATTTCCTACCTTTTCTTAGCTTTTTTCTTCCTCCAAAAGTGCTCCTTCTTATGCACCTAAGAGAACTGATTCTCCTCTCTATTTTGGGCTGAAGAAAGACGGTGAAAAATGAGGGCAAGGGAGGGCATGAGAAAGAGAGAGTATTAAAAGTAAAAGAATTCCAAAAATTCCCATTTCGTCCGTCGTTTTTGGCATTTTCATTTCTAATCCGTTTTAGCTCCTTTTTGAGAACCATCTTTTCTATCATAAAATTTATGTCCTCAATCTTATAAAATGCCTTTGGAATCACTCAATTTGGAGCTAAAACCTTCCCGAACAATTCGGTCAAAGTTCGGGCTCACTGCCATTGGAAAACGTATACCGGAGGGGTTTTAACTGTTCCGGGGCTTCCCATGGTTTTCAAGGCCTCTGAGAACCCCAGAGAACTCAAAAATTTCATTTAAAAAGCCCTCCTGTTAGTTTTTCAAAAGGTACCCATATTTATAAAAATGCCATTAGCCTTTCGGCAAATTTTTCAAATCACTCTGGCCTTGATTTCTGGGTAACTTAAGGCTTAAATTCTCATTTTCCATTATTTAGAATTTTATCATAATCTTATTTGGCCCCAATTCCTTCTATTTCGAGAACTCCTTTTGTATCTAGCCCATTGCTGACGTTTACGGAAAAACCAAACATTGTGTTCCTCACATTTACGGAGGGACCAGATGTTACATATTTCCTATTTGTTATGAAGTTTTCTTTACGATTCTAAAACATCACATTTGTTGGCTTGTCTTTTAATCTCATTTATTATAACTCAAATTCTCTAATTCACACAATTTAGTGGCAATTATTTAGTTATGATTGCATTATAGAGGATATATTTTATCATGATTAGCCACAAGCATTTCAATTTTCCATTTTTTGGAACACCTATAAGAGTTACACCTCGTGTAAAGAGACTAAAAATGAGTTACTGCGAGAATATTGGTGATCTAAATTAAAAAGTAGAAAAGAAAGATAAATTAAGAATTTTGATGAGGCTATTCCTAAACAAATGATACATAATGGTTCATCAATCACCTATCATCATTTCAACTAATAGATTTTTTCCCCAATTATAACACCAATCGTTACTAGAGCTTTTCATAGCCCAATTTGTTCTATTTAAAAATAAATAAATAATATCCAAAACAATTTTTAATTTTGATGGACGTTGTCCATTTTCATTATGGCTGTCATTGCAAAAAAAATTTTTTAGCGATGACTTTTAGTAACGACAAAAAAAAGTCACCACTAAAAAACACGATTTAGTGGCAAATATAATTAGTCATTATTAAAAGTTAATGCTAAAAGTATATATTATTTATTGCTAAAACTTTTAGTTGAAACTTTTTAAAAGTTGCCGCTAAATATATTTTGTAGCCATTAAAAAGTCATTAGGGAAATGTTTTCATAAGGACATCAGACCAATGGCTACTAAATATGTTTTTAATGGCCAATAGAGTTGTCACTAAATGTCTTTTTTACGGCCACTCATTTGTAGTTGTCGCAAAAGACCGTTCAAAAATTTTCACCAAAAGAAAAAAAATTAGTTTGAAATCTTTTAGTGACTACATATGTATCTCACCACTGAAGAGTTTTTAGCAACCACATTAAGTCATTGCTAATAATGTTATTTGCGGCTACGTACAAATAATTGTTGCAAAAGCACTTTAAATTTTTTGGCGAGACAAAAAAAAATATCTTGGTGGGAAACTTTTCAATGACCATATATTTCATTCACTTCTACAGATATTTTTAGTGGCCACCATTTGTCGCCGCTAATAATGTCATTTATGACTACATACCAAGTGTTGCTGCAAAAGCACTTTTAATTATTTTAGCCTATGTAAAATGAGAAAATTTTTAGCATCTGCATATTGTTGTCACCACTAAATGTAACACCCAATTTTCTATAAAAGGCTAAAAACTGGGGATTTTTAAAGGAAGTCCCATAAATCATATGAATAGTGGCCAAATAAAATTTGAAGAATAAACTAAACCTCTAAAAATGAGAATATGAAACTTGAGATGCCTGAAATCCCAAACCAAAAAAGTTATGAAAAATTACGAAAATATGCAGTGGCATTTTTGTAGTTTCAAGTAAATTTTATAAAACTCACACGAGAGATTTTTAAATGTGAAAATTAAGTTTCCTGGGGTTCTCAAAGGTCGTAAAAACCATAAGAACCTCTATAATAGTTAAAACCCCTCTGGTGAGCGATCTCAGCTATCGGTTAGTTGAAACTTTAACCAAATGGTTTGGAATGATTTCAAATCCAATTTGGGTGAAACTAGAGGCATTTTATATGTTAGAGAATCTAAATTTTATGATGGAAAAGACAATTCTAAAAAAAGGAGTTGAAATGAGGCTAAATGGAGAAACCATGATTTAAGGACTAAAATGAAAAGTGAAAAGTGAAAAAATTGCATAAAGGGACTTTTAGCTTCTTAAAAAAAAATCCCATTCTATCTAGCCCTCTTGACCGACTTTGCTCTGCCTCAAAACAAAACTCCATTGACCTTGGAGTGGCATACAAGAAGGAGAAGAAAGGGAAGGGAATTTCAAACCAAAAGAGTAAGGAAATCATCACTTTTTCATTCTATCACCCTTACTAAACTTGTTCTCCTCTTCATCCTCTTTTCTTCTATGGTTTTGATGACTAATTTAGGGTTGTCCTATGGCTAGGTCAACAAGAGGAAGGGAGAAATTAAAGGAGAGAGTGGAAGCGAGTGAACGATTCTTGGAAGAGCTTTAAAACAAGGTAAATCTTCATGGCTTTTCTTGCTTCTCCTTGTTGGTTCTTCTCATGTATGGTTCGGTCAGATTTATGGGTCTAAGTAAGAGGCTTTGTTCTGATTCAAACTTGATAGGGAAAGAGGTTTTAGAGCCTAAGTAACTTAAAGAAAGCAATAGGATTAAAAAATAAGGTATAGAAATCAATTTCTGACACTTAGGGAATTTAATATGTATATGAAAATCTAAAACCTCCTAAGGGTCCTATGGCTTATGTAAAAGTATGAATGAAGTCCTAAGATATTTAGGAAGTTTCACAAGTGGCTAATTGCAAAAGAAAACAAACAAAACTCCATAGACTCCCATAGCAAGCACAGTCTCGCCCTAGAGAGAGAGAGTACCTAGGGAGAGTTTTTCTTGATTCCAAGGTTAAGAGTGGTCTAGATATGAATTATAGACACCAAAGGAACCAGTGATTTCAATTTAGAAACCATATTTTGAAAGATGAAAAATTTGGATTCCTTTAGGCCTAAAGAAGCAACTTGAGATTAAGCTCCTTAATTTGAGTTGGAGAGGACTCTAGTGAGTGTAAATGGAGTCATAAGACTTAAATTGAAGAAGAAATTGAAGCCAAGAATAAAGATTGTGAGAGTTGCTTCATTAGGCCTTATATAGAGCCATAATTGAGTCATAAGTTAGCATATAAGTGTGTAGAGCTTATGAGATGTTAGAGTTGGTTCCAATTATGTTTTTGTGTCTTGTTGGATGTATCTAGGCCAAGCAAATTGTAATGTCCGGTTTTCATTAAACGACGAAAGCGGGCGCGGTTTCAAAATAATTCCCTTGAAATGAATTAGTTAAGGTCCCAAAAAATTTGTAAAACATTCTAGACTCTTAAAAATGAGAATCCTAGCCTCAGACGGAAGGAAAAATAGAGCTAGAATGAAGAAACAAATTTGACAGAAACCTTACGAAATGTAATGGCATTTTTGTAATTTTGGGAAATTTTTGGAATTCACATAGGAGGGTTTTTAAACTAAATTTTTGAGTTCTCTGGGGTTCTCAGAGGCCCTAAAAACCATGAAAAGTCTTGGGATAGTTAAATCTCCTCCGATGGATGCTCTCCAATGTCGGTGTGCCCGAACTTTGACAGATTTGTTTCAAAAAGGTTTTAGCTCTCATTTGAGTGATTCCAAAGGCATTTTTCTTATTGGGAACCTAAATTTTATAATAGAAAAGACGGTTCTCAAAAAGGAGCTAAAACGAAGGAGAAATGAAAATGCAAAGTATGAAGGGCAAAATTAGAATTTTTGAAAAAATCCTTTTACCCTAGCTATATATAGGTGGTGCCTCACACTCTCCCCCATTTCACTTCAGATTTTCCAACCCCAAAACAGAAGCAAAGCCCTAGGAGGGTGGCGCACCAAGAGAAGAGAAGAAGGAGGAAAAATTCAAGTCTTTAGGTATGGAAATTTGCTCGTTTTTCATGCTTTCTCTCCACCAATCTCTTCTCCTCTTTTTCCCTCTTTTTCTCCATGATTTTGCTGAAGTTTTGAGGGCTATTTTGAAGGAAGAACAGAGGGGAATTTTCGGATTTGAAGAGAAGAGCTTGGAGAAAGCAAGATTCAAGCCAAACTAACCAAGGAAACAAGGTAAAAATGCATTCTATGGTAGCTACGTTGATGTTCCTTTCTTCTCCATTTCGACCTACACTAAGAACCCTAGGAGGATATGATTTTCAAGCCCAACCAAGCATGATTCTTAGGTATTTGATAGAGAGGAATAAGAATATGCAAAGAAAATCATGAAATAGGCATTAGGATTCAAGATGCAAAACCTGGGATTTCTAGTGCACTTTTCAAATTATAAATTTATGTGATGCTTCCTAAGTCTAATTAAGAGTTTATATGAGTTTTTGAGAAACCTAAGATGCTCCCCACAAGCTGCTTCCTTTAAGAAAACTCCATATGGCCCAATTGATGCCTATATCTTGGTCAAGAGGGGTTCTTGTTAGTGGGAGGAGTTTTAAATTTTTCTAAGGCCATTCTTAAGTCATAATTAATCAATAAAATTGAAGGGAGGCCTTGGAAAAAATTTAGAACTCATGGAAAGTGATTTGGTGTCTTAGGTTCCATATTATGACCTAAAGAAGCAACATAGTGCGAGGCCTTTTGTTTTAATGATGTGATGACTCCAAGAGGCTTAAAAGGAGTCAAGAATCATATTTGAAAGGAAAGAATGAGGCCTAGAAATTGTTTGAGGGGTATTGCTTCATTAGGTGCCCTTATGGACCATAATAAGGGTTATAGAGCAATCTAGGGTTTAAGCAAATTGTATAGCCTTAGAATATGTTTCATGAACCTAATTGACTCCCATAAATTGTATCTAGGCCAAGATAAACCATCTCCACCAAGTTGTGGGTGTGTGGCCGAAAGTGGAAGCTTGAATTTCAAGGAAAAAGTGTGTGAGTGTACACAAGGTAGCTCTCTCCACCTTCTCTCATGCATGGATGTGTGTTTAGCTTGTGTTAGAATGTGTGTATGTGTATTTTCAAGCTATGAAAAGTATGCTAGCATGCCCTTTATATGCCATGATTCTTGAAGCCATGTTATGTTTTGAAATGAGCACATGATATTTGTATGAGTTTGTTTGAGTGTGGAGAGGCCAAGAACTCTTCCCTTTGGTGAGGATGAGCCAAGAACCCTTGAGTTTGGTTGAAACAAAATAAAGAGTCTCCCAAAAGTAAAGTGGGCTCCCAAGAGTATGGTTGAGTCCAAAGCTTTTAAAGAATGGGTAAGGTAAGTCCAAAATCCATGAGGAGAAGTATGAGGCCAATCCAAACACTTGGTGAGCTCTTGAATGATTTATATAGCTCGTTCACATGCTAAGCTTGCTTCTTGAATGCTTATGATTTGTATTATGCCCATGCATACATTTTTAAGGCTTGCTTTACATATATTATGTATGATTAAATGGGAGATGAGCTATTGGGATTTTTTGAATCTCATCCCTCCAATGATCTAACATGCTAGGTGGACTAAGTAACTATGGTGAAGGGAGCCAACATCAATGAAGAAGGAAAAATGACAAGTTCATGTCTAGCTTTAGCCATTTTGAAACCATAATTGTGTTTCTTGATGTATATGTTGTTGTAAATGTACCATGACCCTTGAGACATGTATAAAGATGATATTATATGATGTTTAAATGTATAAATATGATGTATGACTTCTAGCCTACATTTTGAGCATGAGATGCCAAGTTATACAATGTGAAAGTATGATGGAAATGTGCATAAATGTGGGTTGAATGGCCAAAATGAGATGCATAAGGTTTGGGAGCATTTGGGTAGCTCACACAATTCTCAAATGTACTTTTAGACTTGACCAAAATGTGCCACTACTAAGGGAAGGCCATTTGGCAAATTTGGTACCTCATATGGAGCCAAATTTGACCATAATAGAACCCTATATCACTTTTTATCCAAATAAGCTAGTCTTGATTTGAGATTTAGCATACAATTAGGTCTTATTGAGAGATTTCTGGGAAGCTAAAAATCATAATTTTTGGAGGTCTACAGAATATTTGATGATTTTTCAAAGTTGGCAAAATTTATGGTTTTGGTATGCTGCACTATTTATTTGGTCCGAAATTGTTTTCTGTCACACAAGGCTCAAATGATGTCCAATTGCCACGAAATTTTATAAAAGAAACTAGATGATCACAGTGAATTGTGCCAACTGGAAGCACCTCATTTAGAGGTCTAGAGAGGGAGATATGAATTTTCGAAATTTCTATTCAGTATCAGTAATTTTTTCCGACCATAAGTACTGTTCCATTGAATTCTGAATTCTGGGCTTCATGAACTTATTTGGAGATATTTTTTCTCTCTACTTAACATTCTCGGATTTCCAGATTCGTATCATTTACATGGATTGGATTTTTTTGGAATTAATTGGACATTTTCAAAGTTTGCTGCAGAATTCTATGACAGTTCCAGAATTCAGTCGGACCTTTGAACTATTTCGGATGTCAAACGTCCTCTATGATGCATGTTATGATCTGGATATATTTTTATTGTGAATTATACATCCTAAGCTTTCCATAATGATCAAGATTGCATGATTTCAATTTTTTTAGATTTAGTTATGATTTTCCAAAGTTTTCTCAGAAAAGAGGCCAATTCTAGCAGAGAATGAACTTCCATTTTCTATGCCCCATTTCGGTGTCCATGAGTTGTGGGTATGATTTTATGATGCAAATGAGTTATAATGATGTAATTAAATATGAGGATGTATAGTATGAGCTCCCACGGTCCGTGTGACACCGATTGCAAATTTTTAAATGTAGCGCAATGTGAAGAAATCTATTATTTTCATCCCCTTTTTCATATGCTCTTGTGGAATTGATGATATAAAGCTTTTGAATGGCATGAAATAAGCTAGAATTTATGGTGTTACACAAATCAAGCTCTCCATCATTTGTGTGTGAGGCCAAAAGAGGGGAGTGACTTCAAGGAAGAAAGTGTGGTCTCCTTGACTTGAGGTACCTCTCTAACCTTTCTTGCATGCATTTCTTGGATATTAGATTGTCATTGGATGCTTGTGTGTGTGTTTGAACCATGAGGTGTGTTTATAGCCATTGATTACATGTTATGGTACTATGATATTTTTTGAAATGTGTTTTGAATGTGTGATAGCTTGAATGGGCATAGTTGTACCAAAAGTCCCTTAGAATGGGTGAGGAGGAGCTAAAAGTCTCTAATAATAGGGGAGATAAAGCCAAAAGTCTCAAGAAAGAGTGAGGCTAAATCAAAAGCCTCTAAAAGTGGATAAGGCAAATCCAAAAATCCCAAAGAATTGGGTGAGGCTAAACTAAAAGCCCGTAAAGCCTATGTTTGAATTATATGAGTTTATATGACATGGAAATATGGCTACATATGTTTACTATAAGCTTTTTATGACTTTCTTGCATTCTTTGACATGAAATGCACCATATATGTATGTTTAAAAGGGTAAGGATGTAGGACTATCATATCATAACTCATTTCATGCCATTTCTAAGTTCTATTCCATGAAACATGTGGGTTCTTAAGAAAAAGACATTAAAATATTACATTTTTATGCATTGCGTAGCGGATAAATTTTTCATCCGGCATTTCATGGACCAAGGGAATTCATTAAACTCGTAGGGGAGTGGTGCACCAAGGAAGAAGAAGGAGAAGAGAAATCAAGGAAAAAAGGTATGGTTTCTTGGTAGTTTTTCATGCTTTCTTCCATCCAAACCTCCTCTCCTTCATTCTCTTTTGTTTCCTTTAATTAAAATAAAGTTTAAAAATCTATTTAAGGGAAAAATTGAGGGGAAATTTCGGATTTGAAGAGATGAGCTTAGAGAAAGTAAGATTCAAGTGAGAAAAAGTAAGAAAATAAGGTAATTTCTTCTTCCATGGTTGATATCTCTTCCTTCCCTTCCTCCACCATTTCGCCCCACTCAAGAAACCCTAGGAGGGTTTGATTTTTAGGCAGAACCAAGGGTGATTCTTAGAAAAAAAGGGTATGGAGATTAAGAATATGCAAAGAGAATTAACAAAAAATCATGAAATTTCAAGATGCAATTTCTAGGGTTTCATGTACACCTTGTAAAATATGATTTTGTACAATAATTCCTAGGCCTAACTAAGAGTTTAAATGAGTTCCTAAGATCCCTAGAAGTCTCCCCATGTGCTTCCTCCATCAAGAAAACCAAGCAAAGTCTAAGGAGGTAAAAATCATGCATAGTCTCAGCTTAGATAGGTTTGGGTGCCTAGGGAGAGTTTTAAAATTTTATAAGCACATTTTTGAGTTATATATGATGAATAAATATAAGAGGAAGTCTTGGGAAAAATTTAGGAAGCTTAGATAATGAGTTAGTATTTTATGTTAGGCTCTTGATTTTAATTGTGTGATGACTTCAAGAGGTTTCAAGAATCATATTTGAAAGGAAAGAATGGAGCCTAGAATTTATTTGAGGAGTGTTGCTTCATTAGGTGTATTTATGGAACCATAATGAGGTTTATAGATCAAGCTAGTGTCTAGGCAAGTTCTGTGGCCTTAGAATTAATTCTATGAACCTAATTGGCTTCCATAAATTGTGTTTAGGCCAAGAGAAATCATTCCCACACTTTTGTGTGTGTGTGGTCAAAGGAGGGAGCTTAGATTCAAGAGAAAAAGTGTGTGATTGTATTCAAGGTAGCTCACTCCTCCTTCTCTCATGCATGATTGCTTGCTTTACTTGTCTTTGAATGTGTGTACGTGTATTTTTAAGCTATAAAAAAGTGTTCTAGCATGACTTTAATTCCATGGTGTCATGATGTTACAATATGCTTTCATATGATGTTTATAATGTGTTCTTGGATTTGCTTGAGTATGGTGAGGCCAAGAACCCTGAGCCATGGTGAGGATGAGCCAAGCACCCTTAAGATTAGTTGAGACAAAGTAAAGAGTCTCCTAAAAGTGAGGTGGACTCCAAAGAGTATGGTTGAGTCCAAGAATCTCTTAAAGAATGGGCGAGGCTAATCCACTTGCTTGGCAAGCCTTTGTATACTATGTGTGACTTTTTCAAATGCTAAGAATACTCCTTGAATGATTTCACATGTCCACATACCATGCATGCATTTGTAAGACTTATTTGTATCTTTTATGTATGATTGAATAGGGGATAAACTATTAGGATTCTTTGAATCTCATCCCCTCCTCTCCAATGATGTAACATACTAGGTGGACCAAGTGGGCAAGGTAATGGAAGCCAACCACCTTGAGGATGAGAGTATGATATCCAAGAATATGAATTTTGCTACTTTAAGGCCAAACAATTGGCAAATGATGTAATTAATGGATGCATATGTATTATGATGTTATAAACATATGTAATTATGATAATATATCATGTATGAATAAGAGAATATGTTATGTGATCATTAGAATGTGATTTGAGTATATGATGGCAAATTAGCTTCCTTTATGGTATTATGGAATTATGTATAAGTGTGGGTGAGATAGCCAAAATGAGATACATGAGAGTTGGGACCATTTGGACAGCTCACACAAGTCCTAATTATACTTTTAGACTTGCCCAAGAGGTACCAAACCCCAAGAAAAACCATTTGAATATTTTGGTATCTCATATGGAGCTAAAATTTATCACAATGGAACCCTATATCACTTTTTGCCCAAATGATCTCTTCTTGATCTGAGATTTGGCATGAAATTAGAACTTATTGAGAGATTTTTAAGAAGTTAAAGAACAAAATTTTTGGAGATCTACAAAATATTTGATGAATTTTCAAAGTTGGCAAAAATTATGGTTTTGGTAATGTCACTGTTTACTCAGGTTTGAAATGAAATCTATTACACAGGGCTCAAATGATGTCCAATTGCCACTAAATTTTATACAGAGAAACTAGACTTTCCTTGTGACTTTGAAAACTATAATCACCTCATTCGGATGTCTAGAGAGGGGGATATGAATTTTCAAAGAATCTGTCCAGTACCAGGCGCTTCACCTGACCTCAATTACTGTTTGATTGAGTTTCAAGGTTTAGGCGTACCTGAACTGGTCTAAAGTTATTTTTCCCCTCTAGATAACATTCACAGATTTCTATGACAGCACCATTAGATAGTCTGACCTCCGGACCATTTCGAATTTCAAACGCCTTCTATGTTGGATGTTATGGTCTGGACGTATTTTTAACATAAATTAGACATGTGTAGCTTTCTATAATAGCCAAGAATGAATAAGTTTAATTTTTCTAGATTTAGTTATGATTTTCCAAAGTTGTAATAGAAATGAGGAAAAATCTGGTCGAAAATATATATATGTATTTTATGCTTGCCTTTGATTTCCATGAGATGTAGGCCACTTTTGATGATGCAATTGAGTTGTATTCATGTAATTAAATATGAAAAGGTGATGTATGAGCTCACATAGTCCATGTGACACCGAATGAAATTTTTATACGCAACGCCATGCCAATTAATGTATTATTTTAATAGATTTTTCTTACTTACTTCATGGAATGCATAACATAAAGCATGGGAATGCGATGAAATGAGCTAGGAATTTATGGTGTTACATTTGACCTTGTCTCTCCTAAAACATAATTTAAGCAACATATTAGTACCAATACAACAAGGCAACATAAAATGGCATATTTTATAATATAAATGCACATACAAGCATACAATGACTATTATATATTCAAGAATGTAAATAAGGAGTAAAGAGCTACCTTTGCAATTAAACACAAGCTTCCCTCTTGATTAATCTTTTTGTCTTTTGGTCCCACACCCACAAATAGATGGAGCTTGATTTCTTCGGCCTAGACACAACAAATAGGATTCACTTATACATTGAATACACACCAAGGAAGCATACGTGGCTCAATGGTCACATATTAGTTCCATAAAAAGCCTAATGAAGCAACTACTATAATTCAAGCTCTTGGCTTCATTTTCTTTTTATATCTAGGCCTCTTGGTTCCATTTAGACTCCTTAAAGTCATTAAAAATTCATTTCCAAGTGTTTAGATACAAGTTGCTTCTTAAGGCTACATTATGGAACTCATACCTCCAACTCTCAATTTATGACTTTTAAATTTTTCCCAAAGCTTCCTTTCATCTTTTTCCATCACATAAAGTCCCAAACCAAGCTTAGAAAAAATTAGAACACTCCCTGGCCTTACCAACCATGCTTGGCCGAGACATAAGGAGGAATTTAAACCTATGAAGTTTGCAAATTTTTCTTGATGGAAGGGACACTTAGGAGGCTTCCTAGGGTTCTTAGGAACTCAAGTAAACACTCACATAGGCTAGAGAATTCTTGAATCAAAACAAATTTCACATTTCCTCCATGAATTCCTTACTTTTGCTATCTCAAGTTTCAATGGTTTTTCTTCAATTCTCTTTGCATTTCCTAGGTTCCCATAACCTAATTCCTAAGATTCTTGCTTGCTCTAGGTCAAAAATTCCTCCCACTTCCAAGCTCTCTCCAAGGCCAAACCATCACACATATGAACGAGGAAGGAAGAAGCAACAAAACAAGATGTACCTTGGTTCCTTAGCTTCTTCAAGAGTCTCTTTCTTTGCTTTAGCTTTCTTCTTGAAACTCTAAACTTTCTCCTCTAAACTAAGGCCAAAACAGAGCCAATTCATCCATTAAAACCATAGAAAGAAAGAGTAAATAGAGGAGAACAAGATATATAAAGGATATTCCATGAAAACCCTTAGTTTTTCTCAACTTTTTTCCTTGATTTCTTCCCTCTCTTTTCTCCTCCTATGGTGCAACCTTCTTAACTAAGTTCTCCTCTAGCATTGAGCAGAAAATAAGTCAGTTAGAAGAATAAGAGAGTGGGACACCTCTTATAAAGAAAAAGGAGATAAAAATTGTTCATTAAAATGACATTTACGTCTCGCGTTTGTGGCATTTTTGTTTTACATTCATTTTAACTCCTTTTTTAGAACCGTCTTTTCTATCATAAAATTTAGGTCCTTAAACTTATAAAATAGCTTTAGAATCACTCAATTTGAATTAAAAACCTTCCTGAACGAAAAGGTCAAAGTTTAGGTCAATTTACGTTCAAAACCATACACTAGAGGGGTTTTAACTGTCTCAGAGGTTTTCATGGTTTTAGGGCCTCTGAGAACCTTGGAAAACTCAAAATTTCTATTTAAAATGCCCTCCTGTGAGTTTTTCAAAAAGTGCTCATATTTATAAAAATGCCATTATACCTTTGGCAATTTTATTGAACTACTCTAACTCTGATTTTTGGGTAACTCAACGCTTAAATCATCATTTTCTATTATTTGAAATTTTATTCTAATTTTATTCGGCCTTAAATCATTCAATCTAAGGAACTTGCTTTTCAAACTGATTCACTATAGTGTTTTTATGAAATACCAAACGTTACATTTCTCTCCTCTAAAAAAAATTTTGTCCCCAAAATTTAAATACATACGTTAAGGGAAAAGCTTTGGATATTTTGTTCTCATCTCCTCCGCCAATTCCTAGGTTGCCTTTTTAGATGTCAGGCCCCTCCAGACCACTTTTACTAGAGGAATGTTCTTTCTTCTCAGCTGTTTTAGCTTTACATCCACAAGTCTCTCCGATGTCACTACATAGAAAACATTTTCCTGCAATTGTATCTGCTCATATTCTATGACATGTGAGGGATCTGGTAAGTACTTTTTCAACAGAGAGACGTGGAAAACATTATGGACTTAGGCTAGGTTAGGAGGTAGGGCTATACGGCAAGTGACAAGTCGTGTCGTGCAACTCTCAAAATAAAACTAGGTTAGATTAAATTTTATAACTAGTGGTGCAACCTAGGTCATCTCCCTTGGAAATAGAATTCAATGTTCAATTGGGTTTTCTAAGTGTTAAAAGACTCTAAAAATTTTCTAACTAAGGAGGGTTTAATTGACTTAAACTAATTAAAATTCCTAATTGCTACCTAATTGTATGAATAATGGTTGAATGATAGACTTGTGACTAGCTTTGGATTCGTCCCTTAGTATCCACTATCCTTATCCTAATTCAATTGTGATTAATTATGGTCTAAGAATTTCTAATTGTGTTCATGGCAAAGCATCTTGAATTACCATTCAAGATTCAAGAGATTAATAATCTAATGTTGACTTGAAACCTCAACCCCGCACTAAATAATTAATTCTTTCCTTTAGGATTAATGAACACTTAAAATTAAGGGATTAATTGATCAATTAGCTTCTGAATTAATGCCTTAGAATGTTTAATTAATTAACCAAACTCCAAAGAATTCTCAAATCAAGCAATCAAGCATACAATTGCACCCATGCATTTCATCAAACACCTTCATGAGGATTAGAGCTTCATTAAATGGGGAAAATGCAAGAAAGGGGAAAATGCAAGAAAAAGAGAAACTCTTAGAGGTAAAATTCCTTTGTTATCTCCATAGAGTCAAGCTTCTCCAAGGTCCTTTTCCAAGCTAATCATAAGATGAGGATTAGAGCTTCATTAAATGAAAGAATGGAGGAAGATGGATGAGACGAATGGATATGGCGTGGAAGGGATGGTGTCTTGATATATTTTATTCGATGAAATGGTGTTCTAGATATATAGAATGGATAACCCCCTTTTGACGTGCTGCCCGAGTGTATTTTTTAATCTTCCTCACGTGTTCTCTCATGTGCTTCATTTAATCCATTTGCTTCTACTCCTCACGTGTTCTTCCTTTCTCCTGCCCAGCCAAATTCATGTGTTCTACTTCTCCACGTCAACCCCATGCATGTGCAATTTAGCCAGCTATGTTGAATTTCTATTTGAGCTACATGCTTCATCTTATCTCTATGTGCTCTGTAGCCCTCACGTTCTTTTCACATTTTAGAGCTTCTTCTTATTAAAGTAGTTTTAGAAAATGTGCTCCTTATTCGTGTTAGCTTGCAGCTCCAAGAACCCGTAGTTTCCCATGTGCTCAGCTCATTTGTGTAGCTATTTCTTCATGCGTTCTATCCTTGCAAACTCAGCTTTTCTCTTCAAGAAGCTCCCACATCATTTGCCTCTCTAAACTCCAGCTCATGCTTTTTCTCTGAAGCTTCTTCCTTCACACGTTCTGCAACCCTTCTCAGGCCAAAACTAGTTCTTCATCTGCTCGTAGCTTCCTTCTTCTTGCATTTCTGTGCATGTTTTGTGTTTTAGCTCATTCATTTCCTTTGTTTCTTACTCATTCTCAGCTTTAGCTTCTTCTTCTTTTTAAAGCACTAGAACCCGTGGCTCTTTTTATTGATTCTTCCTCCTTCATTTGTTCACATTCAGCTCGTTTACCACATCAGACCAAAGCTCTTTCACGTGCTCTATTTTTATATATATGAGTCCCTTTAGCTCAAGCCTTCTCTCTATGCTTCTTTTGTTCACAAGCTTCTTCTCCATGTAACCTGCCTTTATTTTCTTCACACCATCCCACATTACTGTTCCATCGTGCTTTTCCTTCCCTGTTCCAGCCACCCTGCTTCCTTCATTTTCTTCAACCCCATAACTAGTTGCATCTTGTCTCATCCACTAAAGCTCCTTTCCATATGGTTCCTATAAGTGGTTAGTTGCTGGACCATGCATGTGAATGAATGGATGAGAGTGTGTGTTATTTATGATGCAACGTGAATGGAAACCTCTGCCCTAAGCTTCCACATGAACCCATACATTAATGAATTGGTATGTTGCTATTCTTGTAAGTGTAGAATCCATGTGATTTACTCCTCTTATTCAAATTTTAATTGCCCAACAAAGAGTACACTTGAAGCCCAACTCTTCTCCTTCTCTTCTCTAACTCAAATTCTTATTTAAACATCATTTGCCCATTAAAATCTGTACAAAAGAACCGAAAGTATTAAGTAGAAATACCCAAAAATTATTTAAGATAAATTTAAGCATTAAGAACCAATAATTTGCAAATTAATTCTTCAAATGTAAAAATGGCTAATTAAAATAAATTCCATTCAATTGTATTCATTAAGCCATATTTAATTATTAAAATGGCCAACTAGAAAGGAAATAAAATATATAAAGATGGTGTTTATTAAATTCCCCCACACTTAAACATTTGCACTCCTGGGCAAAGCTCCAAATCTAAGGAAAACCGAGTAAAATGGCAAGTGGAAAATGAAAATGGAAAAGGAAAGGTGTAAAATCACAAGCTAAGAAATAAACACAACTTTTCATCACTCCAACAATCCAAACTAACTTCACTTGCATCAAGAAAACAAATTACATGGTAATTTGATTTGAAAAGAATGAATAAAAAATGCATAGCCCCTCACATAGGTTAATATTTACTTTCACTCTCAAGTGTTTAGGCAATGTATTTCACTCAAACTTTACCTATCAAAACTCATTACCATAGGCTTGTCAAGCCTCTAAGTCTCCACCACCCATGTCAAATGCAATGCATAAATCAAAGGACTTTATTCAGGGTTGTAATGGAGCTAAGGAAATGAAATGAATGGATACACAAGAAAAGACAAACAAATGGATACCTTAGAACCTCAAGAGCAATCAATGGAAATTTAGGATAGGGAAGAATGTGCATTCAAGGCCTTTTTTCCAACTAGTATAAGTGAATACAAGCTCAATTCAAAAGACTTCTTTCTTTTTATTTTCAATTTCTTTTCCTTTTTTTTCATTGCTTTTCTTTAGCTTTTCTATCTCTTCTTTTCTTTCTTTTTTTTTAGAACAAATTCCTCAATTTTTACTATCAATGGCCTAAATGGATGCCAAACACACATTCTCTCATCCTAATTAGATGTAATGCTTGTTGAAATCCATAAGGTATCTTCAAACAAGGTGGGAATATATTTTCAATGGTATGGATTCAACAAAGAAAATAAAATAAGGTTCAAAGTGGCTGAACAATGGATAAAATGTATGTAGGTTGGCTTTTTGGTCACTAGCTACAAAAGAAATAAATGCCTTATCATTTGCAAATGTCATCTCAACAAAGAATCAAGACAAGTTCTAGAATGAAAGTAAAAATAAGTGAATACACACTAGAAATGAACATATATGGCTCAAATTCTCACCACCTAATGGCTATTAAATAATTCATTGAAATCAAATTCATTGCCACTTCACTTGAATCAAGAGATAAGATCTATTACTTGTCATGTCAAAGTGAATCCAAGCTACAATCATCTCAACTTGCAACTTCCACAGAAAACTTAAAAAAAATCACACTATTTTTCAAAATTTTTCTCAAAAGTTTCAGTTTTTTTAAACAAAGGAAGCAAAGAAAAGATGAAATGGAATGAAATGACTCCCCCCCCACACTTAAATCTTGTATTGTCCTCAATGACAGCACACAATCTAGTCAATAGATAAATAACACAATATAAAGGGAGAAAGGAAAGTATACAACTGGATGAACTTGAATCGAAGATTTCAAGGGTGACTCAAATTTCCATGTAGCTAGTTAGCTACCTTTTATGGCCTACAAAACATAAACAAAACAAAACAAACAGTAATGCGAAAAAGAAAAAGAAAACTAAATCTTAAACTAAAAAGAACTCTATCAAAACCTAACTAATCATAAGTATCAAAAACCAAGATTAAAACAGCTTTATTTTTCCTTAACTGAACAAATTTAAGTCTAACTACTTTGAAACATTTAGATTGATCATGTAGTGTTGATTCATGGACTTCCTCAATCATCAGTAGTTTTGGAAAGTCAAATTCAAAATATCTAGAAGCAATGAAAGAAGAAAAATCAAATTTATGACATTTAAAGCTAAAGAAAGAAAATTTAAAGTCAATTTTAAAAACACTAGACTCTAGACTCACTAAATATCCATCAAAACCAATAAAATCAGCTGGACTCCTATCAATAAGAGTTACTGCATCAACAGAAAAGTTAAATTACAACTTCTCATAGTCTTTCAAGTTTAAGGCATTTGGCAGTTGCTTAATTTCAGATGGAAGAGTCTGTGATTTGTTGGGAACTAGCTCAACAACGTCAGGAATTTGTTCAGGACTTTCAGTAAAAGAAACAATTTCTTCCCTAATCAAAGAGACATCAGTAGGCTTACAAGATTCTAAACAATGATCAACAACAAAATCTAGTCTCTCACTAGTGTCAACAAGAGTATAAGGATCAACAGGATGTTCAATATCAACACTATCTCTATGAATGCTTTCATCAATACTAGTATGATCAGTAGAATCAATCTTGTCAACAATTTCAATGCAAACAAAGGATTCCATGGATTCAATAGACTTATCAGACCTTAAAAAATCATCTATCTCAGTACATACATGATATGTATGCATATCATCACATAAGCATTTCAAATTAGAGTTTGATTTATCAACAATAAGCTATTCAACAATTTCACTGTCTATATCCTTATCACATGCTACATTCACTGTTTTATCAGTCATATTATCCACATACTAGTGAGGAATCATGTTGATCAGTACATGTGAGGAACTCACTAGTCTCAATGAAAGAATTAATTTGGGAGCATCTATCACATGTAGTGGATCTGTCACACACACAATCAATAGAATCATTCAAATCAACTATGCCACATGGTCTTGATGGTATACTATCCTTAAACTCAAAAGATGCATCATTAACAGACTTATCTACTAATCCCATACTAGGAACAGAATGATCATCACATTTTAGGTCACCCTCACACTTATCTACTACCTTAGACTTAATAGGATCATCAATAACAGGTTCAGAAATGAATTCATTATTATGGTCACAGCTAGGTGTAGAATTACCAAGTGCATCAGTACACAAGGATTCATTAATATCACAAAAAGTATCAATTTTGCTTAATGAGTTACCACAATCAATCAAATTAGGAGATTCAACAACAATTTCCTCATTTACTTCATCATCATGCAATTCAGAATTAACACACTCATATGCATTAATAGTCTCAGTGTTATCAAGTATACTAGAATCAGTCCTGACAAAATGCAAAGTGTTAGAATATGGAAGGATATTACCGAGTGAATAGGACTCTTCCTCCTCTATACATTCTCTTCTGAATTACTCTTCTCTTAATTCAGTAGCACTTGAAGTCGATTGATTCATTTGAAATCTTGAATCCTTCATGAGGTTATCCATCATTTGTTGGTTTTGGAGTTGCAACCGTTCATTTTCCTGTTGGAGTTAAAGATTATGGGCTTCTATGTGTTGCATCATCCTTTCTTCCCAACTTGGTTCCCTCAGGGGCTCCTATTGCATGTTTTCCAAATGATAGTTGTAAGGATGATATTCTGGTTCTTGCATATAGAAGTTGTGGTGTGGCTCATAATGATGGTGGTAATTAAGGTGAATCTCATATGGATGATAGTATGGTTGGTAGCATGGTGGTTGGAATTGTTGGTATTGTTAGCTTTGTTGTGCTTGTCTTTGTCGTTCAAGAATGCCATAAAGCATTGACCTGACTTTATCTAACTACCGTGAAATCCTATCATTTGCACAAGAATTATAGACTCCTTGATTAGAATAATAAGGATCCATTTAAAGCAAATAAAATGAGAAGTTCAATCACTTTCAGCACAAAACAATTTAGTAACAAATTAGAACTAATATTAACTCTAAATCAAGAGAATAAAATTTAAATGAAGCTAAGAACTTCCAAACAATCAAAAACCCTCTAAAGCAGAGGTTAATCACACAAAATAAACTCATAAAAAATAAAGAAATTAAATTCAAAAAATTTGAAAAATTCCTAAAAAATTCAAGAAAATACTAAACAATTGGAAAAAGTGTCTTAAACGTTGGAATTTGGCCAAAAAAATGGTACACCAAATAGCTTTGCTATTACTTATGCTCAAAACACCCAAAAACCATGGAAAACAAAGTTTGAGAATTTTTTGGGTACATTAAATAGAAAATTCCAACAAGCATACTCTTGTCATGCTACACTGAAATTAGTAGAATCCTAGTTCCAAACAAGGGAAAAACAAACAAAAACAGAGTTAAAACACTAAGAAAAATTTTCAAACAACTGAGAATCTAATTCTCCGGCAACAGCGCCAAATTTTGATGGGTCGTGTCATGCAACCCTTAAAATAAAACTAGGTTATATTAAATTTTATAGCTAGTGGTGCAACCTAGGTCATCCCCTTGGAAATGTAATTTAATGTTCAATTGGGTTTTCTAAGTGTTAAAAGACTCTAAAAATTTCCTAACTAAGGGGGGTTTGATTGACTTAAACTAATTAAAATTCCTAATTGCTACCTAATTGTATGAATAATGGTTGAATGATAGACTTGTGACTAACTTTGGATTTGTCCTTTGGTATCCACTATCCTTATCATAATTCAATTGTGATTAATTATGGTCTAAGAATTCCAAATTGTGTTCATGGCAAAGCATCTTGAATTACCATTCAAGATTTAAGAGATTAATAATTTAATGTTGACTTAAAACCTCAACCCCACACTAAATAATTAATTTTTGCCTTTAGGATCAATGAACACTTAAAATTAAGGGATTAATTGATTAATTAGCTTCTGAATTAATGCCTTATGATGTTTAATTAACCAACCAAACTCTAAGAAATTCTCAATCAAGCAATCAAGCAATCAATTTCACTCATGCATTTCATCAAATACCTTCATGGCATACATGGGAAATTAAAGAATAATGAAAATCTAGTACTAAATCAATCAAATAATCAGTCAAACAATATCCTAGTTAGTGTCTAACTAGCCACTAATTGTAAACAATACAAATTCCCAATCCAATGCAACCTTAACCAAGATAATACAAGAAAGGGAAAAATGCAATAAAAAGAGAAACTCTTAGCCAAAATTCCTTTGTTATCTCCATAGATTCAAACTTCTCCATGGTCCTTTTCCAAGCTAATCACAAGATGAGAATTAAAGCTTCATTAGATGTAAGATTGGAGGAAGATGGATAATACGAATGGATACGACGTGGATGGGATGGTCTCTGGATGTATTTTATTCAATGAAATGGCATTCTAGATATATGGAATGGATACCCCCTTTTGACGTGCTGCTTGAGTGTATTTTTTAATCTTCCTCACGTGTTCTCTCATGTGCTTCATTTAATCCATTTGCTTATGCTCCTCGCGTGTTCTTCCCTTCTCCTGCCTAGCCAAATTCATTTGTTCTCCTTCTCCACGTCAAACCCATGCATGTGCAATTTAGCTAGCTATATTGACTTTCTATTTGAGCTGCATGCTTCATTTTATCTCCATGTGCTCTGTAGCTCTCATGTTTTTTCACATTTTAGAGCTTCTTCTTGTTAACGTGGTTTTGGAAAATGTGCTTCCTGTACGTGTTAGCTTGCAACTCCAAGAACCCATAGTTTCCTATGTGCTTAGCTCATTCGTGTAGCTGTTTCTTCATGTGTTTTATCCTTGCAAACTTAGCTTTTCTCTTCGAGAAGCTCCCACGTCATTTGCCTCTCTAAACTCTAGCTCATGCTTCTTCTCTGAAGCTTCTTCCTTCACATATTCTGCAGCCCTTGTCATGCCAGAACTGGTTCTTCATTTGCCTGTAGCTTCCTTCTTCTCGCATTTCTATGCATGTTTCATGTTTTAGCTCCTTCATTTCCTCTATTTCTTACTCATTCTCAACTTCAGCTTCTTTTTAAAGCCCCAGAACCCATGGCTCCTTTTGTTAATTCTTCCTCCTTCATTTGTTCACGTTTAGTTTGTTTATCATGTCAGACCAAAGCTCTTTCATGTGCTTTGCTTTTATATATATGAGTCCCTTCAGCTTAAGCCCTCTCTCCATACTTCTTTTGTTCACAAGCTTCTTCTCCATATGAGCTACCTTCATTGTCTTCACACCATCCTACATTACTGTTCCATCACGTTTTTTCTTCCCCTATTCCAGCCACGTTGCTTCCTTCATTTTCTTCAATCCTATAACTAGTTACATCTTGTTTCATACACTAAAGCTCCTTTCCACATGGTTCTTATAAGTGGTTAGCTGCTAGACCATGCATGTGAATGAATGGATAAGAGTGTGTTATTTATGATGCAATGTGAATGGAAACCTCAGCCCTAAGCTTCCACATGAACCCATGCATTAATGAATTGGTATGTTGCTATTCTTGTAAGTGTAAAATCCATGTGATTTACTCCTCTCATTCAAATTTTAATTGCCCAACAAAGAGTACACTTAAAGCCCAACTCTTCTCCTTCTCTTCTTTAACTCAAATTCTCATTTAAATATCATTTGCCCATTAAAATCTGCATAAAAGAATGGAAAGTATTAAGTAGAAATACCCAAAAATTATTTAAGATAAATTTAAGCATTAAGAGCCAATAATTTGCAAATTAATTCCTTAAATGTAAAAATGGCCAGTTAAAATCAAATTCCATTCAATTGCATTCATTATGCCATATTTAATTATTAAAATGGCTAACTATAGAGGAAATAAAATATATAAAGATGGTGTTTATCAGTAGGCCACGGGTCCAATTTTCTCAAGGATTTCAAATGGACTGATATACCTAGGACTGAGGTTCTTTACCTTCATAGACCGACCTACCCTAGTCATTGAAGACACTCGGATGAACACATAGTGTCCAATCTCAAACTCTAATGGCTTCCTTCTCTTATTAGCATAGCTTTTCTGTTTACTTTGAGCCGTAAAGAACTTTTCTCTAATCAATTCTTTTTGCCAGGTGGTCTAGTCTATAATTTCAGGTCCTATTAGACTTTTCTCACTTAGCTCAACCCAACATAGAGGGGATCTACACTTTCTCCCATACAACGACTCATAAAGGGCCATCTACGTACTGGAATGGTAATTGTTATTATACACAAATTTTGCTAATGGTAAATATGCATCCTAGTTACCCTTCTTTTCTAATACACATGCCCTTAACATGTCTTCTAGGGTCTGGATGGTCCTTTCAGTTTTACCTTCTGTCTGGGGATGATATGTAGTATTGAATAGCAACTTGGTCCCTAAGGCATGCTATAATGACCTCTAAAATTTTGATGTGAACCTAGAGTCTCTATTTGATACTATGCTACTAGGTAATTTGTAACATCCCATTCTCTGAAAATGAGAGAAAACGCAAGAAACGTAACATACGGTTTCTCTGTAAACGAAACAAATTCACCGGATACAGAAGTAAGTCCCTTGAAATGATGTAGTTAAGGTCCCAAAAAATTTGGGAAGCATTCTAAACTCCTAAAAATGAGAATCCCAGGCTCAGACAAAAAGAAAAACGGAGCTGGAATGAAAAAATAATTTCATACGGAAAACTTACAAAACGTAATGGCAATAATTTTGTAATTTTGAGCAAATTTTGGAATTTACACAAGAAGGCTTTTTAAATGAAAGTATTGAGTTCTTTGGGGTTCTCAGAGGCCCTGAAAACCATGGAAAGCCTTGAGACAGCTAAAGCCCCTCCGGTGGACGTTTTCCAATATCAATACACCCGAACTTTGACAAATTCATTTGGGAAGATTTTAGCTCTGATTTGAGTGATTTTAAAGGCATTTTACTAAAATGGGAACCTAAATTTCATAATAGAAAGATGGTTCTAAAAAAGGAGTTAAAACGAATTAGAAACAAAAATGCCAAAAATGAAGGGCAAAATGGGAATTTTTGAAAAATGCTTCCTCCTCCCCTTATATATAAGTGGAGCCCCACTCTCTCCTTCATCCAGACTCATAATTTTCTGCCCAATTTTAGAGAAGAAGGCTAGGGTTTAGGCGACCAAAGGGAGAGAAGAAGGAGGAGAAATCCAAGCTTTAAGGTATGGTTTCTTGGTAGTTTTTCATGCTTTCTTCGATCCACACCTCCTCTCCTTTATTCTCCTTTGTTTCCTTTGATTAAAATGAATTTTACAAATATGTTTTAAGGGAGAAACTTAGAAAAAAATTCGGATTTGAAGAGAGGAGCTTGAAGAAAGCAAGATTCAAGTGAGAAAAAGTAAAAAAATAAGATAAATCTTGCATCCCATGGTAGCTACTCCTCCCCCCTTCTTTTGCATATTTCACCCCATGAATGTAGATGCTAGAGGGCTGCAATTTTGAGGAAAACCAAGGGTGAATTCTATGAATTTAAGGGAGGAGAGTAAGAATATGCAAAGAAATTCAAGAAAAGACCATGGATTTTCAAGGTAGCATACCTAGGGTTTCATGGGTTCCCTTAAAAATATGATTTGATATGATTATTCTTAGGCCTAAATTAATTTTTAAATGAGTTTCTAAGATCCCTAAGAGTCTCCTCATATGCCATCTTCCATGTAGAAAACAAAGCAAACTCCATGGAGGCCAAAAGGAGACATAGGCTCAGCCTAAAGGGGATGAGACACCTGGGGAGAGTTTTAAAATTTTCTAAGTCCATTCTTGAGTCATATATGATAAATGAAAATGAAGGGAGGCCTTGGGAAAAATTTAGAACCCATAACAAGTGAGTTGGTGCTTTATGTTCTATATTATGACTTAAAGAAGCAACATATAGTTAGGCTCTTGGTTTTAATTGTGTGATGACTCTAGGAGGATTAAAAGGAGTCAAGAATCATATTTGAAAGGAAAGAATGGAGCTTAGAATTTATTTGAGGGGTGTTGCTTCATTAGGTGTAATTATAGAATCATAATGAGGTTATAAGCCAAGCTAGTATCTAAGCAAATTTTATGGCTTTAGAATTGAGTCCATGAACCTAATTGGCTTCCATAAATTGTGTTTAGGCCAAGAGAAACCACTCCTACACTTTTGTGTGTGTGTTTGAAATTTAATTGAGTTATAAACCCCATCTAGGCCGAAATTAAACTAGGTAGGCCAAGGCTAGGGACTAATAAAGGCCCAATAATTTTAGGTGCAAACCCAACCTTTTATTATGAGACTTGGCCCAAGAGAAAGCACTTAGTGATGGCCCAATAACCCTTGTGCAGACCCAAATCAATTGAGTATTTCAAACTTGGTCTGGCCCAATTAAATTTCTGCAACCCAACACATTAAAGCTGGCCTAACAAGGTTTAAATCAGAACCCACTAGCAATTAGACCTTTGAGTCAGCCCATGACCCACATTAAACCCAACTTAAACCTAACTAAAACCCTAAACACTTCAATCCTTCCACATTTTGCTGAAACATAAACGCATAATTCATTTTCGGAGGTTTGGAGGGAGGCTAGGGTTTGGGGCAAGAAATCCATCATTTCTCACTTCTAAGCTCAAAATCAGCCAAGGTACTTGTTACATAACATAATCCCCTTCTCTTTCTTTTCAATTTGACCCCATTAGTTTCTTATTTAAAGCATTTTCACTATACCCAAAATCTGAAATATGGTTGTTTGGTATTTTCCTAGAGGATTTTCGGAGGTAGAGGCTAGGAGGGACATTGGGTAAGTGTAAACTCTCCATTCTATTGTACTTTTCTACTGGTTTAAGACCCCCATGGTTGATTTATAGTATGGGTATAAAGTCTGTATGAATTTGCTTAAGAATTAGGGTGATATATTGAGGTTTCTAGTACAGGCCATATTCAATATGAATTTGGGGATTTGTAGTGGCTGGGTAAACATCTTCCGGGTAGCCATTAGTATTTTAATTCCCTGGGTGCTTGTTGCCACTATACATTATGATTTAAAGTAGTAATCTTTTGATGTTATGGTTATAGGGAGATTTTGGCACTGCTAGTGGCTTTTCAATTTCCACAGAGTGAGGTAACCAAGGTTTATGCTAATTCCATGCATATGTCTATTTTAATTTGGTATTTTCTATATGATTATGATTTTGATTCTAAATGAATTGGTTAGCTATCTGTTATATGTGATTAGACCTTGTAAGTCCATGGTGGAGCTGTGGGGTGGCTGCCACCCGTACATGTGCTTCAATCGGGCACCGGGTTATGATCAAACCCCAGATACGCTGAGCCCTAGTTGTGCTTGTTGGGGAGTAGGTGCCTTGGACGGGTCTCCCCCAGTGTTATTGGCCTATAACATGTGAAATTGTGATTGCTAGTATGGGATAGTAATCATAGATAGCTTAATTGTTTCATTTACTGATATGGCTGGTATGTTTTCTGATGCTTATGTGAAATTTTGCATATATGTTGATTAAACTGGAATATATGAATGGAATATGCCTTGGTTACTGAGATTTACATCTCACCCCATTTCATGGGATTATACTTTCAGGTGAAGGCCCTTCGGGTAAGGATAAGGGGAAGCAAGTGGATGAAAATCCATGAGCTCTAGCCATGTGTGGAGGAAGCTACACTTGGGCTAATCTAAGTAGAGTAGATGCAATTTTGTTAATCTTTTATATATCATTATTATGTAATCATGTTGCCAAGTGTAGGCTCATATATTTTGATTACTTAGGATGTATCTATTAAGGAGTTAGCCTCATCTTAGCTTGGTATTAGATGTATGAACCTATAACCCCTGATGTATGAATTTTACTGAATTTATAGTATGGTATATTATTGGAAGTATAATTATATGATGCATTAGATGTTGATATATACCATTGATGTATGAAATCTTTAACAGAATGTATGTCAAATGTTAATTGTCAATAGTTCATGAATTCTTATTGTTATTACTCTATGGACTTGCTGATATAGGGTAGTTGGAGGAGTAGAAATTAACATTTAAGTTTTGAATTGGTAATGGTAGAATAGCTAGGTAAATAAGATAGATAAATACCATTAGAGTCATATGAAATGAGGGGGAGGGGTCCTAGGGTGTTCTCAAGAAGAGAATTAGAGTGCATGGAATGAAATTTGGGAGATGTAGTTACAGGAGGGAGTCACATCGTGGCTAGGAAGGCCTCGCCATGGCCTGGAGAGTAACAGTGGTGAGGAACGCTATGGCTGAGCGCGAAAAAAATCACCCAAGAAGGTGGCAGAAAGAAACCCCGTCGCGGCGCAACAGGTCTTATCGCGATACAAGTCGAGGAAACTAGGTAAGGAGTGTATAGTAGCAAGCCTCATCGCTGCGCAAGTGTATCCTGCCAAGGCGAGAATCATTAGACTTTGAATAGTAGCTTTAGGAGGCATTTCTGCCATGACACTAAGTAAGTTTGCCGCGGCGATGGTCCAACTCGTCACGGCGCATGAGTTGCCCAATAAGATTCCCGAGAGTAACTTAGCCACAGCGCGAAAAGTTAGGGCCGTGGCACAATGTGAAAAACTTAGTTTTTGAGCTTTAGTACCTAACTTAGCTGTGGCGGGAGAGTTTCAAGTTGCGGCGAAGGTTCCCAAACTCTTACCTTTAGCCTAGAAACCCCAGTTTCTTCAATGGTAATACTAGGAAATGATATAGGAACACTTGTGGGCTTCTTGTGTGTTGAAATTGATGGATGGATGAATCATAAACCCTTCATGATAGTACAATTTCTTTTTATGCATTCTCACAATTGTGATTGTATAGTTAATGAACCTAATATTATCAAGGTCTAAATTTTCCTATAATTTTCACAATGTATTTAATTTTAATGACTCTAAACCTTGATCATTAAGCATTAATCGTGTATTTAACCATAATTACTATAATTAGAAGATAGGGTCATCACACAAAGAAAGTGAGAAAAAGTCCCGGCCTACAGAGATAAAGTTAGTAGTACACAGAGAAGATAGGATCATTAAAAGAGAAAACTCTTTAAGGGAGCTATAATCCCAGTAAGCAATTGAGATATGAGGCCTATGATAGAAAGAAATGTGAATTTTAATCATGGGGTGAGCTAGTAAGAAAGAACGCAAAGATGGATAGTGGACGGTACATGTAAATAAGTAAACAAACAGACAGAAATCTTTGATGCCTATAATGATCAGAAAAAGATGATGAGATACTATGAGAAGCCATTGGGAGAGAATACGGGAGACATGATACAAAATGAGTTACCTCCCAATTAATATAAATGAGTCCATTGAAAAGAATATTAACCCTACAGACGAGTTGAAACTAATCAAATATGATTAGTAAGCTCTCCCAGGATAGGCCTCCAAAATTAGAAATTTCTTTTCCTTATAAGATGAACTAGCTAATGCTTTATAATAATAGAGCCCTCATTAAGGGCTAGTAATGAAAAATTCCTTGACTAAGAGAAAGTTCAAACGAGTGAAATCGCTGAGGGAAAACGCATAAAGCCAAGAAGAAGAAGAAAAAAAGAGCAGTTAGCCAGAAAAGAAAAGAGTAAGAAGAAAAGCATACCTCAAATTTCAAGGACGAAATTTATTTAAAAGGGGAGAAATGCAACATCCAATTCTCTGAAAATGAGAGAAAACCCAAGAAACGTAACGTACGGTTTGTTTGTAAATTAAAGAAATTCACCATATACAAAAGCAAGTCCCCTCAAATGATGTAGTTAAGGTCTCAAAAAATTTGGGAAGCATTCTAGACTCCTAAAAATGAGAATCCCAAGCTCAGACGGAAAGAAAAATGGAGCTAGAATGAAGAAATAATTTCTTACGAAAACTTACAAAACGTAATGGCATTTTCATAATTTTGAGCAAATTTTGGGATTTACATAGGAGGGCTTTTTAAATGAAAGTTTTAAGTTCTTCTGGGTTTTCAGAAGCCCTGAAAACCATGAAAAGCCTCGAGACAACTAAAGCCCCTCTAGTGGACATTTTTCAACTTCGGTGCACCCAGAGTTTGATAGATTCATTTGGGAAGGTTTTAGCTCCGATTTGAGTGATTTCAAAGGCATTTTACTAAATTGGGAACCTAAATTTCATAATGGAAAAGACGGTTCTAAAAAAGGAGCTAAAACGAATTAGAAACAAAAATACTAAAAACAAAGGGCAAAATGAGAATTTTTGAAAAATGCTTTTTCCTCCCCTTTATATATAAGTGGCGCCCCACTCTCTCCTTCATCTAGACTCAGAATGTTCTACCCAATTTCAGAGAAGAATGCTAGGGTTTAGGCAACCAAAGGGAGAGAAGAAGGAGGAGAAATCCAAGCTTTAAGGTATAGTTTCTTAGTAGTTTTTCATGCCTTCTTCCATCCACACCTCCTCTCCTTCATTCTCCTTTGTTTCCTTTGATTAAAATGAAGTTTATAAATATGTTTTAATGGAGAAACTTAGGGGAAAATTCGGATTTGAAGAGAGGAGCTTGAAGAAAGCAAGATTCAAGATTCAAGTGAGAAAAAGTAAAAAAAACAAGGTAAATCTTGCATCCCATGGTAGCTACTCCTCCCCCCTTCTTCTGCATATTTCACCCCATGTATGTAGATGCTAGAGGGCTGCAATTTTGAGGAGAACCAAGGGTGAATTCTATGAATTTAAGGGAGGAGAGTAAGAATATGCAAAGAAATTCAAGAAAAGACCATGGATTTTCAAGGTAGCATACCTAGGGTTTCATGTGTTCCCTTGAAAATCTGATTTGATATGATTATTCCTATGCCTAAATGAATATTTAAATGAGTTCTTAAGATCCCTAGGAGTCTCCCCATATGCATCTTCCATGTAGAAAACAAAGCAAACTCCATGGAGGCCAAAAGGAGACATAGGCTCGGCCTAAAGGGGATGAGAGACCTGGGGAGAGTTTTAAAATTTTCTAAGTCCATTCTTGAGTCATATATGATGAATGAAAATGAAGGGAGGCCTTGGAAAAAATTTAGAACCCATAAAAAGTGAGTTGATGCTTTATGTTCCATATTATGACTTAAAGAAGTAACATATAGTTAGGCTCTTGGTTTTAATTGTGTGATGACTCCAAGAGGCTTAAAAGGAGTCAAGAATCATATTTGAAAGGAAAGAATGGAGCCAAGAATTTATTTGAGGGGTGTTGCTTTATTAGGTACAATTATGGAATCATAATAAGGTTAGAAGTCAAGTTAGTGTCTAAGCAAATTTTATGGCCTTAGAATTAAGTCCATGAACCTAATTGACTTCCATAAATTGTGTTTAGGCCAAGTGAAACCACCTTCACACTTTTGTGTGTGTGTGACCAAAAGAGGAGGCTTGGATTCAAAAGAAAAAGTGTGTGATTGTGTACAAGGTAGCTCTTTCCACCTTCTCTCATGCATAGATGTGTGTTTAGCTTGTCTTAGAATGTGTGTATGTGTATTTTCAAGCCATGAAAAGTATGCTAGCATGATTTCATATGCCATAATTTCATGATGACATATTACGTTTCTAAATGATGTTTGTTTAGGTTTGCTTGAGTGTAAAGAGGCCAAAAACTCTTAGCCATGGTGAGGATGAGCCAAGAACCTTTAAAATTGGTTGAGACAAAGCAAGGAGTCTCACAAAAGTAAGATAGACTCCCAATAGTATGGTTGAGTTCAAGAATCTCTTAAAGAATGGGTGAGGTAAGTCCAAAATCCATGAGGAAAAGGGTGAGGCCAATCTGTCCACTTGGCAAGCCTTTGAATGCCTTGTATGATTTACTTACATGCCAAGCTTGCTCCTTGAATGTTCATGTCACCTATTATACCCATGCATGCAGTTTTAAGACTTGCTTTGCATATGTTATGTATGATTGAAAGAGAGATGAGCTATTAGGATTCTTTAAATCTCATTCCCTCCTCTCCAATATTCTAACATGCTAGGTGGACCAAGAAAGTAAGGTAATGGAAGCCAACCACCTTAAGGATGAGAGGATGATAACTAAGTGCTTGAATTTTGTTACTTTGAAACCATACAATTGGTAAATGATGTAATCCATAGATGTATATGCATTATGATGTCATGAACATATGTAATTATGATAATATGTCATGTATGAATGAGAGAATATGTTATGTGACCATTAGAATGTGATTTGAACAGGTTTTGGCAAATGAGTATTCTTGGATGACATTATGGAAATGTGTATAAGTATGGATGAGATGGCTAAAATAAGATGCATGAGGGTTGGGACCATTTGGGCAGCTCATACAAATCCTAATTATGCTTTTAAACTTGCCCAAGAGGTACCAAACCCTAAGAAAGCCATTTGGACATTTTGATATCCCAAATGGAACCAAAATTAACCATAATGGAACCCTATATCATTTTTTATCCAAATGACCTCTTCTTGATATGAGATTTGGCAGACAATTAGAGTTTGTTAAGAGATTTTTGGGAAGCTGAAGAATAGAATTTTTGGATATCCAAAGAATATTTGATGAATTTTCAAATTTGGCAAATTTTCTGGTTTTGGTCATGTCATTGTTTACTCAAGTCCAAAAATGAAGTCTATCACATAGGGCTCAAATGAAATCCAATTGCCATGAAATTTTATACAGAGAAACTAGACATTCCCAGTGACTTGTTCCAACTAGAAAGACCTCATTTGGATATCTAGAATGGGAGATATGAATTTTGAAAGAATCTGTCTAGTATTAGGAAGCTCATCCAACCTCAGTTATTGTTTGATTGGATTTCAAGGTCTGGGCATGCCTGAACCGGTCTGGAGTTATTTTTTCCCTCTAGCTAACATCCACATCTTACCATATTGGTATCGTTTTCATGGATGGGATATTTTTGGAATTAATTGGATATTTTTAAAATTTGCTACAAAATTCTGTGATAACACTAGTGGACAGCCTAATCTCTGGAAAATTTTGCATGTCAAACGTCCTCTGTGTTAGATGTTATGATCTGTACATATTTTTAGCATAAATTAAACATGTGTAGCTTTCTAGAATAGCTAAGAATGTATGATTTTGATATTTCTAGAATTAGTTATGATTTTTCAAATTTGTGACAAAAAAAGGATAAATCTGGCCGAAATTGAATATGTATGTTTTGAGCTTCCTATTGAGTTCCTTGAGATGTAGGTCAATTTTGATGATGCAAATAAGTTGTATCCATGGAATTAAATATGAGAAAGTGATGAATGAGCTCACATGATTCACATGACACTAAATGAAATTTTTTTATACGATGCAACGCAAAGAAATGTATTATTTTTAATGGATTTTTCTTACTTCCTTTATGGAATGTATCATATGAGCATGTAAATGTGATAGATATGAGCTAGAATTATGGTGTTACATAATCCACGAAGTCATACCATCTCCCTTATATACAATTGGGCTAACTTATCCAGTGTATGAGTAGCCTCGATAGCTAAAAAGTATACATTGTCAGTCTATCCATAACTAGCCAGATAGCATTATGTCCAGAGGATGTCCTAGATAACCTGATAATAAAGCCTATAGCTATACTATCCTACTTCCACTTAGGGTTGGGGGTTGTAACAACCCAGCGGGTTTTTAATGTTCTATCTTTACCTTCTAACACACTAGGTATCTAGCCATATAATTGGTTATGTCATTTTTCATTCCTGCCCACCAAAAAATTCTTTTCAAATCCTGATACATCTTGGTGGCACCTAGATGGATAGTGTATCGACTCTTATGTGCTTCTTCTAAAATTCTTTCTCTTAACAAATTTTGATTAGGCACACAGATTCTACCCTGGTATACTATCATACCTTTCTCAGACATCTTGAAATCTGAGGTCCTACTCTAGGAACTATCTTTCTTGACCTGACTCAAGAACTCATCCTCTTTCTAGGTATCTATGATTTGGGTTCTTAATTCATTTTCAATTCAGGTTTTACTCAGATATAATCTACCTGATAACACCTGATAAGAGGGGTTTAGATTTTTAATTCTCTATGAGTTCCTATTCCCTAATCATCATATGGGCTGCATGGATGGACTTCCTACTCAGGGCATCAGCCACCACATTGGCTTTGTTTGGATGATGCTTCAAAGTATAATCATAATCTTTTAGGAATTCCATCAATCTCCTTTGTCTCATGCTCAGTTCCTTCTGATCAAATAGGTACTTCAAACTCTTATAGTCACTATAAATTTCTAGGGTAGCCCCATACAAATAATGCCTCCAGATTTTAAGAGCAAACACTACCGCAGTTAACTCCAGGTCATGTGTGGGATAATTCTCCTCATGAAGCCTCAACTACCTAGAGGCATATGCCACTACTCTACCCTGCTACATTAACACACATCATCTTAACCCTTTTTTTGAAGTATCACTATAAACCACAAATGGTTCACTAGGGTCAGGGATAATCATTATAGGGGCAGTAGTCAACTGGAGTTTCAACTCCTGGAAACTCCTTTCACATCTATCATCCCACATTAAAAGTTTTTCTTTCCTAGTCAGCCTTGTCAGTGGTAAAGGTATCTGAGGAAAGCCCTAAATAAACTATCTATAGTACCTTGCCAAACCTAGGAAACTCCTAACCTCAGTGATGGTTCTAGGTCTATCCCACTATAACATAGTTTCTACTTTATGAAGATCAACCACAACCTTTTCCTGTGATATCACATGACTTAAAAATCTCATCTCGGTTAGCCAAAACTCACAATTACTAAGTTTGGCATAAAACTTTTTATCTTTTAAGGTCTTTAGGGTTAGTCTTAGATGCCTTTCGTGCTCCTCAAAAGATCTAGAGTACACTAGGATATCATTAATGAAGACCACCACAAACTTATCTAGATATAGTCTGAATACCTTGTTTATATAATCTATAAACACAGCAAGTGCATTTGTTAGCTTAAATGACATCACTAGGGACTCATAGTGTCCATATCTCGTTTTGAAGGCCATCTTTAAGACATCTTCAGTTCTCACTCTTAACTAGTGGTACCCAGATCTAAGATCTATCTTGGAGAACACAGATGCCCTAGCTAACTGATCTAACAAATCATCAATTCGAAGGAGAGGATATTTATTCTTGATGGTAACTTTATTCAACTCCCTATAGTCTATGCACAATCTTAAGCTACCATCATTCTTTCTCACAAATAATACTAAAGCTCCCCAAGGTAAAACACCTCCTTTATATACTTTTTCAACTTAGTGAGCTTAGTGGAAGAGATCCTGTAAGGAGCCTTGGATACCGGTCCAACCCCAGGCACTATGTTTATAGGGAACTTGATCTCTCTCTTAGGGGGTAGACTACTAAAGTCAAAATCTTTAGGAAAAACCTATAAAAATTTTCTGGCAATTGGGATCTCCTCTACCCATTCTTCTACCTCAGCCTGAATAGAGAAAAAGACTAGAAACCCTTGACATCTATGTTCTAAGTGTCTCTCAGCCTGGGCAGTAGTCACAAAGGATAATTTAGCCCCTATCCTAGGTATGGTCCCACAAGTAGGTAGAGAAATGGATCTTTGTTCACAATCAAGCATGGCATTATTCATAACCATCCAATTCATGCCAACAATCAAATCAATGTCATGGAAGGGCATACAAATCAAATTAATGGTAGTATGAAAATGATTAAACTAAACAGTGACATTCAAGGAAGTATGGAAACTAACAACGTGGCCTCCAATGGGTGTAGTGATAGATAAATCAAATGGGAAAGTACTAATGGCCAAACCTAATCGCCTCACACAATCATAGGACATAAACGAGTGATGTAATGTTCGATTTTTGTTAAAACGATAGAAATAGATACGTTTAAAAAAGTAAGTCCTCTGAAATAAATTGGTTAAGGTCTAAAAAAATTAGAATGATAATCTAGACATTAAGTAATGAATTTAGGAGGTCAGTGATACCCTGAAATAGAGGCCAAAATAACCAGACGGAAAGTAACAAAATAGCTATGTAACGTAATGACATTTTTGTAATTTTGGAAAAATTTTAGAATTCTCATAGGAGGGCTTTTTAAATGAAAATTTTGAATTTTGTAGGGTTCTTAAAGGCCATAAAAACCATGGGAAGCCCTATGACAGTTAAAACCCCTCAAATGTACATTTTTTAATATCGGTTGACCTAAATTTTGACCCTTTCATTCAGCAAGGTTTTAGCTTTAATTTGAGTGATTCTAAAGGCATTTTATAAGATTGAGGACCTAGAATTTATGATGGAAAAGATGGTTCTAAAAAAGGAGCTAAAACGAACTAAAAATGAAAATGCCAAGATTAAGGGACATAAATGGATTTTTTTAAAGCAAATTGTTGAAGCATCTATAAGTTTCACACCACTTCTTCTCCCTTCCCCACTTACTTTTTTCTGTCAAAAAATAGAGAGAGAGACCAAAAAATTCAGGTGCACAAGAGAGGAGAGAAAGGGAGGAGAAAAGGCCAAGATAAAGGTATGAAATCAATGGAATTTCTTAGTCTTTCCTTTAGAAAAGTTGTTCTTTTCCTTCTCCTCTTTCTTTCTATGGTTTTATTGAAATTTTTAGGTCTATTTTGAGGGAAGAATAGAGGGGAGATTTTTGGAATTCAAAGGGAGAATCTAAGCAAAGGAAGAAGCATCCAAGAAAGGCTAGAAATCCAAGGTAATTTGCTACTTTCTAAGCTTGAATCTCCTTGATCTTCTTCCCCTTCATTTCGCCTCATGTATGGACAGCCAAGGAGAAATGAAATTTGAACCAAACCAAGGATGAATCTTAGGAAAATGAGGGAGAAGAATAAGAATATGGAAAAGAAACAATAAAATAATCATTAGATTTCAAGATAGAAAAGTTAGGGTTTCAAGTGCTCCTTTAAAATTCTGTTTTGATACAAGAATTCCTAGGCCAAAATAAGTGTTTGAATGAGTTCTAGAGATCCATAAGAATCTTCCCACATCCATCTTCCATCAAGAAAACAAAGCAAACTCATTTTGTGCTCATATAGGGTATGGTTTTGGCCTAGGCTAGAAAGAGTACCAAGGGATAGTTTTAATTTGTTTCAAGCTTGATTTTGAGTCATATATGATGGAAGAGGATAAGAGGAATCCTTGGAAAAATTTTAAAAGCCATGGATAGTGAGATGTAACTTTAGGTTCCATATTATGCCTTAAAGAAGCAACACCTAACTAAGCTCATTGAATTAATTGTTTAATAACTCCAAGAGGCTTAAAAGGAGTCAAGAATCATAAATGGATAGAAAGAGTGGAGCCAAGATTATGTTTCCCTAAGATTGCTTCATTTAGTGCATTATGAAACCATAAATGAGACATAAGGACAACCCAACTTTTGACATGAATATATAGCCTTAAAAATTATTCTAAGAGTGTAATTGGCTTCCATATTATATGTTTAGGCCAAAGGAAACAAGTCCCACCTTCTTGTGAGTATGTGGCTATGGGAAAGGAACTAAGTTTATGGAAGAAAGTGTGCAAGTATAACAAAGGTAGCTCTTTCTTCTTTCTCTCATGCATAAGTGGATGTTTATCTTGTCTTTGAATGTGTGTATGTATGTTTTGAGCTATGAAAAATGTCTTAACATGTATCTATATGCCATGGTACCATGATGTTTCATTATGTCTTTAAATGATGCTTTGTGCATTTGCTTTGGTTTGCTTGGGTGTGGTGAACCCAAGAACCCACTAGCCATGGTGAGGATAAGCCAAGAACCCTCAAGAATGGTTGGGACAAAGCCAAGAGTCTCCCAGTGTAAGGCCTAGTTCAAATCCTTTAAGAAAAAGAGTGAGGCAAGTCCAAAATCCTTGAAGAGAATGGGTGAGGCTAAATCACTTACTTGGCAAGCCTATATATGTTTTGTATGACTTCTTGAATGCTAGAAATGTTTCATGAATGACTACATGCTCCATGATGTTCATGCATGCAATTTTAGACATGGATTTGCATTCTTTATGTATGGTTGAAAGGGAGAAAAGCTATTGAGATTCCTAGAATCTCATCCCTTCCTCCTCACATGTTTAACATGTCTAGGTAGACCAAGTGAGCTAAGGAATGGAAGCCACCATGCCTAAAAGAAGAAGATTAACAATAAAGTATGGAATTTTGCCATTTTGTAGCCATATGAGTGGCATATGATGTAATCCAATATTGCATATGATGTATGAGCTTATGACCATATGTAATTATATGAATGAATGATGTATGAATGAGATTTGATGCCATATGTATGTTATAGTATAAATTGGATATTGAATGGCAAGAACTAGCTTGTATAGTCTTGGTTATATCTTAGGGTGAAAGTGTGAGTTTATGAAATCTAGGTTTATGCACCTTTGAGACATGTTTAGTAGACTATTTTGGTGCTTTGCCACATGCTCAAGTGGCCATGGTTGTCTTAGAAGCAATTTTGGACCTTTTGAGCCCTTAGAAGACACTAAAATGGCACATTTGCAACCCAATGTCAAGATCTGACCAAATGAACGAATTTACTCATGAAATTTGGCATGCATATAGAACTAATCTAGATCTTTTTGGGAAGCTAAAGACCAGATCATTTGGACCTTTTTGGAATTAATTATGATTTTTCAAAGTTGCCATTTTTATGTTGTTCTGGTATAAACACTGTTCATATAGTCTATTTCTTGTACTATGTCATTCAAGGGCCAAATGGTGTCCAATGCTTATGAAATTTTATAAAAAAATACTAGATATGATAAGATTCCTATGGTCACTAAGATCACTCCAATTGGATATCTGAGTAGGGAGATATGAATTTTTAAAGTTTAAGGATAGTACCAATAATGACAGGCAACCTTGGTTACTATTCCATTGATTTCTTGTAGTTAGACGTCCTTGTTGTGGTTTGGAATTATTGTTACCATAAAGTAGACATCTGTATCTTTCTAGAATAGTATAGTGTGTTTAAGTTTGATTTTTCTAGAATTAGTTATGATTTTTCAAAATACATGACAGAAAACTAAAATACCAATCCGAGGCTGCACAAATATTTTCATGTATATACTCCATTAACTCGAGTTGTTGGCCACTTCATGAGATGATTTTGAGTTGTATTTACATATTTAAATATGAGAATGAGATGGATGACTTCATATGGTCTATGAGACATGAAATGAAAAATTCGTATACGACATAACTCAAAATAATCTATTATTTTTTTTACTTTTCTTAAGTAAGTATATGGAACCAAGGAAATGAAAGTAAAATTGGCATGTGATGAGTTCTATAATTATGGTGTTACACTTTATTTGTATCAGAGCAAAGGTTCAAGGACTTTGATGTGGATTGTGGCTTGTGAATATGAGTTGCCTTCATGTATATGAGTTTATTTGGATGAATGGAATGTAATGGTAGTGAGTGTGTTCCTTTTTTATGCTAAAGTTTGTTAATAATGTTTTAGAGAAATGGTGAACACAAGGAGAGGTAGATCTTTTAGAGAGGCTCATGCAAAGGATAGAGCCGAGCCTAGTGAGCAACTAGCTAAAGCCCTGCAGGCTATAATGGCTTGCCTGGATCAATAGCGGGTCGTGATTATGCAGTTATAGGAATGGCTTGCTAAGAGAGATAGTCAGGGCCCTACACCTCCTCCTCCCCAACCACCACAACACTCAAATCATCGCAAGTATTCAGGGGTTACACATTCTGATCTATAGCCACACATATAGATATAGTAGGCTGCTCAAACTCCACTAGCTCAGACACCTCTAGCCCCAGAGCAGCCTTCCACTAGATAGATCATTACACAATTCAGAAAGTTCGGGCCTCCCACCTTTGATGGTAAGATGAATATGGAGAATGCTAAGGCCTAGATTATGCAGCTTGAAAAGATATTCTAGGTGATGAAGTGTACCTTTGAGCAGAAAGCCACTATGGCTATTTTCTAGTTAGAGAAAGAAGCTAATTATTGGTGGAGGGGCACTGAGCCTACCCTAAGATCGAGGAACCTTCTGATTACTTAGGAGGTGTTCCTCTAGGCCTTTTATGAGAGATATCTCCCCAGGTCCATCAGAGATCAGAAGGAGTCAGAGTTTGTACTCTTGAGGTAAGCTGATGGAATGTCTATGGACCAGTACGTGGCCAAGTTTGTAGAGCTCTCCAGATATTCCTCATATTTACAGAGATATAATGATGAGTGCTAAAGAGCAGATAAGTTAGAAAAAGGTTTGCTCCCAGAGATTAGAGACAGGGTAGCTCCACAGAGAATTAAGAACTTTAATACCCTAGTTAAGATTTGCAAAGTGACAGAAGCAAACCTAAAGATGATACAGCCTGCTTCTAGTGCCAGACCTCCTCTCCCTGAGCCTAAGAGACTTAGATAGGAGACATAAGCCACAACTACTAGCAGGAGAGGTAGTAGAAGCCAGTGGAATAGAAAAGGCAAAAGGAGAAGGACTCAATCTAGCAAAGACAGTTTTGCACCCACAGCATGTCTCCAGTGTGGCAAAAATCATGGGAATAGACCTTGTTACCTGGGGCAAAATGTATGTTACAAATGTGGTAGGCTAGGACATATGGCCAGGGATTGCACATAGGCTCCCTAGTAGTTTTCTTAGTAGAGGGAGATGGCTCCTGCACCCTAACCTTATACCCAAGGTAGAGTCTTTGCCCTGACACAGTAGGAGGCTAGTCAGTCCTCGAGTCTAATTCAAGGTACTATTATGATAAATGATTTTTCTGTGATTGCTTTATTTGATTCAGGTGCTAGCCAGTCTTTCATATCATATGACTATATTAGGAGGTTAGATCTGAGTTTGCATATGCTATCCTATGATTTGCATGTATCTACCCCTATAGGAAAAAGAGCCATTGCCTTTCATGCCTACTTGAATTGTATGGTCCAGTTTAATCATTGTTATACTACCATTGATTTGATATGTATGCCCTTTGTTGACATTGATATGATCATTGGTATGAACTAGATGTCTATAAATAATGCCATACTTGATTGTTCCCATAAATGTATTACTTTGCCTGAATGTGAGACTGTACCTAGTATGAGGACTGAGTTATTTATTATGACTACCTCCCAGGCTAAGAGGTCTCTAGGACATGGTTGTCAAGGATACCTAGTTTTCTTTTCAATCCAGATAGAGGTAGAAGAGGGTATAGAAGAAATTCTAATAGTGAGAGAGTTCTCATAGGTATTCCCTAAAGAGATTAGTAGACTACCCATATAGAGAGTGGTTAAGTTACCTATAGACATGTACCTAGGGCAAGTTCAGTGTCTAAGGCCCCATATAGGATAGCTCCCACCAAGCTAGCTGAGCTTAAGAAATAGATAGAAGAGCTTTTAGAGAAGGGTTTCATTAGACTTAGTATCTTATCGTGGGGTGCTATAGTCTTATTCATAAAGAAGAAAGACGAGAGTCTTAGACTGTGTATAGATTACCGAGAACTTAATAAAATAACCATCAAGAACAAGTACCCTCTTCCTCACATAGATGACTTCTTAGATCAATTAGTAGAAGCATTAGTCTTTTCTAAGATAGACCTCAAGTCAGGATATCATCAACTCAGAATTAAAGTTGAGGATATTCCTAAGACAACATTTAGAACTAGATATGGCATTATGAGTTTTTAGTTATGCCTTTCGGGTTGACGAATGCACCTATAGTGTTCATGGATTATATGAACAGGGTGTACTTCCTGACCTCAGAGTAAGTTTTAGTCTATAGTGATGCCTCTAAGAAAGAGTTAGGATGTGTGCTTATGCATAAAGGCTGAGTAGTAGCTTATGCCTCTGGACAGTCAAAGCCTCACGAAGAAAATTACCCTACACAAGACTTAGAGTTAGCTATAGTGGTGTTTGCTTTAAAAATATAGAGACACTACTTATATGGGCCAGCCATAGAAATTTACAGCGACCGCAAGAGCCTTAAATATTTATTTGAATAGAAAAAGTTGAACATGAGAAAGAGAAGATGGTTAGAATTTTTGAAAGACTATGATTTCACTTTGAAATACTATCCCGATAAAGCTAATGTGGTAGCTAATACCCTAAGTAGAAAATTCATACATATGGCCTGTATGATGATTAAAGAGTAGGAATTGATTGAGAGATTTAGGGATATGAAGCTCTCATGTGAGGTGTGTTCGAGAAAGTTGTTAAAGAGTGAAACTGGAATAGAAAATGACCTGAGGGATCAAATAAGAGAGGCTCAACAAATATATCACCATATAAGAAAAATTAGATCCCGGATAGCCCAAGGTAGAACTCAAGAGTTCAATCTATCTAAGGATGACATAGTGAGGTATACGGGTAGGTTGTATGTACCTAGAAATACAGAAATTAAAGAGAGAATACTAGATGAGGCACACAAAAGTAAATACACCAGTCATCTAGGCAGTAATAAAATCTATCATGATTTGAAAAAGATGTTTTGGTGGCCTAGAATGAATGCAGATATAGCTAAATATGTCTTCTGATGTCGAGTATGTCAGGGAGTCAAGATAGAACACCAAAAGCTAGTTGGGTTATTTCACCCCCTAGACATCCCAAAGTGGAAATAAGATAGTATAGTTATGGATTTTGTCGTGGGTTTACCTAGGACATCATCGAGACATGATGCCAAATGGGTAATAATGGATAGATTAACCAAGTTAGTGCACTTTTTAGCTATGAAAGCCACTCTTACCCTAGATAAATTAGCCCAGCTATACATCCAGGAGATAGTGAGGTTACATGGTGTGCCTAGAATCATAGTGTCAGATAAAGATCCTAGGTTTACTTTGAACTTCTAGAGATCATTACAAGATGCTCTAGGTACTAAGCTTAGATTTAGTACAGTTTATTACCCCCAGACAGATGGTCAAATAGAGAGAACCATCCAAACTATAGAGGACATGTTAAGGAGTATGTATTAGAGATGAAAGGAAACTAGGATACATACTTGCCTCTAGCGGATTTTACCTATAATAATAGCTATCATGCAAGCATTCAGATAACACCATATGAGGCATTGTATGGGAGGAAGTGTAGGTCTCCAATATGTTGGGTTGAGCTAGGAGAGAAGAGCTTAATAGGCCTAGAGTTAATGGACTAAACCTCCAGACAAATTGAGATCATAAGAAAGAAACTTCTAATGACCCAAAGTAGATATAAAAGTTATGCAAATAGATGGAGAAGGCCATTAGAGTTTAAGGTTGGAGACTATGTTTTCATGAGAGTGTCTTCAGTCACAAGGATAGGTCAGTCCATTAAAAGTAAAAAACTCGGTCCAAAATACATAGGTCTATTCCAAATTCTTGATAAAGTAGGACCTATAGCCTACAAACTTGCCCTTCCTTAAACTTGAGCTAAATTCATAATGTATTCCATGTCTTATAGCTTAAAAAGTACTAACCTGACCCCTTACATGTCATAGAGTATGAAAATGTGTAGTTATAGGATGATTTGTCATATATAGTATCACTATATCGAATCGTGGATATTAGACTCAAGCAGCTATGAAATAAGATGATACCATTAGTGAAAGTAGCTTGAAAGGGGTTATCTCTTAAAGAAGCTACTTAGGAGCTAAAAGAAGAGATGAGAAAGAAGTATCTAGAACTCTTCCCATGAGGTATGTTATCTGAATTTTGAGGACAAAATTTATTTAGGGGGGAGAATTGTAATGTCTGATTTTTGTTAAAACAACGAAAATAGATACGTTTTCAAAGTAAGTCCTCTAAAATGAATTAGTTAAGGTCTAGACAAATTAAAATGAAGGAGGCCAGAGGTACCCTGAAACAGAAGCCAAAATAACCAGACGAAAAGTAATAAAATAGCTACGTAACATAATGGCATTTTTATAATTTTGTCTAAATTTTGGAATTCTCATAGGAGGGCTTTTTAAATGGAAAAGTTGAGTTCTCTGTGGTTCTTAGAGGCTCTGAAAACCATAGGAAGCCTCGAGCTAGTTAAAACCCTTCTGATGTACGTTTTCCAATTTTAGTTGACCCAAACTTTGACCCTTTTGTTTGGGAAGCTTTTAGCCCTAATTTGAGTGATTCCAAAGGCATTTTATAAGATTAAAGACCTAAATTTTATTATGGAAAAGACAACTCTAAAAAAAAGTTAAAATGAATCGAAAACAAAAATGCCAAGATTGAAGGACATAAATAAAATTTTTAAAACAATCTCTTGAAGCTTCTATAAGTTTCACGCCACTTCTTCTCCCTTCCCCACTTACTTTTTTTTGCCTAAAAATAGAGAGAGAGACTAGAAAATTTAGGCACACAAGACAGGAGAGAAAGGGAGAAGAAAAAGCCAAGATAAAGGTATGAAATCAATGAAATTTCTTAGTCTTTCCTTTAGAAAAGTTATTCTTTTCCTTCTCCTCTTTCTTTCTATAGTTTTGTTGAAGTTTTTGGGTCTATTTTGAGGGTAGAACAGATGGGAGATTTTCAAAATTCAAAGGTAGAATCCAAGCAAAGGAAGAAGCATCCAAGAAAGGCTAGAAATCCAAGGTAATTTGCTACTTTCTAAGCTTGAATCTCCTTATTCTTTTTCCCCTTCATTTCATCTCATGTATGGATAGCCAAGGAGGAATGAAATTTGAACCAAACCAAGGATGAATCTTAGGAAAATGAGGGAGAAAAACAAGAATATACAAAGGAAACAATAAAAAACCATCAGATTTCAAGTTAGAAAAGTTAGGGTTTCAAGTGTTCCTTGAAAATTCTATTTTGATACAAGAATTTCTAGGCTAAGATGAGTGTTTGAATAAGTTCTAAAGATCCCTAAGAAGCTTCCCACATGCATTTTCCATCAAGAAAACAAAATAAACTCACTTAGTGCTCATATAGGGTATGGTTTTGGCCTAGGATAGAAAGAGTACCAAGGGATAGTTTTCATTTGTTCCAAACTTGATTTTGAGTCATATATAATGGAAGAGGATAAGAGGAAGCCTTGGAAAAAGTTTAGAAGCCATGGATAGTGAGATGTAACTTTAGGTTCCATATTATGTCTTAAAGAAGCAAGACCCAACTAGGCTTCTTGAATTAATTGTGTGATGACTCCAAGAGGCTTAAAAGGAGTTAAGAATCATAAACAGATTGAAAGAGTGGAGTCAAGATTATGTTTTCCTATGGCTGCTTCATTAAGTGCATTATGAAACCATAAATGAGACATAAGCACAACCTAGCTCTATGTAGCCTTAGAATTTGTTCTAAGAGTATAATTGGCTTCCATATTATGTGTTTAGGCCAAAGGAAACATGTCCCACCTTCTTGTGAGTGTGTGGCCATGGGAGAGGAACTAAGTTTAAGGAAGAAAGTGTCCAAGTATGACAAAGGTAGTTCTTTCTTCTTTCTCTCTTGCATGGGTGGATCTTTATCTTGTCTTTGAATGTGTGTATGTATGTTTTGGGCTATAAAAATGTCTTAACATGTATCTATATGCTATGGTACTGTGATATTACATTATGTCTTCAAATAATGCTTTGTGTATTTACTTTGGTTTGCTTGAGTATGGTGAAACCAAGAACCCACTAGCCATGGTGAGATGAGCTAAGAACCCTTAAGAATGGTTAAGACAAAGCCACGAGTCTCTTAAGTGTAAGGCATAGTTTAAAGCCTTTAAGAAAAAGGGTGAGGCAAGTCCAAAATCCTTGAAGAGAATGGGTAAGGCTAAACCACTTACTTGGTAAGCTTATGTATGTTTTGTATGACTTCTTGAATGCTAGAAATATTTCATGAATGACTATATGCTTCATGATGTTCATGCATGCATTTTTAGCCATGGATTTGCATTCTTTATCTATGGTTAAAAGGGAGAAAAGCTATTGGGATTCCTGGAATCTCATCCCTTCCTTCCCACATGTTTAACATGTCTAGGTGGACCAAGTGAACTAAGGAATGGAAGTCACCAAGCCTAAAGGAAGAAGATTGACAATAAAGTATGGAATTTTGCCATTTTGTAGCCATATGAGTGGCATATGATGTAATCCAATATTGTATATGATGTATGAGCTTATGAACATATGTAATTATATGAATGAATGATGTATGAATGAGATTTGATGCCATATGTATGTTATAGCACAAATTGGACATTGAATGGCAAGAACTAGCTTGTATAATCTTGCATATATCTTGGGCTAAGAGTGTGAGTTTATGAAATCTGGCTTTATGCACCTTTGAGACATGTTTAGTAGACCATTTTGGTGCTTTGTCACGTGCTCAAGTTGTAATGTTCGATTTTCATTAAACGACGAAAACAAATGCATTTTCAAAGCAAGTCCTCTAAAATAAATTAGTTAAGGTCTCAAAAAATTTAAGTAGCATTCTAGACTCCTAAAAGTGAGAATCCCAGGATCAGACAGAAAGAAAAATGGAGCTGGAATGAAGAAACGAATTTGAACAAAAGATTGATAAAATGTAATCGCATTTTCATAATTTCAAGCAAATTTTGAAATTCTCATAGGAGGACTTTTTAAATGAAAGTTTTGAGTTCTCTAAGGTTCTCAGAGGCCTTGAAAACTATGGGAAGCCCCAAGACAATTAAAACCCCTCCAGTAAATGTCTTCTAATGTCGGTTGACCCAAACTTTAACAGATTCATTCAGAAAGGTTTTAACTCCAATTTGAGTAATTCCAAAGGCATTTTATTAAATTGGAAACCTAAATTTTATAATGGAAAAGACAGTTCTAAAAAAGGAGCTAAAATGAACTAGAAACAAAAATGCCAAGTCAAAGGGGCAAAATTGAAATTTTTGAAAAGTTCTTCCTAACCTACCTATATATATATGAGGCACCCCACCTCCTCATTCATTTAGCCACATTTGTTTCTATCCTAAATCAGAGAAAGAACCCTAAGGGTGAGGCACACCAAGAGGAATACCGTAACAGCCAAGAAAAAGAAAAGAAAAAGAAAATAGAAAAGAAATGAGAAAAGAAAAGGGAAAGAAAAGAAAAGCTGAAAATTTTTGGAAGCTGAAAATTTTCTAAGTCTGCTAGCTACAGCCTAGCTATAACGAATGTACCTGTTCGCTATAGCGAGAAATGGTCTAGCTATAGCGAGACTGCCTTCTAGCTATAGCGAGAAAGCTTCTAGCTATAGCGAGTTCGGGCACCCCCATACAAAATCCAGAGAGTTGCTCGCCGTGTCTGGGACTTATTCGAGCTCGCCGTAGCGAGGGTTATGGCTCGCTATAGCGAGGGTTAGTCCGAAAAAGCGTGAAAATAGAAAATTTGACTTTTTAAACCATCCCAACTCATTCTTTCACTCTGTAACCGACTTAAGCTCACTTTAAGAGAGAGAAAAGGGCTGAGGAGAGAGAGAGAAGCCTAGAGGAGGAAGGAAGAACAAGAAAGGTAAGGATTTTCATTGCTTTTCTCTTAGTATGTTGCTCTTCTCCCCTTATCCTCTCTTCCCACGGTTTTAATAGTTGAAGTAGCCATGTTTTGAGCTTGGTTCAGAGGAGGGAGAGTGGAAAACCACTCTTAAGGGAGGTTAGAAGTCATGTAGCCTTCTCTTCCTTGCTTTCTCTTCTTAAGAGTTGAGAGATTGAGAGAAGAGAAAGAATAGTTAATGAATTCTAGTGAGAGAAAGAACCCTAGCTTGACATGCTTAGTAGGGTTGCTAGAAAGAGATCCCTAGCTTAAGAATCAAGTATTAAGGTATTAATTCCATGCTTTTGTGTGGTTAGGCTCAAGAGAAGCGCTCCCATCTAGAAGTGGTAGTGAAATCCACAAGGGAGGAGTCAAGTGAAAGAGGAAGTAGTGAATAGCTAACAAGGTAGTTCTCTCCACTTTCTCTCATGCATAATTGTGTGTTTACATTGTCTTGCTTGTGTGTATGAAGGATATGAGCTATGAGAAGTGTGTTAGCATGATGATATGTTATGAATTGAAATGATGATTTATGTGATTTGTTTTGGTTTGCTTGAGGAAATGGAAAAGCCAATAACCTTATAGCCAAGGTGAGGATGAGCCAAACCCCTAAGTTGGTTGTGACAAGAGTAAAAAGTCTCCCAAAAGTGAGGTTGACTCCCAAAGAGTAAGAGTTGAGTCTAAGGACCTCTAAAGAATGGGTAAGGCAAATCTAAAAGCCACAAGGAAATGGGTGAGGCTAATCCAAGTACTTAGCAAGCTCCTAAATGTTATGTGTGGCCTACTCACATGTTGAGAATGTTCTCCTTATGCATGGCCAATTCATATGTTTTAAATGTTTTCATCATGGTTTTATATGCTAACATGCCATACATGCATAATGAGACTTGTTGCATGCGATATATGTATGATTGAATGAGAGTTGAACTACTGGGATTCTCCGAATCTCACCCTCCCTCTCCACCATCCAACCATGCCAGGTGGGCCAAGTGAGATTAGAGATGGGAACCACCACCAAGCATGAAGCTAGGGGAAGCTAAAGGAGAGTGTAAAGGCTTCTTGTAATGTGTTGTACATGAGAGTTGTATATGTAAAGTACTGATGTATATGATGTAGTTCTTAAGAGTTTTTGTAAGATAATGTATGTATGAATGATGAATGTATGAGAATGAAGTTTATGATGAATGAAGAGGCAATTTTGATATGCAATACTCAAAGTAGTATAAACTATATGGGTGCATAAGTGGGCATGGGATAGTGAGTTTCCCCAATCTAAGTTATTAGACACTTGAGGCATGATTGATAGCTCCTATAGATGCTTTCTCATGTGCTCAAAGAGTCATAGAAGTAGAAAAGCCAAGATTGGACCCTATGAACCCCACTTTTGGCCAAGAAAGGGCCTTCTTACACATGATGTCATAGATTAGCCATATGACCTCTCCTTGTTATGAGATTTGACATGTAGCTAGATTATGTTTAGAGCTTTCTGGGAAGCTAGAGTTCATGTCATTTAGAGGTCTATAGCATTTTCTATGATTTTTCAAAGTTGACATCAGAAAATCGGATTTCGGAAATCACTGTTTATTTGGTCAGTTTGAGAAACGTGTCATCTGAGGGGCAAACGTAGTCCAATGGCTACAAAATTTTATACACAGAAACTAGATGGTCACAGTGACTTGTAAGAACTGGAATCACCTCATTTAGAGGTCTAGAGAGGAAGTTATGCAATTTCGAAGTTCCTGCCCAGAATCAGACACCCAACCAGACCCGAAGTACTGTTTCATCGGTTTCCGGGAAATTGGCTTGGTGAACTGATCTGGAGATATTTTTCTCCTCTAGCTAACATCCATATCTTTCCATAGAGATATATTTTATGAGCATTGGATATTTTTGGAATTAGTTAGACATTTTCAAAGTCCATATCAGTAAACTGTGACAGCAAAGAAGCCCCCTCTGACCAGTGAATGATTTTGATGTCAAACGCAGAGTATGTGAGATAATGAGACTTCTACTTATTTTTAGCATGAATTAGACGTCTCAAGATTTCTAGAATGACCCAGATCATGCAGTTACGATTTTTCTACATTTAGTTACGGATTTTCAAACTTAGCCCAGAAATGAAGCAAAATCTGCCAAGAACGAAAATGCATGTCTCCAATCCCTTTTTGCTTTCCATGAGTTTAAAGCATATTGTGGGGATTGAAATAAGTCTCAATAGTGTAATTGAGCATGGGGAAGCATAGAGAGAGCTCAACCAGTCCATATTACTTCTAAGTGGATCTCTACCCACACATAGTGCCATAGAGAAAGAAGCATAAGGTAGAGTAAATTATCTCCCTTGTGAGTTCCGCACGTGCTTATGAGTAAGAGGGCATCTTGGGTATGAGCTAGAGGTTAAGGTGTTACAAATACCGCAATAACCCAGTCCCAAACTGCTCCCATCTCTAGGGTTCATCATCATATCTTTAGGGGTAAGAGGAATACCGCAACAACTCAATAAATTTTGCCATAGATTGATCTACAATCATCTCATCTGTTTACCTCGAACCCATAAATTTCATTTCCTTCTGCTTTCTTACTGAATTGGGGAAGTATTTTTCATAAAACTTTACCAGAAGTTTTCCCAAGTAATTTGAATATTCTTGGTCTGCATTAGGGGTTTTGTGCTATGCCACCATCTATCGACTTCTTTCTATAACATAAATGTGGCGAGCTGAGCTTTCTACTTTATGGTACAATCCATCACTACAAATATTTTCTCTAGCTCTATAACCCATCCCTCTGCCTTATTTGCATCCAATTCCCCATCAAATGAGGATAGACTATTTTTTCTAAATGATTTTGGTAACTTTTGAATAGGTATCTGGGTCTGAGCTGGCTCTTGGGGAGGTACAGGTGGATTGCCAAAGATAGAAGGCTGGGGTATACGTGCTTCTCTCCTTGCCTCCCTTGCCTCTTCTTGCTTGGCCAGGGTATCTTAGAACCATATTATCATCTCATGCTATTATTGTGCAATATATCTCTATTATTCCAGCATCTCCTGCTATTGGCCCCTCATGGTCTCATATCTGTCAAGCCTCTCTATGATGGTGCGTAGAGGGTCCTCAGACTCATCCCTCTAAGCCCTAAGTGGCTTGCCTTTACCTCTGCCCTGTCTAGTCTCCATCATCTTATCTAAAAAGAATCACTATCTTTAGCACACAGTTGCATTTTAAGCATATATACACTTAATTCATGGAAATTCACACTGCAACATAGGCTATTCATATAATCAAGGAGCCAAACACTGAGTAAAGTGCTTGAACCTTTCCTCTGATACCAAAATGTCATACCATACTTCATTATCTGGAAAATCATAATTAATTCTCAAAAAATTAAAATCAAGCAAATCATAACTTTATGGAAATCTCTAGATGTCAACTATAGGTTAAAAATCATTCTAGGCCATGAAAACTTAGCTGGACCATAATTGACAACAAAAAAGCACTAAACGTCCGACTGCCCAAGTTTGCTATCATAAGTTACTAATATAAACTTCAAAAATTCATAACAAATTCTAGAAAAATAAAAACTAAGAAAACCATATTATAAAATTCTACAAATGTTAACTTGAGGGTAAAAATAATGCCAAACCAAAATAGAAGCGTTTAGCCCCTGAAAATTAATGGAATAGTAATAGAGGTCTGGCTGTGCCCCTGATACTGATCTAGAATTTCAAAAATTCTTTTCTCTCTCTATATAAATCCAAATAAGGTTCTCTCAAGTGCTATAGAAATTTTATCATATCTAGTTTATGATTGTAAAATTTCACAACCATTGGACAACAATTGGCCTATGAGTGACATAAGTAAAGAATCTGACCATTTGCATAATAACAATGCCAAAACTGTCAAAAATTGCCAACTTTGAAAAATCACCAAAAATTCTCTAGAGATCCAAATAATATGCACTTTAGCTTTCCAAAAAGTTATAGATGAGACCTATATGCATGCCAAATTTAAGGCCAAGAAAAACTCATTTCGTCAAATCTTGACGTAGCTCAAGAATATGGAAAATTTGGCACCATATAATGGGTCAAAGTGAGTCCAAATGGCTTCTTAATTTCTTTATCACTTTTTGGGTAAGTTTTAAAGCATAAACATAGCATGTATGTGATTCCTAAGTGGTCCAACACATCACACATCTCAAACTCACTATGCCACATACAAGAATACACAATCAAGGATAGGCCACCAAGTAATCAAAATGCATTATCTCATTCATTTGGCTACCACTTTGATTCATACACTATCTTTACACATCTTTTACATTTGCCCAAGGGCTTATATCTTAAAAATAATATGTACATTCAACCTTTAACAATCCATTGCATCAAAATCTACACTAGTACCAAAATATAACTAATCATGTTCCTCGGCTTGCACTTTGATCTCCTTGAGCTCCATCTAAATATGGTTAGATAGAAGAGGGAAGGAGTAAGATTTAAAGAATCTCAATAGCTCAAACACCCATTCAAGTAAGCAATCATGGCATACAAATATGTCAAAGTACACAAGTAGCATTCAACCCTATTAAAAGTCATTCAAACCATAATTTACATGCCATGGAAACATATCAAAGCCAAGAGTAAGTTCTAAGGATTCTTGGTCTAGTTTCACCCCATTTTTGGGACTTTTGGATTAGCCTCACCCTTGGTCTAGGGACTTTTGACTTGGTCTCACTCATCCATGAGGCTTTTGGCCTTGTTTTACTCAAGCCTAGAGACTTTTAGCTTCACCTCACCCATTTCAAGGGACTTTTGGTACTACTTTACCTTTAAGAGCAAATTTCACAACCTAAAACATAATTCAAGCAACATATTAGTACCAAAATAACAAGGCAACATCAAATGGAATATCTCATAATATAAATGCATATACAACATACAATGACCATCATACATCTAATAATGAAAACAAGAAGGAGTGAAGAGCTACCTTAGCAATTAAACACAAGCTTCTTTCTTGATTACTCTTTTCCCTTTTTGGTCTTGTAACACCATAATTACTAAGCTCATCTCATGTTATTTCTAAGCTTACATCCTTGGATCATACAAATTTACCAAGGAAAGTCCATTAAGAAATTAATTAAATTTGCATTATGTCGTAGATAAATTTTTTGTTTCATGTCCCATGGACCATATGAAGTCATCCATCTCATTTTTACATTTAAATACACAAATGCAACTCAAAACCATCTCAAAAAGTGGCCAAGAACTCAAGCTAATGGAGTATATACATGAAAATAATGTGTGCAGCCTCAAATTGAAATTCTAGTTTTCTATTATGAACTTTGAAAAATCATAACTAATTCTAGAAAGCTCAAAATCAAGCACAATATACCATTCTGGAAAGCTACAAATTTCTACTTTGTGCTAGAAATAATTCTAGACCAAATTAGGGATGTCTAGCCACTAGAAATCGATAGAACAGTAACCAAGGTTGCCTGTCACTATCGGTACTATCTATGAACTTCAAAAATTCATATCTCCCTGCTCAGATGTCCAATTAGGGTGATCTTGGTGGCCATAGAAATATTATTATGTCTAATTTATTCTTATAAAATTTCATGAGCATTGGACATCATTTGGCTCTCTAATGACAGAGTACAAGGAACTGACCATATAAACAGTATTTATACCAAATCAGGAGAAAAATGCCAACTTTGAGAAATCATAATTAATTCCACAAAGCTCCAAATAATCTAGTCTCAAAAAGATCTGAATCAGACCTATTAGCATGCCAAATTTCATGAGAAAATTCGTTCATTTGGTCAAATCTTAACGTTGGGTTGCAAATATGCTCTTTTTGTGTCATATAAGGGTTCTAAATGGTCCATTTTAGGTTCTAAGGCAACCATAGGCACTTGAGTATGTGGGAAAGAACTAAAATGGTCTACTAAACATGTATCAAAGGTGTACAAACCCAGATTTCACAAACTCCCTCATCTACCCCAAGATATACACAAGGGCACATATATTAATTCTTACCATTCAATACCCAAAATGTGCTATATCATATATATATATGACATTAAATCTCATACATACATGATATATTTGCATATTTACATGTGTTTATGAAGTCATAAAACATATACAATAAGGGATTACATCATGTGCCACTCATATGGCTACAAAATATCAAATTTTCACACTTTGTTGTCACTCTTCTTCCTTTAGGCTTGGTGGCTTCCGTTCCTTTACTCACTTGGTCCACCTAGACATGTTAGACATGTGGGGAGGAAGGAATGAGATTCTAGGAATTCCAATAACTCATCTCCCTTTCAACCACACATAAAGAATGAAAATTTATGTCTAAAAATGCATGCATGGCTATCATAGGACATATAATCATTCATGAAACATTTCTAGTATTTAAGAAGTCATACAAAATATACATAGGCTTGCCAAGCAAGTGGTTTAGTCTCACCCATTCTCTTCAAGGATTTTGGACTTGTCTCACCTTTTTTCTTAAAGGCTTTTAACTAAGCCTTACTCTTGGGAGACTCTAAATTTTGTCTTAACCATTCTTGAAGGTTATTGGCTCATCCTCGCCATGGCTAGTGGGTTCTTGGCGTCACCACACTCAAGCAAACCAAAGCAAGGTCATAAAGTATCATTTGAATGCATAAAACAACATCATAGTACCATGGCATATGAATACATATTAGAACACTTTTTCATGGATTAACACATACATACATACATTCAAAGATAAGACAAACATCCACTCATGCACGAAAGAAAGAAGAAAGAGCTACCTTTGTTACAACAACATAGTTTTTCTCTTGAATTTGGTTGCTCTTCCTCAGCCACACACATACAAGAATGTGGGACTTGTTTCCTTTGGCCTAGACACATCATATGGAAGCCAATTATACTCTTGAACCAAATTCTAAAGCTATACATTCATTAGAAAAAGTAGATAGTTCATATGGCTCTTTTATGGTTCCATAATGAACCTGATGAAGCAACCTTAAGAATACATAATCTTGGCTCTAATCTTTCCATCCATTTATGATTCTTGACTCCTTTTCAATTTCTTGGAGTCATCACACAATCAAATCAAGGAGCCTAGCTAGGTATTTCTTCTTTAAGCCATAATATGGAACTTAAAGTTACATCTCACAATCCATGGCTTCTAAAATTTTTCCAAGGCTTCCTCTCATCCTCTTCCATCATATATGACTCAAAAATAAGTTTGGAACAAATTAAAACTACCTCTTGGTGTTCCATCTAGCTTAGGGCGAGGCTATGCTTTAAGGAGACACCACCTGAGTTTGCTTTATTTTTTTTATGGAAGATGCATGTGGGAAGCTTCTTAGGGATCTCAAGATCTCATCCAAACACTCATTGAAGCCTAAGAACTCTTGAATCAAAATAGAATTTTAAAGGAACGCTTGAAACCCTAACTTTTCTATCTTGAATTCTAGTAGTTATTTTATTGTTTTCTTTACATATTCTTGTTTTCCTCCCTCATTTTCCTAAGATTCATGCTTGGTTTAGCTAGAAATCCAAACCCTCTTGGCTGGTCTTGCATAGGGCGAAACATGGACAAGAGAAGGAACAAGGAGGATCAAGCATAAGAATGGCAAAATATCTAGTTTCCTTGGTTTCCTTTGCTTGTTTTTCACTTTGCTTAGCTTCTTCTCCTTGAATTCAAAATTTCCCCTCTGTTCTACCCTAAAAAAAGATCCAAAAACTTCAACAAAACCATAGGAAAGAAGGGAAGATGGAGGAGAAGGAGTTTGCTAAAGAGAAAGCATGAAATCCATGAAAAACCATATCTTTTCCTTGCTTTTTCTTCTTCCTTTCTTTTTTCCCTTGTGTAGCTCACTCTCTTAGTTCTTTCTCTGGTTTAGGGTAGAAATAAAATGAGCTAAGTGAAAGGGAGAGTGGGGCGTGGTCTTATATATAGCTAGGTTTAGGAAGTAGTTTCTATAAATTCCAATTTTGTCCTTCAATCTTGGCATTTTTGTTTCTAGTCCGTTTTAGCTCCTTTTTAGGAACTATTTTTTCCATCATAAAATTTAGGCCCTTAATCTTATAAAATGCTTTTGGAATCACTCAAATTAGAGCTTAAACCTTTCCGAACAAAAAGGTCAAATTTTGGGTCAAATAACATTAGAAAACATACACCGGAGGGGTTTTAATTATCCCAGAACTTCCCATGGTTTTAGAGCCTCTGAGGGCCCCAGAGAACTCAAAGTTGCCATTTAAAAAGCCCTCCTATGAGAATTCCAAAATTTACCTAAAATGACAAAAATGCCATTACGTTTCATAACTATTTCGTTAATTTCTATCTGACCATTTTAGCCTCTGTTTTAGGGTACCTCTGGCCTCCTAAATTTATTATTTAATGTCTAGATTATTATTTTAAATTTTCTAGACCTTAACCAATTTATTTCAAAAGACCTACTATGAAAACATATCTGTTTCCATCATTTTAACAAAAATCGAACATTACAATCTCACACCCATAAATAAATGGAGCTTGATTTCTTTGGCCTAGATACAACAAATAGGATTCAATTATACTCTTAGAGCAAGCTATAACATTAAATCACACCAAGGAAGCATACTTGGCTCAATGGTCACATATTAGTTCCATAAAAGGCCTAATGAATCAACTACCATAATTCAAGCTCTTGGCTTCATTTTCTTCTTATATCTAGGCCTCTTGGTTCCATTTAGACTTATTGAAGTCATCACAAATTTATTTCCAAGAGTCTAGATACAAGTTGTTTTTTAAGACTACATTATGGAACCCATACTTCCAACTCTCAATCTATGGCTTCAAAATTTTTTCCAAGGCTTCCTCTCATCTTTTTCCATCACATAAAGTCTCAAAGCAAGCTTAGAACAAATTAGAACACTCCTTGGCCCTACCAACCATGCTTGGCCAAGACATAGGGAGGAATTTAAGCCCATGAAGTTTGCAAATTTTTCTTGATAGAAGGGGCACTTTGGAGGCTTCCTAGGGGTCTTAGGAAGTCAAGAAAACACTCACATAGGCTAGAGAATTCTTGAATCAAAACAAATTTCACATTTCCTCCATAAATTCCTAACTTTTTTATCCGAAGTTTCAATGGTTTTTCTTCAATTCTCTTTGCGTTTCCTAGGTTCCTATAGCCTAATTCTTAGGATTCTTACTTGATCTAGGTCAAAAATTCCTCCCCCTCCCAAGCTCTCTCCAAGGCCAAACCATGACACATATGAACAAAGGAGGAAGAAGCAACAAAACAAGATGATGTACCTTGGTTCCTTGGCTTCTTCAAGAGTCTCTTTCTTTGCTTTAGCTTCCTTCTTGAAACTCTAAACTTTCTCCTCTGAACTAAGGCCAAAATAGACCCAATTCATCCATCAAAACCATGGAAAGAAAGAGCAAACGGAGGAGAACAAGATATATGAAGGAAATTCCATGAAAACCCTTAGTTTTTCTCACTTTTTTCCTTGATTTCTTCCCTCTCTTTTCTCCTCTTATGGTGTGCCCTTCTCAGCTGAGCTCTCTCCTAGCCTTGAGCAGAAAATAAGTTGATTAGAAGAAGGAGAGAGTGGGATGCCCCTTATAAAGGAAAAGGAGATAAAAATTGTTCATTAAAATGACATTTACATCCTGCGTTCGTAGCATTTTCATTTTAAATTCATTTTTGTTCCTTTTTGAGAACTATCTTTTCCATTATAAAATTTAGGTTCTCAAAATTGTAAAATAGCTTTGGAATCACTCAATTTGGATTTTAAACCTTCCCAAATGAAAAGGTCAAAGTTTGGGTCAACCGACATTCAAAACCATACACCAGAGAGGTTTTAATTGTTCCAGGGATTTTCATGTTTTTCAGGGCTTCTAAGAACCCTGAAAAACTCAAAATTTCCATTTAAAAAGCCCTCCCATGAGTTTTCCAAAAGGTGCTCATATTTACAAAAATACCACTATACCTTCAACAATTTTATTGAACCACTCTGGCTCCTATTTTTGGGCAACTCAATGCTCAAATCCTTATTTTTCATTATTTAAAATTTTATCTTAATTTTATTCATCCTTAAATCATTCAATCCAGGAGACTTGCTTTTCAAACTGATTCATTATGGTGTTTTTATAAAATACTAAACGTTACATGGAGTATGGTTCAAGCCAATGATTAAGCCAAATATGGTAGGTTATGGTTTGAGATAAAATTCACCTTCCTTGGGACTTAGTGAAGACGATGGTTATGAGTTCAAGATTTATTGAATCCAAGGGGGCTGATGCAGTTAGGTTACTTTCTCTTGTTTGCTCTATCTTTTTTCTTCCTTTTTATTCATTTGCCTTCTTCACTTTAGATTCTGATATAGGTATGCCACATAAGCTTTTCATATAATATATTGATTCCCCCATTTTCTTTTATTCTTTATATCTTCTTTTTGTTTTATAGTCTTTATTTATTTATTTATTTATTAGCATATATTCTTTTATCAAAAAGATTCTTTGGAGCCCTGAATATGTTCTAAATTCTAAAGCCACAAAATGTATTTCCTTCTCTGTAATTAGGTGTTTTACAATAACAACAATAACAACA